>JAZKJV010007808.1:0-466336 GCA_037367405.1 Ottelia alismoides | reverse complement strand
TGGATGAGGTGGTGAGGAAGGAAGTTTCCTTTGGCTTGGGGGTAGCATATGAGGGTAGTACTTTCTAGGCGGAACCTCTCTTCTTCTTCTAGTGAAGGAAGTGCGTCTCAACTTGGTCTAGTGGTGATGAAGGCTAAAGACAGAAGCTGTGGCGTTGCAATAAAGCTTCAAAAGAGGGATAGTCTACTGGCTCAAGAGGAAAATTTCTTGTTTATATGCTGCACCATGTAGATATGTTGTATAGAAGTCCTTGAAAAAAAGAAAAAAAATTGCAAAATGCAAAAAGAACTCCAAAAAAGTGGTGGGGTTCGGATTGAAAATTTAATAACCCCACCGGAGTGTATATAGTCAAATAAAGCAAAAGCTTATGGGTATCCATGTTACATCTCATGAAGCTTGCAGCGGGAGACTTAGCTACACTGGCTAAGCTTCCAAAAGTCTATACTTCTTCCCCCCTCTTCTTGAGCCGGTTGCACTTGAACTTAGAAGGGAATACCCCGCTTCTCGAGGAAAGAGTTGCTAGACCGAGGGCATTAGAGTTACCAGGTTGAGGGAGGTTGTTTCTTTGTTACTTCTGAGGTGGGGGGCCACCCATCACTTACACTGCTTAGGAAAAGACTCATGGTCATTAGATGTTTGTGTATGTAGACTTGTTCTGATCTGGTTTATTGAGGAGTCTTGCCCATAGATTGGTGGAACTTAGAGACTGTTGAGTTTCAAGCCTAAGTCTAAATAAGGTTCCGACACATTAATAATCCAAAGATCTGATCGAGCTCCATAATTCAATTTAATGAAGGAAAGTTTAATAATTCAACCTTGATCCATGTACATTCCCCTCTTTTTCTTTTTCTTCTTTTCTTTTTCACTTCTTTTTCAATAAGTGTTTGCTAAGGGACTAGCAAAGTTAAGTATAGGGGGGTGATGAATACCCATTCATCAACTCTTTATTCTTATATTTTATCTACAAAAACCTTTGCAAATGCATGTAGATATATGTAAATATAAATAATTACCAAAAGCATGCATTGTGTAAAAACCTATAATTAGCATGTTTTTGTGCAAAATAAAAGAATAAAGATTAAAAAGAAAAAGAGGGAAATATTTAGAATAAATATTGAGCAACCTAAACCAAGGGAGGGCTCAGCATGGGCCTGACCGCATTAAAAGCCAAAGTAGAGGGAGATAGGGGCTCTTGTGTAAATAATTATGTAAATAAAATAACTATATTTTCCTCACCCAAAAATACAGTTGTAAATATTTGTATATATTTATAAAAGATAAAAACAAAACAAAAAGGAAAAAAACCAAAAAGATTAAAAATACCCTTTCATCATGTACATAGACCATGCTCTTTATATTTATTTAACCTTGTAAATAAATAAAGTTATTTTCAAAACTTTTTGTAAAACTTCTAGGTTACTATATTGTAAATAAATAAAATAAAAAGAATCAAAACAAAAATCAAATAAAAATTACAAAATTCAAAATATAAAAATTCATTGTATATACACCATGTATATAGATGTATATATCTATTTATTTTACCTATGTATATAAATAATAAAAAACAAAATAAAAATACTCTTTATTCCTTATTTTATACTATAAATAAATAAAATATAAAATAGGAATAAAATTGTATAAAAATAATAATTAAAAATCAAAAATCAAAAGCATACATATTGTATATATACCTATATTAGCAAATATAATGGAAATACCTTATTTTTATTTCCAAAAATTAATTAAAATTCACAAAAAAAATAGAAAAAAATAAAATAAAATATTTTATGTTTAAGTTTTTGCAAATTCGGCTCATTTTCTAGCCTAAAATAAAGAAATAAAAATTCAATATTTGGTGGCTCCTGATTGGTCCACGGGGGTTTGTTGACCCCGGTCAACTTCCCCCGCGGACCTTCTTCTTTCGCGGATCAGGCGACCGACCCGTTTTCTCGACTTTCTACCCGTCAGACCACCACCATTTAACCCAAACCCCGGGCTCCGATTCCTCCCCGATCATCCAGGACCCTCGCCCGGGGTGGGTTTGGTGGATCCGAGCGTTGTGCACCTCGCCCGACTTCCTTCTTCCCGGATCCCCCACCATACTTATAGTCGTCACCGGCGACCTAATTCTTCCATCTTTGATCTGTCCCCTCGGTGCCTGTGAGCTCCTCCAGCGTCCCAGAGTGACAGCCGTGGCCCCTTGGAGTTGCAGCGAGGCCCAGGCAGCTGGGAGTCACTGATCCGGTGGTTCATTGCTGCCGTGCGCCGCCGCGAGCGCGCTGAGCCTCGGGGACTTCGACGGCCCCTTGAGGCAACGACCGGGAGCTTCATCAGCTCCAGCCCAGTCGAATGCGCCCATCAGGTAGCTCAGTTAAGCCGTAGATTAGCTTAGTTGCGATTTTTCGATTTTTAGCTAGTTTTAGCTCCGCCTCCCTCGCCTGCTGTTTCCGACCATCCTTTCACTCATCCGACCACTCCATCACCTTCGCCAGACTCCTAATCCCTTCCGCCCCTTCACTCCCCTGTCTCGCCTCGGAGCAGGGTATCGGCTCCCGCCCTGCGCCGCTCGCCAGAGACCCCCATCTCGCCGCACCAGTCACCTTCCGCCCGCTCTGACGGGTCGAGGCACTTTGCCCTGACCCAGCTTCTTGTCTGTGCAGGTTTCAGGCTAATCGACCTCATCTGGAGGTCGGAACTTCTGGGCACAGCAGCTCCAGTTGTTCACGTCCTGGAGCTCTCTGGAGCTCCTCGCCTCCATCGGAGCAGAGCATCGGGTGCGGGGCTTCACGGCGAAGCTTCCCCGCACCTCAGGAGCATCAGACGAGGATCCCGTGCGCACAGAGGGCCAGCGAAAGTCGCCGGCGACCAGTTCTTCCAGGATCCTCGCCGACCGTCAGATCGACCTCGACGCTCCAGATTCGATCGTGTCGGTTCGTTCTCGGAGCAGCCCTGTCCGCCAGATCTTTGAGGTTGGATCTCCACCGTCCGATGGCTGAGGTTTAACCACGACGTCTTCGACCGTCAGATACAAGCGTGGCCAAACCTCATCCGTCCGATCCGAGCGAGTCCTCCTTCACAGACCCACGTTGCAGCACCACCGTCCGATCTTCCACGTGGATGCGTTCCCGCCGTCGGATCGATTCGAGGGTTCCCTTTAGTGTGCGGCGCATCATCTCAACCGTTTGATCTGCCACGCGTCGTGCATCCGTCCCTCGACATTAATAAACGGGGTAATTTGCTCTTAGGCCCCCTATCTTTTATGCATTTTGTTCTAGTCCTGTAAGTGTTTTAATCAGTTGTTTAGTTTCAGGTTAAAATTGCACAATGGACCCTGAGCTTTAGTTTTATTTGCATTTATACCCCTGCCTGTGTGAGCCACGTGCAGCGTCACGTGTATTTTTGGGATATTTGCAGTCTATGCCCTTGTTGTTCTGGTTGTTATGAAATGAATGAAATCTTTTTAATATTTGCACTTATACCCCTGTGAATGGTTTAATTTCGCATGTGCTGTTTATTTTTGGGTTATTTGCAGCTGAGGTCCTCCGACTTTTGGTACGTGTTACCGATTAGTCCTGGAACTTAGTTTATTACATATAGGTCCCTGAGTGCCCCAGGCACCGCCTCGCGCGTGTTTTGCTGGGTATTTTGCACCGGGATCCCCAGAACTTTGGGTATTTGCATTTCAGTCCTTGTGCACAGTACCCTCTTCTCTGTACCTGTAGTGTGGTGCTCCTTCTGCTTTTCTGCTTTTCTCCTTTGAGACGGGAGGCCTTTTTTGATTAGTCTTTGGTTGCGAATCAATGTGATTTTTGAATAAAATATCAAATCACCTCCAAATTCGATGAAAATTTGACACATGTCTCCTGCCATGGTGTAGGATTTTTGAGAATTTTTGAGGACATTCTGAGTTTATTTGCTATTTTTAAAAATTCAAAAACCTACATTTTTGCTACTGTCTAGAGTTAAAAACCCCAAAAAATATAAAACCCGCCCTAAAATTCTATAAAAATTAGGTACTGCTTATTTTGTGTTCTTGATTTTCTAGCCAATTTTGGCTATTTTTCACTACTTAAAAACCATAAAACTTAAAAACACCTAAAAACCCCTAAAAAGTCTATTAAATAACCTAAAAACCCAAAAACAATAAATTTTGGTACTTAAATTTTCCTTGTTTTACCTAGTTTACAGAAAAACATACCTCCAGTTCCTTTTAAGGTCCTTAGATCTTTTATCTAGGGATTTTGGGCCTGGCTGGACAGTACCTTGCATTTTTGCTACTGTTTGATTTTTAGAAAATAAATATATACATCATAAAAATTCCAAAAATTCACCAAAAACATTAAAAACATAAAAAACATAAAAATATTTTTGTTTGAATTTTTGCTTGATTTTTGATGCATTAAATAATTTGTCAAAGTTTGCTTGTTTTTGCTTTTCTTATTTTTCTTCACATGTTAAAAATCCATAAAAAATATAGAAAATACTTAAAAACCACTAAAAATATTTTCCTCTTTTCGTGTATTTGTTTCGACTACTTCGTAGGCCTCTCGGCCAATCCGTGCTCCTTGAGTTCGACCCTGGGTGCTATACCAGGTTCATCTCATAGCAGGATCGCTTCTCGTATTTTGATTGTTTGATTTGTTTCGAGTGGTTCGATTTTTTTTCTTGATTGACTTAGCCGAGTGATCGAGGTCGCAACGACCTATTTCTGTACCTTTACCTCTGTCGCTGGGCGTGTCATCACCAATCGCACCCTATGTGTAAGCCATCCTATACGCGTAGCAACATGGTATCTCTATCTTTCATATCGGTATTTGCATATAGACACACACACACACACACACACACACACACACACATATGTATACACACACATATATATACATATGTATATATACATATATATATGTATATATAACATATCTATATATATATATTATACATATATATATATACATATATATATGTGTATTATATATGTATATATATGTACATATATATATGTATATATATATACAATAGTATATATGTACATATATATATGTACATATATGCATATATACACACACACACACACACACACACACACACACACACATATATATATATATATATATATGAGGTAAATGGGGCTGCCCCCAAGGGAGTAGCCAACTTGGCTACTCCCACCCCCTATTTTTCCCTCATTTTTTTTATTTTTTTGGAAAAAAATTGTTTATTCATCATTATATCCCTCTCACATTCTATTAAAATTTCGTCAGAAACAGAGACTCTCACGGCCTCCATCCAAACATGGTCGATTTAAAAAATCTGTGACCGTTAAAAAATGACGTCTGGATGGAGGGCTTAGGAGTCTCTGTTTCTGACGAAATTTTAATAAAATGTGAGAGGGATATAATGATGAATATACAAATTTTTATTTTTGAAAAATATAAAAAAATGAGGGGAAAATAGGGGTGGGAGGGGGCAGCCCATTTGACCTACATAATATATAATATATAATATATATATATATATATATATGAGGCTGGGGAAGTTGCACCCGGGGGGTATAACAACTAGCTGCCCCGGCCTTTTTTTCATTGATTGTTTGTGTTTTTGAAATGAAACCTAAGGGGATTTAAATCACTATATATCACCATGATATCATACCAATTTCAACTAAATTCGACATTTTCTATCATCTCCATCAAAGCTATCACATTTTTAACAGTTTCAAGATGTATTGAAATTGACCATATCTAGATGGGCATGCTAGGAGTGTTTGTTTTGCATGAAATTTGAAACACATATTACACACAATAAATTAGAGTAAATCCCCCATAAGCTTCCTTCAAAAAAATCAAAATCAATGAAAAAATACCCGGGTGTAGCTAGTTGGCTGCACCCCCGGTGTAGCTTCCGCTTTCCCTTATATATATATATATATATATATATATATATATGGAAAAATTTGGCTGCCCCCTAGGGGTAGCTAAGATGGCTGCCCCCACCTTATTTTTCGCAATTTTTGT
Organism: Ottelia alismoides; assembly: GCA_037367405.1. NCBI lineage: Eukaryota > Viridiplantae > Streptophyta > Magnoliopsida > Alismatales > Hydrocharitaceae > Ottelia > Ottelia alismoides. The sequence goes on along the minus strand of JAZKJV010007808.1, from coordinate 460,319 downwards.
ATTTTTTTGAAAAAATATCACCATGTACATTCATCCCTATATCTCTCCTATATGCCATTCGAATTTTGTCAGAAACGAGACTTCCTACGACCTCCATCCATATTCTATTTTTTTAACGGTGCCAGGATTTTTTAAATCGACCCTATCTGGATGGAGGCCGTAGGAGTCTCTATTTCTGACGAAATTCGAATGGTATATAAGAGGGATATAGAGATGAATATATATGTTGATATTTTTCAAAAAAAATAAAAAAAATTTCCCAAAATGGGGCGGGGAAGCCCCATCAACCCCATATATATATGGGTTAATGGGGCTGCCCCTTGGGGAGCCAACATGGCTGCCCCCACGCCATTTACGGCATTTTTTTATTTTTTATTTCAAAAAAATATCGCCATGTATATTCATCTCTATATCTCTCCTATATGCCATTCGAATTTCGTTAGAAACAGAGACTCATACAGCCTCCATCTAGACGGTCATTTCTTAACAGTAACACGATATTTTAAATCGACACTACATCGATGGAGGCCGTAGGAGTCTCTGTTTCTGACGAAATTCGAATGGTATATAGGAGGGATATAGGGATGAAAATACATGGTTTTATTTTTCAAAAAAATAAAATAAAAAACACGCCAAAATAAGGGGCGGGGCATCCATGTTGGCTACCCCCAGGGGGCAGCCCCATTGAAAATATATATATATATATATATATATATATATATATGGAAAAAATGGGGCTGCCCCCGCCCCATTTTCGGTGTTTTTTATTTTTTTTGAAAAATAAAACCATGTATATTCATCCATATATCCCTCCTATATGCCATTCGCATTTTATCAGAAACAGAGACTCCTACGGCCTCCATCTCGATGATATCGATTTAAAAAATCCTGTTACCGTTAAAAAATTACTGTCCGGATGGAGGCCGTAGGAGTTCTGTTTCTGACGAAATTCGAATGGTAATAGGAGGGATATAGTGATGAATGTACATGGTGTTATTTTTCAAAAAAATAAAAAAATTGCCCAAATAAGACGGGGGTAGCCACATATGATCATATATATATATATATATATTATATAGGCATATACAGAGAGCACTGTGCCCATTGAGGTTTTTTGAGCACCAAACGTGCGCTCGCCACGTGTATGTGATGGTTCTATTTGGAAGGGGACGGTTTTGGTAATAGCAATATACTTTGCATTATTAACATAATAGGAATTCGAGTTAAATCAATTCCATAAAAATAGGTGGTCGGTTTTAGTAAGATAAAAAATACACATTTTAATTATTGCCAGCATTCGATCTATTTATGTAATGATCATTCCACGTATAGATATGTAAACTTCTAAATTACTGATTATAGTTATTGATTACGTCAGTTACTAATGTCCATACAATAATACCGATTACAAATATGCATATTACTGAACGTATTATGAATGTTACTGAAGTTATAACGTTCATATAGCAATTACTAATTACAAATGTCCATACTGAATGTTACTGAACTCTTTGTAATTGTTACTGAACTCCCAATGCATATGAATGTTACTTGGCTAATTACAAATGTCCATACTGAATGTTACTGAACGCATTATGAATGTTACTGAACTCATTGTAATTGTTACTGAATTTATAGTTACTAATATCCATACATCAATTACTGGTTATGTAATTACTAGTGTCCATACAATATTTACTGATTACAATGTCCATATTACTGAACCCATTCTGATGTTACTGAAGATATTTATTTTATTATTACTGATCTCATAATAGCCATTACTTGAGAATTGTATATACATTACTGAACACACAACAAAAATTACTTGAGACTGTATATATATTACTTGAGTACTGTCTCTAAATTACTAAATTGTATTCAAATTAATAACACATTATGGAATGATCATTCCCTGTATAGATATGTAAACTTCTAAAATTACTGATTATAGTATTGATTACGTCAGTTACTAATGTCCATACAATAATTACCGATTACAAATATGCATATTACTGAACGTATTATGAATGTTACTGAAGTTATAACGTTCATATAGCAATTACTAATTACAGATGTCCATACTGAATGTTACTGAACTCTTTGTAATTGTTACTGAACTCCCAATGGCATATGAATGTTACTTGGCTAATTACAAATGTCCATACTGAATGTTACTGAACGCATTATGAATGTTACTGAACTCATTGTAATTGTTACTGAATTTATAGTTACTAATATCCATACATCAATTACTGGTTATGTAATTACTATGTCCATATAATATTTACTGATTACAATGTCCATATTACTAAACCCATTCTGATTGTTACTGAAGATATTATTTTATTATTACTGATCTCATAATAGCCATTACTTGAGAATTGTATATACACTACTGAACACACAATAAAATTACTTGAGACTATATATATATTACTTGAGTACTGTCTCTAAATTACTAAATTGTATTCAAATTAATAACACATATGGAAATTACTGACCATTTGTTATGGTTTACTGACTTCACAACAAGCACTTACTTGACCATTATATTCATATTACTAAAATATGTACCATATAAACATGTGCTATAAGATATAGATATATACATTACTGAACAAATAACAAAATTTACTTGAGATTGTATATATATTACTTGAGTACTATCTCTAAATTACCAAATTCTATTCAAATTAATAACACATATGGAAATTACTGACCATTTGTTATGGTTTTACTGACTTCACAAGAAGCACTTACTTGACCAGTGTATTCATATTACTGAAATATGTACCATATAATCAAATGAATGTAAATTACTAACCATTGTTTGGATATTACCAATCTCGTAACAACTATTTACTTGTCTATTGTATATATGTTACCGATTCCATTTGAATATGTTACGCACAATATATAAGATGTTACTTATCGTTTACAAATAGGACGATGATCTATAAGTTACTTACGTAATTTAACAAGTTGCTTGTTATACACATCATGCTAATGATATTAATACAAAATTTACTTATATTAAAACAAAGACTGTCTGATTATATCTAATGATATCATTTTCAAAAGATGGAACAGCAGAATCTCGTGTTCTGTGGATGTAAACTTCTAAGCAATCATATTGCTTTCATGATCTAAATATAATTGATAGTCATCCATCATCGTTCCTTCTCATATGATGTTCTCACGATCGAAATCCAACCAAGAATCATCATTCGTCATTGCTTCTGAGACTTCATGATCCAAATCCAATGACAAATCTAGCATCGCGTTTGAATCTGAAATCGAAAATATAAAAACAAACGATTAAACTGAGATCATAATATGAACCAACAATGACAACTCATGAGCAAAAATAAGAGGAAACATAAATTTTGCAACGACGATTGATTAAAAAAAGTTCTACAAAAATACCTTCGAAGAACGAAGCTCCTGCAATTTCAGAAGCTTGGTCGTCGCGCGAGATCAACAAGAATATGTTCGAAATGACTATATCAAACACAAAATATCAGCGGACGCTAATTTTAGAAAGTCTTAAAATACCATTTTTAAATAGACACCAAATATTGTGACTTGTGACGTGATCCTAAAATTTAGGGATTGACATTAGTAATCCAACGGCTGTGACGATGGGCTCATTCCATTCAAATGGGCACAGTGCTCTCTGGATAAATTCCCTATATATATATATATATGGGTAAAATAGGACTGCCCCCAGGAAGTAACCAACTTGGCTACTCCCACCCCTATTTTTCCCTCATTTTTTTATTTTTTTGGAAAATAAAAATTTGCATATTCATCATTATATCCCTCTCACATTCTATTAAAATTTCGTCAGAAACAGAGACTCCTAAGCTTGTGGCTCCGCGTGAGGCAGAGGTCGACGAAGAGGACGGCGCACGGGACTGCGACTCCACCTCTCGCGTGAGGCAGGAGTCGTCGAAGAGGACGACGCGCTGGGCTGTGGCTCCGCTTGAAGATCGGTACGCGGAGGAAGGCGGGCGGTGCGCGGAGGAAGGCCGCCGACAGAAGTTGCTGGAGAGATGGAGGACGTGTGACGGGGGGAGGACGTGCGACGGGGAGATGAGGCCAAGGAGGCGATGAGATGGAGGGGCTCACCACAATATCGGTGAGACCCTCCCTCATTTGAAGTTTCTCCTATATATATATATATATATATATATATATATATAGGAAAAATGGGGCTTCCCCCTGGGGGCAGCCAACATGGCTACCCCCGCCCCATTTTTCGGCATTTTTTTTTTAAAAATAAAATCATGTATATTCACCCCTATATCCCTCCTATATGTCATTCGAATTTCGTCAGAAACAAAGACTCCTACGGCCTCCATCGAGACGATGTCGATTTAAAAAATTCTGTTACCATTAAAAAATGATTGTCTGGATGGAGGACGTAGGAGTCTCTGTTTGCGACGAAATTCGAATGGTATATAGGAGGGATATAGGGATGAATATACATGGTATTATTTTTCAAAAAAATAAAAAAATTGACAAAATAAGGTAGGGGCAACCATATTGGCTGCCCCTAGGGGGCAGCCACATATGACCCTATATATATATATATATATATATATATATATATATATATATAGAGAGAGAGAGAGAGAGAGAGAGATAGAGAGAGAGAGAGAGAGAGATAGGTAAATGGGGCTGCCCCTAGGGAGTAGCCAACTTGGCTACTCCCTCCCTTATTTTTCCCTAATTTTTTTTAGTTTTTTGGAAAATAAAAATTTGTATATTCATCATTATATCCCTCTCACATTCTCTTAAAATTTCGCCAGAAACAGAGACTCCTACGGCCTCCATCCAAACATGGTTGATTTAAAAAATCCTGCGACCGTTAAAAAAATGACGTCTGGATGGAGGGTTTAGGAGTCTCTGTTTCTGACAAAATTTTAATAGAATGTGAGAGGGATTTAATGATGAATATACTAATTTTTATTTTCTAAAAAAAATAAAAAAATGAGGGAAAAATAGGGGTGGGAGTAGCCAAGTTGGCTACTACCTGGGGCAGCCCCATTTTACCCATATATATATATATATATATATATATATATATATATATATGAGGTAAATGGGGCTGCCCCCAGGGAGTTGCCAACTTGGCTACTCCCATCTCAATTTTTCCTCATTTTTTTAGTTTTTGGAAAATAAAAATTTGTATATTCATCATTATATCCCTCTCAAATTCTATTAAAATTTCGTCAGAAACAGAGACTTCTACGGCCTCCATCCAAACATGGTCGATTTAAAAAATTCTGCGACCGTTAAAAAAATGACGTCTAGATGGAAGCTTAGGAGTCTCTGTTTCTGACGAAATTTTAATAGAATGTGAGAGGGATATAACGATGAATATACAAATTTTTATTTTCCAAAAAATAAAAAATGGGGGAAAAATAGGGGTGGGAGTAGCCAAGTTGGCTACTCCCTGGGGGCAGCCCCATTTTACCCTATATATATTTATATATGGGATTGGGGAGCATGCACCCATGTGTAGGTAACTTTCTTACACCCAGCTCTTGTTTCTCTATTTTTTTATTTTTTTGAAATAAATCTTTAGGGGATTTACTTAGAATATTAATTGAAATATGTGTTTCAAATTTCATGTAAAACATATATTCTTAACAGCTCCATCGGAAGGGGTCGATTTCAGCAAATCTCAGACTATTAAAATTTGACTGTCAAGATGGATAAGTTAGAAGTCTTGAAATAAGTTGAAATTTGAATGATGACATGGTGATATACTGTGATCTAAATTCCTCAAGGAATTAATTCAGAAAAATAAAAAATTGAGAGAATAAGAGGTGGGTGTAGGAAAGTTACCTACACATGAGTGTAGGCTCCCTTCTCTCTCTCTCTCTCTCTCTCTATATATATATATATATATATAGGGTAAAATGTGTATGCCCCCTAGGGGGAGCTAACTTAGCTCCCCCCATCCCTTTTTCACAATTTTTTTTTATTTTTTTGAAATCCAAAACCGTGTAAATTCATTATTAAATCCATATATTATGTCATTCAAATTTTATGCGAAACAGAGACTCCTACGACCTCCATCCAAATGGGGTCGATTTAAAAAATCCTGTTACCGTTAAAAAAATGTCTGTCTGGATGGAGGCCGTAGGAGCCTCTGTTTCACACAAAATTTTTATGACATAATATGAAGATATAGTGATGAATATTCACGGAAAAAATTTTCAAAAAAAATAAAAAAAATTGAAGAAAATAGGGCGGGGGGAGCTAAGTTAGCTCCCCCCAGGGGGCAGCCCCATTTTCCTCATATATATATATATGGGTCATATGTGGCTGCCCCCACCTTATTTGGGCAAATTTTTTTATTTTTTTTGAAAAATAACACCATGTACATTCATCCCTATATCCCTCCTATATACCATTCGAATTTCGTCAGAAACAGAGACTCCTACGGCCTCCATCCGGACGATAATTTTTTAACGGTAACAGAATTTTTTTTAATCGATACCATCAAGATGGAGGCCGTAGGAGTCTCTGTTTCTGACGAAATTCGAATGGTATATAGGAGGGATATATGAATGAATATATATGGTTTTATTTTTCAAAAAAAATAAAAAATCGCCGAAAAATGGGGCGGGGGCAGCCCCATTTTTTTCCTATATATATATATATATAGGGTAAAATGGGGCTGCCCCCAGGGAGTAGCCAACTTGGCTACTCCCACCCCTATTTTTCCCTTATTTTTTTATTTTTTTAGAAAATAAAAAATTGTATATTCATCATTATATCCCTCTCACATTCTATTAAAATTTCGTCAGAAACAGAGACTCCTAAGCCCTCCATCCATACGTCATTTTTTTAACGGTCGCAGGATTTTTTAAATCGACCATGTTTGGATGGAGGCCGTAGGAGTTTCTGTTTCTGATGAAATTTTAATAAAATTGTGAGAGGGATATAATGATGAATATACAAATTTTTATTTTCCAAAAAAATAAAAAAATGAGGGAAAAATAGGGATGAGAGTAGCCAATTTGGAAAATAAAATTTGTGTATTCATCATTATATCCCTCTCACATTCTGTTAAATATTCGTTAGAAACAGAGACTCCTAAGCCCTCCATCCAACGTCATCTTTTTAACGGTCGCAGGATTTTTTAAATCGGAATGTTTGGATGGAGGCCGTATGAGTCTCTTTTTCTGACGAAATTTTAATAGAATGTGAGAGGGATATAATGATGAATATATAAATTTTTATTTTCCAAAAAATAAAAAATAAGGGAAAAATAGGGGTGGGAGTAGCCAAGTTGGCTACTCTCTGGGGGCAGCCCCATTTACCTCATAGCCAAGTTGGTACTCCCTGGGGGCAACCCCATTTTACCCTATATATATTCGTCAGAAACAAAGACTCCTAAGCCCTCCATCCAGACATCATTTTTTAACGGTCGCATGATTTTTTAAATCGATCATGTTTGGATGGAGGTCGTAGGAGTCTCTGTTTTTGACGAAATTTTAGTAGAATATTAGAGGGATATAATGATGAATTTACAAATTTTTATTTTCTAAAGAAATAAAAAAATGAGGGAAAAATATGGGTGGGAGTAGCCAAGTTAACTACTCCTTGGGGGCAGCCCCATTAACCTCATATATATATATATATATATATATATATAGGGAAAAGGGAGTCTACACCCATGTGTAAGTAACTTTCCTACACCCACCTCTTGTTTCCTCAAAAATTTTTATTTTTTTGAGATAATTCCTTGGGGAATTTAAATCACATTATATTACCATATTGTCATTCAAATTTCAACTTATTTCGAGACTTCTAACTTATCCATCATGACAGTCAAATTTTGACGATCTGAGCTTTGCTGAAATCGACCCCTTCTGATGGAGCAGTTAGGAATGTCTGTTTTACATGAAATTTGAAACACATATTGCATTTAAGATTCTAAGTAAATCTCCCAAAAGATCAATTTCAAAAAAAAATCAAAAAATTAGGGAACAAGAGGTGGGTGTAGGAAAGTTACCTACACATGGATGTAGGCTCCCCAATCCCATATATATATATATATATATATAGGAAAAAATGGGGCTGCCCCTTGGGGGCAGCCAACATGGCTGCCCCCGCCCCATTTTTCGGCGTTTTTTTATTTTTTTTTTGAAAAATAAAACCATGTATATTCATCCATTTATCCCTCCTATATGTCATTCGAATTTCGTCAGAAGCAGAGACTCCTACGGCCTCCATCTCGATGGTATCGATTTAAAAAAATCCTGTTACCGTTAAAAAATTACTGTCCGGATGGAGGCCGTAGGAGTATCTGTTTCTGACGAAATTCGAATGGTATATAGGAGGAATATAGGGATGAATGTAAATGGTGTTATTTTTCAAAAAAAATAAAAAATTTGCCCAAATAAGACGGGGGCAGTCATGTTGGCTGCCCCTAGGGGGCAACCACATATGACCCATATATATATACTGCCCCCGCCTTATTTGGGCAAATTTTTTTATTTTTTTTGAAAAATAACACCATTTACATTCATCCCTATATCCCTCCTATATACCATTCGAATTTCGTCAGAAACAGAGACTCCTACGGCCTCCATCCGGACAGTAATTTTTTAACGGTAACAGGATTTTTTTAAATCGATACCATCAAGATGGAGGCCGTAGGAGTCTCTGTTTCTGACGAAATTCGAATGACATGTAGGAGGGATAAATGGATGAATATACATGATTTTATTTTTCAAAAAAAAAAAAATAAAAAAAACGCCGAAAAATGGGGCGGGGGCAGCCATGTTGGTTGCCCCCAGGGGGCAGTCAAGGGAGCCTGCTGCTGAAAGCAGGCAAGCTCCCTGCTACGTCAATCCCGACCGTCCGATGGAATATGTTCATGCCGTTGGATGCCAGGCCTCTTTACCAACCCGCGTCCTCTCTCCCCCTCGCCCAACCTCCTCCCCCTCTCACCTCGGGCAATGGCTCCACCTGTGCCCCATCTCGCCTCGCACCCTAGTTACTCTTCCATGCCCCCCAACAGAGCCGCCCACACCTCCCTCCCTCCAACTTCGTCTGTGCTCGTCCTTGCCTTTCTCCCATCTTCCAGTGCAACCACCCATGTCCGGCCTTGTCGTGCGTTGTAGGTGCATACACCCTCTCTCCTCCAGCCCAACATCCTCCCCATATCTCGCACGATGGCTCCCAACTCCTCTCTCGCATCCAGCATCACTGCCGTAGCGCCTCCCTCTCTCCCAACGCAGCTGTCTGCTACAGCCTCATCGTTCAGGCCCCATTCTCACCTCTCCATCATCAGGCTCTGATTAGGGGTTCTCTAGTTGGGGTTTTGTCTGTGAAATATGATTCCGGACAGAATCAAATCAGAATTGGAATGTTACATGAAATTAAAAATTGGAGATGGGAGAGTTTGATAAAAAAAGCAAGCAGTTTGACAAAAAATTAGAGATGAGAGAGATTTAGATTAGGTTTTCTCTTATATGAATTTGGGATAAACATTTGAGAGTGAGATTCTAATAACTGCACAGCAGATGTGTTAGATAACTGAAGGTTTGATAAAAAAAGCAAGTAGTTCGATCATTGGGTAAGAGCGATGTGGTAATAGTTAGTAAGAAAAATATGAAACTGTATCGCTATGCACGTACTTAAAAAAAATGAAAATGGTAATCATATTCTTATGAGCCTACATAAGAAAAATATGAAATCGTGTCGCTATGCAGATATTTAAAGAAATGGAGATGGTAATCATATTCTTATGAGCCTACATACTCATGGATTTCTCCGTTTTTCTGATGTTATCAAAATATTAGCACTTTTCTTTTATTGGCATATTATTGTGTCTTCAAAACTGTTAGCAATGATGGCCCAAGAATATGTATCTAGATTAGGTTACACTCTTAGTTACTGGTTCAAACTGGTAAATGTGGTCAAACAATTTCATCCAATAATTTGCTTAGTCATGACTTTTAGTGGTTGTGTTTGTTCTTAGATTTTTTGCATTAGAGTGCTGCTCATTGCAGGCTATTATATTTTATGGATGCATAAATGCGAGAGGATATGGTGCCAAATCAGTAGAACTTAGCTTACCAGCTGAGAAAAATGGAATATCGAACAAATTTGCAGTCAACAAAATGGTTGAATGATGTTTGTGATGCTATTAACATGCATTGCATTGGAGCTGTTGTGACACTAGTATATGTAACATGGAATAGAATTGTTGTGATAATATGTTTTGTTGTCTATGTATTTTTATTTAAATTTAAATGTTAGTTGTTGTTTTTCAATGTGTGATTATAAAATTAATCGATTGTTTTCTGCATGGTGAAGCGATCAGGACCTCCAACAATGCTTAATTTGTTATGTCTGTTCAAATTGTCTTTCAACCTTTTGTGTTATACCTGCTTGATGTGCCTGATACGATAGAATAATGTAATTCACACTTTCAGATCCTTCAAATCTAGTGACCTCATTTACATAGATACAAGTCCCTATATGTTAAAAGATTAATCTAAACAATGGATAACATTTGATTTCAATATGGGATTAAACAGAACAAAACAAAAATAATCACTCTTCCATATCTTCCATCAATTGCTACAATTATTCACAACCTTACAAAGTGAAGATCTGAGAAACTATGAGAAATGCACAAGTTCCATATCTACGATGCGAAGAAGTTCTCTTTATATTATCAAAAGATTTTGCTTTACAGTCTTCGGTGCTTTCAAGAGCTATGTACATTAGCAATGTTCCAGTGCTTGAATTTAAGCACTTACAAACTAACAATACACCGACGCTTCTAAAATAATAAAAAACATGGACATATCTAAGAAACTAAGAGTCTTATTCAGCTTCAGCATCAAGATGAACACAAATCTAAGGGTCTTCCTCAACTTAAGCATTAAGACACTGTCTTCTTCTGCTTCACGTGTATCTGTTAAGAAAAAAGATAAAAATGAAAAACAAATCAAAAATCATAATATAGATGAAAATAAAGAAATCATAATATAAAAATGGATTCATTAATATATTTTCTCAATGTCAATTCCAAATGGACAATATTCAACAAGTGAATTTGCACGATATATATAGGGAAAACAGAAATGAAAATGGACAAAGAACACTGATAATTTGACTACAAGAAACTGTAATATATCCAATACAACTCTATTAACAAACATCATAATCACTCTATTCCCATGTAATCGCTCCTTGTATTATTTTATTTGTTGTGTAATCCTTTTCTTGTATATTTATCTTTGCTCTATTGTGGATACAAGCTCAGTATCCCTATCTATCTGAATTTATTTTATATCCATTTTTCTTCCTGTCCAATTGTTGATAGACTTGTAGATGCCATAATCAAGGGATGATCACCTACTTTTCTGTTTTTAAAATTTCATGCATAACATTCAAATTATGATTTGATTCTGTCCTTAACGATATTTCACGAACATCATCTAGAGAAACCCTAATCTGAACCTGATGGAGAGGCGAAAAAGAGGCCTCAACTGCGAGGCTGTAGCGGGCGGCTGCCTCGGAAGGAGGGAGGGAGGTACGTGTGGGCACGAGCAGAATTGCTGGAGGGAGGAGATGTTGCGGCAATGACGACGACCGCGCGAGAGGAGTTGGGGCATGAGGAGAGAAAGGGGCACGGGTGGTTGCCACTGTGCGAGATAGGGGGAGGATGTTGGGCTAGAGGAGAGAGGGTGTATGCACCTACAACGCACGACAAGGCCGAACATGGGTGGTTGCCCTGGAAGGTGGGAGAAAGGCGAGGACGAGCACGGACGAAGTTGGAGGGAGGGAGGTGTGGGCGGCTCTGTCGGGGGGCATGGAAGAGGAACTAGGGGGCGAGGCGAGATGGGGCACAGGTGGGAGCCATTGCCCGAGGTGAGAGGGGGAGGAGGTTGGGCGAGGGGGAGAGAGGACGCGGGTTGGTAAAGATGCCTAGCATCCAACGGCAGGAACATATTCCATCGGACGGACGGGATTGACGCAGCAGGGAGCTTGCCTGCTTTCAGCAGCAGGCTCCCTTTCCTCATATATATATATATATATATATATATATATATATATATATATATATATATATATATATATATATATATATATATATAAACGGACAGAGCATTGCATTTTCCAATGATCTCACTTGTATGCATATACCTAATCTTTTAAGCAAAATTAATAAATGTGAGGATTAGAAAGAGTGCGATTATGCATCGACAATCAAAACGATTCCGAAATTTCGAGGGAGCAAAAGAAGCAATTACAGCACTGTCGGACGTGCAACGAAACTGAAAAATTGCACTTAGAAATAAAAATTATTTAGATAAAATAAATTGGTTTTTAAATTTACTCGGTTGTTTTACATATGTGCTCTCTTAGGTTGCGTTTGGTTCGCAGCTTAACTGCGGGTTAGGGAAGTTTACCCCCCTTAACCCACATCCCCTCTCTCCCTCTAGACCCCACTTTATTCCTTTTTTAAAAAATTAAATAAATCAATTTTACATCATCAACCTTATCAAAAAATAATATATTATACCATCATATCATATAAAAATTATAAACTACTCCACTTCTACTCCCTTTTCCAAACTTCAATACAATTACATCACAATAACTACTCACTTTTTCAAACTCCAATATAATCATATCACCTCAAACCCACTTCTAATCCACCCCTAGTTTAACCCTCTATTCAAACACCAAAACACAAAAACGAGTTACCCTCTACCAGTTTAACCCACCTTAACCCGCCAACCAAACGCATATTGATTATACACTTCTCTTTGCCAATATTAATATTAAACCAAACTATGATTTATATAATCGCATGCCTGATTTAGTGCAACTTTTTACCGTTGTACCCCTGCAAATTTAAAAAAGTTACATTTCTACTGCTCTCTTTTCTTTCCAATCACACTTGTATCCCTGGGATAACATCCATTTGTAGAGGGAATGAACATATACTAACCCGATGAGCACAATTGCTCAAGAAGGTTGATCACAAATGATAGTTCCAAAAAAGAAAAGGATAACATTGATATTGCAAAATCTAAGAGAGACACAACTGTAAAAGAACCCTTAATCGGTAGCCCATACGAGCCGGGTTTCAAATGGATGAATACGCATCTTCTTCTCTGTCTAAAATGTAGATACGAGCTATCATCTCCAACAAGTTATCACCAACTTAATGTGATGATTTGTATAGAAGTTTTACTTGCAAACTTAGGTCAAAGATTAGAAACATGAGGATTCTTCTCGGTTAGTAATTGAATGCGCTAGACTGTGTCTACCATTCGATTTAGTGTTGCCTATCATGATAGGCACTTGATAATTTTGTCTTGAGAATGTTTCTTTAAGCCATTCTCGTTTGTAGAATAAGCAATGAAATAAGGGTCAATTCTCCACCCGACACGATTATCAAAAGTACAACTATTCCCATCCACACTCCATTATTTCACCTTATTCCACCATTATTCCTATCTTTATTTTGCCTTACATACACTTATTCTATATTATTCTCTTTATTCCTAAACTAAGAATAAACTCTTATTCTCCTTCTCCCCCGGACGAAGTCAGATAAATTGTGTCTATCAATTTTCACACTATCATAATGACTATATAATAATAATGTTTTGGAAGATAAATCATGTCATATATATTTTTCATATGAATATTAGTAACCATTTCGAACTTCTTTTTCACAATTCCAACCTTATGGATTGATTTGCTCATTCTCCATAAATTGATATCATATAAAAATTGTGTCCATCTATTTTGATACTATCATAATGACTAAATAATAATGTTATGGAAGATAAATCATGTCATTTATATTTTTCATATGAATATTAGTATCATTTTGAACTTATTTTTTAAAATTCCAATCTTACGGATTGATACGATTCTACATAAACTGATATCGATCATATATGTTTTGGAGCGTATATGATTTTTTTGGGAATGATATTTAATTTTATATCCTTTATATTTTCATAAATTATTTGCGTCTTGTTATTTTCAATATTTTAGTTTCAATCTTATGGAATGATTCTTAAACTATTAGTTACAAATCTGAATTATTTTAAAGGCATGAAATACATAATTTAAAATTTTTACAGTGAATATATAACTAGACAAATCAATTTAATATGTATGAAGAAAAGTCCATTAATCAGTGACTTCTACATATTTGGCAAAGTTACATCATAACAATGAGAACAGATGAAAAAAATCTACAACATAAAATAATAAATTATTATTTAAAGAAAGTTGATTATATTTGATATCATGAATTATATCATGCAATTAGTTAGATGGTAATTGGATTTACAAGAAAGTTGATATATATGTTATATATGGTTTGATCCGCGGATACAAAATAAGTTGAAGAATATTACTACCATATATTAAGGATTTTTGGACGCTCCAAGTTAATAAACGTCGTAAAACGTCCAGACTCCTTTTTTTCTTACGACGTTAGATGCAAATGTTGTCATACTTTTATTAAGGTCGACATCTAATCAAGTAAACATCATGTACGCTTGATTAAGTAAGTACTTAAACTTGGCAATGATATTAATGCCGTTAACTCCAAAAGTAATTCTACGTCGACCCTTCAACTTCGTCATGGGTTCTTCTTAGGTGAAACTTGGAGCATCTCCACCTCCATGGGTTCCTCTCCCGTGCATCTCGTGTGACTCGTATGGTCCAGCCTCCTGTAAGTATCCTATTCGCCTACACAATCGTGGATTTGTCTCTCGTGTGCCTCGTGTTCTGTTCAGTCCATATATAATTACAACTTGGGTTCTTCTCATGTGGAACTTATGATGGTGAGTCAAGCCCTAAGACTTCTCGGCTGTGATCTTCCCCAGCTAGGGCGCCGAATATGGTGGCAGAGCGACGATAGGGGAGATCTGCAGTCACAAAGGCGACGATCGACGACCACCTTGGGGTGCCAACGATGAAGGAGTCATCTAACCTTCCTGGCGGTGCTTCTTCTCGAGCGAGGGGTGGCTGGTTGTGTACATCCGAGAAGGGTGCCCTTCATTTTGGTTGCCATGGGATAGCAGACCTCTACCAAATGGTGGACATTGGAAGGAGAGAATAGGAGTTCCTGGTTGCCCATGCGATGATGTTCCAAAAACGGCAAGTGGCGAGCAGTGGCGTTATTTTTAACAAATTTAGAATTTCTTTTTCATATATTTTTGTATGTATGCAACACACTTACATACGTATAATGACACACTACAACCAGACACACAACATGCGACAAGAGCCGAGGCTTCGACGTGGCACGAGGAAGAAGACCCGTGCACCCTACACGCGTAAAGAATCTATAAAGCATCTTGAAACCATGTCGTGTCTTTGTTGTTGTTTGCTTTTTTTGATACACTACACTTTTAGACATTGCATTTTTCTCTCTCATATGAGGAATGGATTTTATTGTCTCAATCCCAAATATGTTCCAAACGTCTAAAATTTACGAAGCGTGGTTATGGATTGTAAGCGATGAAGATTACTACTAAATGAATTGAACTTAAGCATTTTATTTGAACTCAAGTTCAACCAGTTATAAGATCAATTTTCTCCATTTCCATTAACGGACCGAAAACCTAAATCGGAATGTTACACTTATATACATATAAGAATGATTATATGTTGTATATATTATCAGGAAGATCAGAAGATATAAGGGCAATTATTTAATGATTCATACAGTCCACGTCAAATACAATTCGTCTACATGATTGACTATCTTCAATGCTTTCGGAAATTGTTCCTACTTTTACCTTATTGTTTCAAATTTTTTACTCAGCTCCTTAAGTTTTTTCACTGTTATTTCCGAAAAATATTTGCTCGTACATCCGATGGTGTTAGCACTAGTAAGAAATGGGGGTTGAGAGAGAGAGAGAGAGAGAGAGAGAGAGAGAGAGAGAGAGAGATGTGGACATGCCAAAAAAACTCTTGTATTCGTTATTTATCTATTTTACAGTAAGTATTCGTATTCTTTTTAAATGGATAATTTGACATTCGTAAGTAGTCATTTTCCCATTTTGATATATAAATGTAGTTATAGTTTTTTTTTATAATTGTGTGTAAGAAATTTTATGGCTTTATTCCTCATTGCGTATATAATTTTTATTAAATGATTATATTTTCTGTTTCCTTTATTTATAGATATACTAAACAATACTACAACAAAAAATTGCGGCAACAAACTTTATTAAAAGAAATTTAGCTCTTGGCAATGGATTCAGATATTAACGTCAATAATAATATCATTGTTGTAGATGCTTCGATGCTATTTATGTTCAAAGAGATCATTTCAGTGTAATGCAGGATCATGGTTGGCGACTGAACATGGATGAGGAGATAGATGCACTTGCCTCCGGGGGCACGTGGGATCTTGTGTCGTGCCCCCGAGAGTTCGTCTTGTGGCTTGTCGATGGGTCTCCATGACTAAACCATCACGTGATGGTTCTATTGATATGTGGAAAGCCATACTTGCTGCCAAATATTTCACACAAACCTTTTAGGTTTGATTATTTCGAGACCTTGCCCGTAACCAGAATAGGGTCGATACGTAACATTCTCTATTGCTGCCAACAAGGCTTGGTCCATTTATCAATTTGATGTGAAAAACTCATTTCTTTATGGCAACCTTGAGGAGGAGGTCTACATGATGCAACTGCTGGGGTAATGATGAATCTGTCATTCATCACTCTAAAAGTTGAAAATAGAGCCTTGTTCCCGAGTAATTAGAGGCATATTTCCACCTATATTACATAATTAACATTCAGGTATGCATTGATAACATCTGCATTTTAGCATCCACATCTGCATTAAATAAGAAACCAAAGTCACTTGTAAAATCACCCATTTGTACATATTTTATACTAAATCCAAAGCCCATACTTTTAACTCTATAGGGTATATATTACTAACACTAATAAAGAAAAAATATCAAAAAATATTAACTTGTAAAATTGACCCAATCCAAGTTTGAGACACGGACCCTAAAGTGCACATATCCCTCTCATACAACCTCCGATTTATGTCTACTCACTTTTAAAATAATATAAATTCAGAGATCTTCAAAATGAGACCAATTTCATTTAAATCGGAGCTCTATGCAAAACTTGGGTTGTGGGCCGTCCATTGTATACTGTATGTACTTGTATTTGTACCCTTGTATTTTATCACTTCATTTGACCTCGTTTTCATTTTTGGTCAACATGAAACTTGTAGATCTCATCGAGATATACAACTTTCATGTTTTGAGTTTCTCCAAACTCGGCTATTTCACCTTCTTATTTCACCTTCTTTCCTCGACCAATCTGATCAGGCCCGTGGCACCCTCTGGTTGCGCCACGCGGCCCACTCCATTATGCGCCACACGCCCCCTTTTCCTCCATCGTCCGATGACTTCCTCTCCCTCCATATCTCAGCCAGCCATGCCGCAATCCATTTCAACCGTTTGACCTTCCTCCTGATCTCATCCAGACCACCCACTTCCGCCTTCACCATATCGCACCACGTAGTGCACTCCAACACTGCCCGATCTTCTCCATCAGCACCGTTCATTCCCGCTCCATCCATCACCCTCCGATCAAACATCATATGTGATCTCCACCATTCGCCAGCGCTACACCAACATCCCGCCATGTGGCGCTCTCCATCACCCTTCGATCGCATCGCCTTGATATGATCCTACCCGTTTTTTAGCGCCTCGCCAGCCGTCGTTGGATCACTAGATCCAACGATCGAGGCATCGTCTTCCACCTCCTAGAAAGCCTCGCCCACATCGTCACCACCTCGCCAACTCGCCGACCCCTTCCTATTTTCTCCGTTGTCTCCGCCACTTGCCCCACTCGCCAACTAGCCCACGATGGAGCCCTTACTCCCCTTATCCTTACGACTACTCAGTCACCCCACGACAACCTCTCCTTCGCTCCACAAACCCCACACAAACCACTCCCTCCATCGCCTGGACCTCCACCTTCTTCCTATAAATACTCCACCTCCAGCGAGCTTCAACCCCATCTGCCCTTGCACGAGAGATCCCAGAGCTCCCTTCTACCTATCGGTGACGAAGATTAGGACTGAGAGCGAGCGATGACGGTGTTTCCATCTTCGGCAAGATCCACAGCGAGCACCGTCATGCCAGCAGCTTCCCCGACGAGCTACTAGAGCTCGGGCCTCCACCAACCCTCGAGCGACGACCGGAGACTCCTCCTCGGGCCTCCATTCCCAGGTAGACTCCTTCATTTCTCCTCCAATCTTCTTCTTTTCCTATGACCATCTCCTAATTTATTAGACCGCCTCGCTCAATACCACCCTCCACCGTCCATCGATCGAGCTCCGCCTTAGAGCTCCCATCTTCACGCATCACTCTGTTCACCCCAAGAGCCCATCGACTCATCTCCGATCCTTGCTCCGTCCCTCACAGCGGAGGAGCTCGTCGGCGTTCACCCACTTTGCCCATAGGCCTCCAGTCGCTCCTTGCACTC
Source organism: Ottelia alismoides (assembly GCA_037367405.1). Lineage (NCBI taxonomy): Eukaryota > Viridiplantae > Streptophyta > Magnoliopsida > Alismatales > Hydrocharitaceae > Ottelia > Ottelia alismoides. The sequence continues at coordinate 441,774 of JAZKJV010007808.1, read as the reverse complement.
CACGTGAGCACTTGCACGCCGGCTATAGTCACTAACCCTGCAGGTACCATTTTCTTCATTAGTCGGAAGCAACGCTAGAGCTGCTTCGAGCTTCGTCGCCTCCGGCCTACGGACCACCTCCGCATCGTCTTGATGCTCCGGTCGCTCCGCGAAGCTCCCATGATTGTTCCCTACTGCTTAAGAGCCCCTGGAGATCAGCATCGAGCGAGAACCAAGGAGACGGAGCTGCGGAGGCTTCGTCGGAGCCCAACCACGTCTGTCGCAGGAGGCGGTGACGAGAGGAGCAGGAGCTACAGCTACCGTCCGATCTTCTTGATCGGATGGTCTCTAGCGATACACGTCAACCTATCTAGGAGCTCCAGATACAGTTGGATCTATCATGATCTATCAGTCCCAAGGCACGCCACATATCCAGCTTCAGCAACCGTTTGATCATTATCGATAAAACGGTCCATCGTGCGCCACTTCACTTCCTCCAAGCCTCTACCCGACCCTTAGGCTCGGAGCTCCAGAAGCTATCTCGAAGAAGACCCGAGCCTCTAGCGCACCCGAGCCACAATCCGAGCCTCCGACGTCGTTTAAGCCTAGCACCTCACGTGTTCCTCATGTGCGGTCTGGGCATATTGCACTGAGGCCCCTTCAAGTTTTCCAAATTGCCATTTAGTCCCTATCAAGAGCATCACGTGAGGAGCACGTGTTCCTTTGGATACTTTACGCACATACCCCCAACATTATGGGTAATTGCATTTTAGTCGTTGCACGTACGTTTTGTTTTAATCAATTTTAATTCATGATTACATTTTGATCCTTGTATTTGCATGTTTATTTCATTACTCATTTAGCACATTTTAAATTCCAGAAATTGCATGTTGTAGAGAAACTTGTGCTTTATCATTGCGGACACTTGTCATATTTTTGAGAGCTCCGAGGAATTTAATATTACTATTTTTGTGGAAATTTATATAGTTTATCATTGTGTACTTTAAATTCCATAATAAATTATTTGTAGCCCAAAAAATCACCAAAAAATCATAATAGGTTTTCTTTAAGTTGTTCTACTTCGTGCCTAAAAATCACATCATTTGCACACATCATGAGGTCTGAATAAATCAATTAGTCTTTTGCTAAATTGATTTTTAATCGGTCCAATATACATTATTTTTTAGGTCCATCAATTTTTCTGGATTCATCTCACATAGAAATATCTAGGATAATTTTTGGATCTGAAAATGAAGTACTTTGGTATTTATTAAAATTATTTTTCAAAAGCTACCCTGCATTTATATTTAATTCATAATTAATTCATTTTGAGTCTAAAAATTCCAAAAAATTGGAGTAGCTTAGTTTCGTTGCATTTCATATTCTGGCCAAATTTCATCATTTTTGGACTTCATTTGATTATAATTTGTATTTTAACTTAAAATTTGGCTCGAATTGCATTGTAGTTTTCCTTAATTGAAAAAAAATAAAAAAATTCCCCTGAAAATATGACATCGAAATTGACTTCAAATTAACCTAAGGAAAAAGCTGCCTCCCAGAGTTCGACCTTAGGCTTGCCCAAGTAAAATAAAAAAAATTGCTGCTTGTGTTTAATTCGATGTTAATCTAAGTGGATTTTTGATCATTCTCGGTTTTCCCGACTACAATGAATGCAACATTTAATTCGATCATTAACTTGGGCGAATTAGGTAGGGTAGTTAAAGGCTATTCAAAATGGCACCGTTGCCGGGGAGGCACAACTTATGTTAATTTTTAGGAAATTGGGATTTTAGATTTTCCATCCACGGATAATCTGATTCCCGGCTTTTCTTGTGAATATTTTCTGTTCAATTTTATTTGTTTATTTTGTGTCATCCTTTATCTGACCATTAATTATTTTCGTGCAAGGAATACGAGGAGTCGAAAGCACTTCACCAAATGAGCCAAGGAACCTGCATCGAAATAAATTGAGTGTTTTTAAGAGGACTTGTAATATATTTATTATTTTATTTTGCATTTCCAGCGGTTCTCGTTTGGTCTCGTGCATGTAAGTCATAATAAAACTAGTCCCCGTCCGCTGTGTGGTTGCTTGACGTAGGATAGGACATGCATTTGTGGTTCTTAGATCTCTCTTAGGACTATTTGTGCTCATAATATCTAGGACCACACTTCGCACTAAAAGATGCACTTAGACCACAAGACTATAGCCAAATCTAACTAGTTCTTCACTCGATAATACAACTGCTTGTCTAGGAGCGACCTTTCTCGTTTGCATCCATATAGTGTAAAATTTTCAGTTCTGTTTTGCATCCCGCATATATAGCGCGAGGATCACTGTAAGTCTTTTGCACTTGGCATACATCATTATTTTATCTTGCATCGACTTTTCTCGACTTCTTTTCCCTTGGTTTTTCAAACTTAGGTTTAAAGGAATTGGGACTAGACGGTAGATGTGTGTGCCTAGTGTGTTGGACTAATCAATTGGTCATCTGAACTTAAAATCAGGACTACTAAACAATTGACAAAAAAATTAATAAAATCGGAAATTCTATTTGCAGGAGAACAACCCGACCTTGTTTTCAGGCTGAGTGAGGGTACAAAGTGTGTGTGCACACCCTAAGGCAGAGCCAAAATCCCCGCCTTCCATATCACATACCCCGATCCTAGAAAATATCACAAGCTGGATTCTTTTAGGTTCACTAACTAGCACCAAGTAGCCTCTGCCTGTTCCGGCAGGTAGATAGGCGTGAACCAGTGGTGCACCACGACAAGTTGCTAATAACCATTTGAGGTGAAGTCCCAGCCTTGTCAGCCTCCGTCTACTTCGGTAGGTAGATAGGGGCAGGTATTTGAACTCCTCAGCTTGGGATATGAGCAAAGAAGGAAGGGTGCCTGTATCTTAGGCGACATGTTAAACAGGGAAGACACATCCGGCTTTGAGCTGACTTCCCTATAGGCTGCTTAATCCTTGTTATTTATCTGAAAAATCACACCTAAAATCAATCAGACAAATCAGACTCAATTTCAGGTCCTTCATCGTGTTGAGTGTGAAATCAGGGTTTGTAATTCATTTGCTTGCGTCAGGTAGGAGTAAAATCCTATCTTTACACTTATACTCCCGACTCTTTTTCTTGCCATCCAAGATGACTGACTGGGGGATATCTACTCCAGCTTCACAAATCTCTCATTGAACCCCCCACGAAGCTCGCCTTCATCGGCCCAAGCGCAACTTGGGCCCACCCGAGCTCATGACCCTCTTGAGTTCTGGATTCCCCAACCCCAGGATGGTTACCCTCAAACCATTCCTTTTCTCTCCCCCATTTCACCGTGGAAGAACATCATCTCGGTGAGAATGTCTTCATTGCTACGTCCTCTAACCTAATCCACCTTCTTTACCCAGGTGAAGACGATGAACCAGAGACCAAGATGCCCCTTTAGAGACCCCCGGATGAAGAGGAACACAGAGATGATCCTATACATAAAATCCTTGCCCGCTTAGCCGCAGCCGAACAACAGAATTCAGAACGTGTGGCGAGGATGGGATAGGTGATCGTGGTGGGTGGAATTGACAGACCGATGGTGGTTGCCTATAACCCAACTGAGAATGAGATATATAATTGGCCTGTACCTGAGGTACCCCCAAAAGCATTCGAGCTAAGCCCCATTTTTAAGTACGATACCGAAGTTTAATGGGAATGCCACCGAAGAACCATATGCTTTCTGATGACTCGGATTTTGCGAGGGTCTAAAGTAGTCCACACAAGGCGGGATCACAATGTCGTTGAGGCGATCGATCACGAAAACCGGGTCAATCAACAATTTACCCACAACAATGATTAAGCAATGAAAAGCGAGATGTGGAGTCAAAATTTATTATAACTCTACAATGAATGTATATAGTGTGCAAGCATGTAGAGGTCGAACACAGGGAACAAGCAGGACAGATCAGGCAAAAATCAATGCACAAGGATGAAAGTAATCAAATGGCTATACAAGTGCTATTTTTGTGGGTTTTAGTTTTATATATTTTTCTAAAATTTTTGATTTTATATTTTGATTTTTAATTTACTGATTTTTTATTTTATTTTTATATTTTATATTTTTATATTTCCTTTTTCTTTTAATAAAGATATAAAACTATATATGATATATATAAGAGAGATGAGAGAGAGATGTAAATAGGGAAATATGTTCAAAATATATGAAATAAAATATTTTTGTACTTGCTTGGTCTGAGATGCGTCAGACGTTGCGGGATGAGACCTCTCTTTCTAGCCTGAGTCAGATCTCCTTTAGTTTATGTTTTTCTATTGTTTTTGTGATTTTTGTATATTTTTCCTTATTTTTTGGTATTTTTAAAGTCAAAAATACTGAAAACAATGAAAAAAATTAATGGTCGAAATTAAAATGGAGATGAAAAAATGCAAATAATGTCAAAAATTCTCCAAATTAATTTTAAACTAAAGATAACACGATAAATAAACTTTAAGAATAGAAAACACAATTCTTAGATTTTTTATGGATTTTATAAGTTTTTATGAAGGTTTTTGGGTTTATTCTATTTTTATGAGTTTTCTTTTATATTTTTTTATGTTTTTGGTCTGAAGATAAAAGATGCAAAAACACACAAAATATAAGTTTTTTGTAATTTTTCAAAAAACATTTCATATTTTTTATGTATTTTCTAATGCAAACAGTGAAGAAAATGCATGTTTTTAAATTTTTATAAATAATAAAATGCAACAAAAATGCAAAATAAAAATATGGCATGATAGCACAATGCAACATGCATACAATGATATTTTTAAGGAATTTTTAGAGTTTTATAGATGCATGAAATAATTAGAGACAACAAAGAGAAACTACACTACTAGCAGGGGTATTTATGTAAATATGCAAAAATATCAAGGCCAAAGTGTAACTTTTCCAGAAAATATATACTACAATAAAAACTTTTGTGGACTAAATATAGATCCAAGAACCACAGGTAAGGGTGCAAAATTTCCACGCCCCACGCGTACGAGGCACGTGGCTGGTAGGGACTAAATAATAATTATCAGAAACCCAGGGGACTTGATTGTAAATTCTCCAAAAATATTACAACTGAGTCTGAAAGTTTGAGGACTAAATGAAATAATGAAACCCGCAAGGGGTCCTCTGCAAAATGGCCACGGACCTTATGCGCATAGGCATGTGAGGTGACGTGACCAAGGACTTGTTCGCAAATATGAAAAGTCTGGGGTCTAGGTGCAATTTTTACAAAACTTTAAACCTACAGATGAAAGTATAGTGCTATTTAATAAATACAAAACCAGGTGAGGGCAAAGTTGCAGAAAGCCCACCCTTAGGCCAGATCTAACGACATTTGATCCTTCACTTGCCACGTGTCGCTCGTCGGACGACCGATGACGCTTCGACTTCGACGACCCAGATTAGATCCTTCTCGAGGATCAATGGTAGATGGAGGGCTTAATCCAAGGGATCAGAGATGATCAGCAAGAACAGAGGGGCATCCGACGACTCAGAGGTGCTTCGCAAGAACAGGGCCAGAACACGGGACCGACGAGCTTGGGTCGTCACGCCTGCCTTCCTCCACCGTCTTCTGTCGCTGCCACGAGGTCCAAAAGCATGCTGGCAGCTCCCTTTATCGGTTAGAGGTCTTAGAAAGGTCGGAGGACGTCCGACGCTCGCCCGTGAGGTTGGAGGAGCCACAACCCCCCACCTATCACCGACGAACGCCAAAAAGGCCCCAGGACTCTTGAACTCTGTGGGACCTGCACAAAAAGAAACTCTGGGCCAAGGGCAAACTGCCTCAGCCAGGTTAGCGGAGCGACGAAGCGCGTGGAGGTGAAAGTGAGGATCGCCGGAGTGATCTCCGGCGAACTACAGCGTGGGTGATTCACGCTATTTAGGATTGATCTATGGGTAACTAAGGGTTTTACAAACTAATGATAAACTAATAAAGCAAAAAATGGAAGAAATTAGCTCGACTGGCCGGGAAACCAGGAGGGGGGGGGTACCTCGACGGCGGCTTCACTAGAGGTGGGTGGACACACCCTCTGACTGCCTCCTCGATCCACCTGAAGGTCGAGAAAGGGAGTTGTCAACTCCCTCTCGCTCTGGAGCTCAATAGGAAGAGAGAAAAAATGGTCCAAAAGGGTAGAAATGAAGCTCATCGGAGCTCGCTCCGGCGAGGTGATCAAGGTGATGATTCGACAGGGGGAAACACGGAACGAAAGGTGGGGGTGGATCCTACGACTACGGGGAAGAAAAATTCAAAAGAAAAACAAAGAAAACGATGCACCTCAATGGACAGAAGCCAAAGATGAACCTCACGGCCGTACGCCGGAGATGGAGGTGGAGCCGGCCCTCCTGACCTCACCGTACCTCACACGAGAGTGCTGGAGGCTCCCTTGTCATAGGAGTCGATTCGGAGCACTCCCGGAGGTCTAAGCTTGGCCAAGAAGGGGTTCAAAGGAGGAAGGAAGGCTCGGGTGTGTTTTTGAAGGGGTGGTCGAGGTGCTCCAAAGATCGAGATGCAGCTGTCGATTCGGTGATTCAATCCCCAATAAAACCATAGGCGTGTATCATGGATTAATGGGGAGAAAATTTGTAGAAGGAAGCATCATGAAAGGAGGAAAGGATGCGCCTCAATAAATCCACGAAGTTGGCGAAAAATCACAGCCTGACAGAAATCAGACCTAGGTCAGAGAGTTGACCGAGGTCAACCAACGGAGGTTTCTGGTTGGTCCATGTGGACCAACCAGAAAATTCCTTGGAAAAAAGTCTTATTAATTCGATTAAAATTAATAAATGATTTTATTAATTTTTTATTATAAAATAAAAAAAATTGTTTATTATTTTTTGACTTATTTTATTATGACTTTTATTTATTTTTTAGAGGTATAAAATTACAAGTTACCTTATATGGCATATATATATATGTATATTTATCTATATATTTTAATGTTTTATTTTGTATTTTTAATTTTATTATTTTTATTTATCATTTTATAAATTTATAACTTATTTTTATGGACTTAAATATATTTTTATTTTATTTTTTAAAGTGTTTTGTACACTTAAATAAATAGATGTTTTATTTATATAGATATAGTTGTAGGCATTTCATCTATGTATTGTATATAAGTATTTTATTTTTGTGTTTTTTGTATTTCTATTCCAGTTTTAATCTACATATGTATTATAAATAATATTTACAAAATTATAAAAATATAAAATTATAAAAATAATGAATAATAAATAAAATGAATATTTTAATCAATACACCTATACAATAGGGGTCCAAAACCTAACTTTCAAACCGTAACTCCTAAAAATATGAAACCACCTTAATTAAATAGGTTATTAAAAGTTATATACAATTAAAGGTGATTTTGATAAGTTTCAAGTTTTTATTTGAGAGATCCAGGTTTGAGGAGTTGGGATTTTGGAAACTTATTCAGATCATAACTTTTTATCTGTACATTATTTTTGTATGAAATTCATTTTGTATTTTTGTTTATTCAGTTATATACAACTTTCATTTACAATGTTTCTTTATTTGAAGTATAAAAAGTGGAACTAAAAATAGGTTTCAAAATAAATAAAGAATTAATAAAATGTATTTTTATCGTATTTTGGCCCTTATCTCCCCCTACTTTATTCGTTGTCGACCTAGTCATCAAGATACTTAGTTCTTGACGTTTCGGGTCATAAAATATTCACAATATTTTATTCTTTTTCTTTTCTTTTCTTTATTCTATAATTTTGGCTTTAAAAACAACATTTTATACACTAATTACACAATGATGCATGGATGATAGAAAGCCTAAATTAACATTATTTACACGCATTTGCTGAGGTTTTTAAGGCCAAAATGATAGAATAAAGATGATGAAACGTAGATTCATCATCCCCCTATACTTGCCTTTGCTAGTCCCTAGCAAACACTTATGCAATAAGCGCAGAAAAATATAAACAAAGAAAAGAAAAAGAAGAAAATTTGATTTAGTTTAATTATCAAACTTGTCTTCACAAAATCAAAGTTTGGATCTTAAGTCGGGCCTTTTAAATTTAAGTGCGTGCGGAACCTTATTGAGAACCGGATTTGAAATCCAACAACCTCCGAGAATCCCAAAACTCTACTAAAGTCCCCTCAATAGCTGATGAGCCGAAGGTCCGAGAGACTAAGGAGAGAAGGTATCAATGGTCGTTGCGACCTCAACCCCTCAGATCAGGCTCAATCAAGAAAATAAAGACCACCAAATCAAATAAATCAAACAATCAAGGCAAATAGCGGTCTCGCTATTTTATTTTACCTGGCATAGCCATCAGGGTCGAAGTCATGGAGCATGGACTGGACAAGTCCTACGAAGTAGTCGAGAATAAAAAATAAAGTATTTTTGGTGGATTTTTATATTTTTATTTTTTTGTGATTTTAAATTAAAAAGAAAATATAAAAAAGGGAAAAGTCACAAACAATAAATTATTAAGCATACCATACCAAGTCAGAAAATTTAAATAAAAATGTTTTTGGGTTTTATGAATATTCATATGTTTTTGATATTTTCTCAGATTTTTATGATTTTTAGTTGATTTTATAAAAATGAGATAAGAGCAAAACTGCAAGCTACTATGCAGCCAGACTCTAAAGGCTATTTAAAAATAGAAAAATAGCCTATAAAAGTCGAGCAACAATTTTATAAAAAAAACTACAAATAAAAACCTAATTACAGGAAAAGGACATTTTTTGGATTTTTTTCTGAATTTGTAACGATTTTTATGAGTTTTTTTATTGTTTTTCAATTTTTAAGGTTTTTATGAGTCCAAATGTAATGAAATTCAGACAGAAGCAAGAACACACAAAAACAATCTCATAATAATGTTTTTGGATTTTTAGAGGGTTTTTAATATTTTTAGTTGATTTTTCAATTTAGACAGTAGTAAAACAATGGGTTTTTGAATTTTAAAAATATAAAATGAAAACAAAAATATTCCAAAAAATTCATTGAAATATTTACACAATGGCAGAGGCCACGTGTCCAAATTTCAGAAGATTGGGAGCTAAATTACTATTTTATTCAACCAATCAAACATGCACATCACATAGGGACTGAAATGCAAAAAAAACAAGTTCCCAGGACTAATTATTAACAAGCTTTAAAAGTACGAGGGGCCTACTGTAAATTTCACCTCAATTCCAGTACATGTCCAAAAAAACCACGCATAGGGTATAAGTGCAAATATAAAAAACTATATAATCAAAGCATATCACTCATAAACACCGAGGGCATATATGCAATTATTCCAGATATACACGTGACGAAGCACGCGCATCCACAAAAGGAGGACTTTAGTACGAATACAAAAAACAGTAGGTGCTAACATGCAAATTGTTCACAGAGTGCTAATTTATTAATAGACTAAACACGAACAGAAAAGAACTACAGGGGGTATGGTGCAAATTACCCAGCCAAGGTGCGTGCGGATCACGTGGTGGCCAGGTGGCGGTGGTTGATAGGCTGAAGGCCTGCGGCTCTGGTGCTACAACCTGGCGGATCTGACGGTCCAGAAGAGATGGAGGATGTGGGGTGTAAGTAGCCATTAGATCTGGTATCTAACAGCCTGACAGGAGCAGGGCACTGACGACTCGGATGCAGACTGGCAAGTAGGCTCGATCCGACGGCTCCGGGAAGGTCCGGATGAACTCCTCCCTTACGAGGTTTGCCGGAGAACTGGAGGTGATCTGAGTTGCTGATGGACGATCAGAGGGAGGGGTTCAACTCGCAACACCCCTCCGCGTCTGGTGGCGGTGGCGGATGGAGCCCCCACCGGTCCGATCTCTGGGACGGGTGGTGCGACCTGGGTTAGCTCTAGCGAGGGGATGAAACGCGAGCTAGGGGGCAATCTGGATCTTATGGACTTGCAAATGAAAGCTCTCGCTCGAAGGCTCGCTCCGGCAGTGGTTATTAGACAAACGACTAAGTGAAGCGGCGGGGAATGGCAGAGGACGGCTCCGGCGAAGGCGGAGGAAGGAGCCTAGCTTGATCTTTGCTCGACTAGTCAAGCTCAAGGTGATCAGATTATGGGAGAAGGATGGCAACGAAGCGGTGTGTCAATCTGAACGGCTAGGGACGGTCGATGGAGCTCCGACCACTGGGTCGGAGCCGGCGGAGGGAAAGATGAAGAATCGAAGATAAATGGAACTCGGATTGATGAAAGGTCTACTTGACGATCGCAAATCAATCCGGAGCTCCAGGAGGATGCGACGAAGGGGGTCGTCGCCTCGACCGAGCTGCGGCGGGCTAGGAGGCTCGTACGTGGCGGCGCTCCGTCCACGTGCGTCGAGCAGCAACCGCAGGCGCTCTCTCTGGCCACCAAAGCAAGCTTCCGATAGCTGTCACCTAAGGGAAGATGTCTAGGGCAAAAGAAAGGCTTGTGGCGTGAGCTGAGAGGGTGGGAGTCGAAATGAAGAACTTTATATGCATCCCAGGTGACAGGGAAGGACGGGCACGAGCGTGCAATTCGAGGTCGATCCGATCTCCCCTAGGGATCCACGAAGGTCGTAGATCCACCAGGAAGAGGCTGAAGGTGGAATCAGGGCAAAAGGTTGAGTAACTCGATTGGGAAAATTCTTAGAAGTGAAGCTCAAATCGGGTTCGAGCAAAGAGGGGATCCGGGAGGGGGATTTGACCGGGGGTCAACAACCCCTCTGGACCAATCAGAAAAAAAGGAAAGAGAAAAGATTTGGAAATTAAATTAAAAATAGAAAACAATTTTATTTTAAAATATTTACAAAATGAAAAATTTTTATTTATTTTCATACTATTTTTTAGTGATTTTTATTTATTTTTTTGAAAAATTAAATTATGGTATATACATTATATTTTTATATACATGTATAAAATACCTATGTATTTTATACTTTTATTTTTAATTTCTTATTTTTGTATAAATACTCTAATTTTATATTTTATTTATTTACAACATAAAATGTAGAATATAAAATAACTTTTATTTTATTTTTGTTATTTATTTGCAAGGATGAAATAAATAGATGAATTATTCCTATATACATGGTATGTGTACAAGAAGAGAGAGAACTGATTTTATTTTGGGTTTTATTTTATTTTTTTCATTTTTATTTTATTTTTAAAAATATATACAAATCATGAGAAACAAATTTTTATTTTTATTTTTATGAAAAATAAAATATATACATAAGAAGGAATATAGGCAGGGGTGAATGACCCTATCTCTCTCTACTTATTTTATTTGGCGATCAGGCCCATATTGGGCCCTCTCTTGGGTTCAGGTCATTCAATATTTATTCTAAATATTTCCCTCTTTTTCTTTATTTCTTTATTCTTTTATTTTTGCACAAATACATGCTAATTATTCATATTTACACAAAGCATGCATTTTGGTAACTTATTATATTTACAATCATATACATGGTATTTTGCCAAGATATCTAGCTAAAATAAAAGAATAAAGAGTGATGTATGGGGATTCATCACCCCCCCTGTACTTTACTTTTGCTAGTCCCTTAGCAAACACGTATTTGAAAAAGAAGTAAAAAAGAGAAAGAAAAAGATAAAGAAGGGAAATCAAGGTTGATTAGTAAGCTTTCCTTCATTATATTGAAATATGGAGCTCAGTCAGACCTTTGGATTATTAATTTATCGGAACCTTATTTGGACTTAAGCTTAAAACTCAACAGCCTCCAAGTTCCACCAATCTATGGTCAAGACTCCTCTACAATCCAGATCAGAACAAGTCTACATACACAAACTCTAATGACCATGAATCTTTCCTTGTACTGTGTAAGTGATATGTAGCTCCGCACCTCAGAAATGACAAAGCGACAACTCCCCTTAACAAGGTAACTCTAATGCCTCAGTCTAGCAACTCTTTCCTCGAGGAGCGGGGTATTCCCTTTTAAGTTCAAGTAGAACCGGCTCAAGAAGAGGGGGAAGAAGAGAATGGACCATGACCAGTGTAGCCATGCATCCCTGGGAGCCCAACCAGTGTAGCTGAGTCTCCCGTTGCAAGCTTAATGAGATGGTCATGTGTATAAGCTTTGCTTTATTTGACTATATATACTCCGGTGGGTATTTTATTTTCTGTCAGACCCACCACTTTTATGGAGCTTTTCTTTCTTTGCACATTTTTTTGATGGGCATATGTACAACATATCTACATGGTGCAACATATATACATAAGGAGTTTTTCCTCTTGAGCCAGTAGACTATCCCTCTTTTGAAGCTTTATTGCAACCCACAACTCCTGTCTTTAGACTTCATCACCACTAGACCAAGTTGAGACACACTTCCTTCACTATAAGAAGAAGAGAGGTTCCGCCTAGAAGTACTACCCTCATATGCTACCCCAATCCAAAGGAAACTACCTTCTCACCACCTCATCCGTAGAGAGCTATGTGTAAAGTGCTTGTGCAAGTACAACCATTGTGTCTGAGAGTCATGTGTGCATTGTTAAGTGTTCTACTTAGGCTCATCAAGATGAAATATGCTCATAGCCTAGTGGACCCAAAGAATTAAGTCCTAAATGGACCTGAATAGTCTTAATCCCAAGCCCTATAAGGTTCCTCTTAGAATTAGGTGGATTAAGGTCTTAACCAAGCTTCAGTTTTCAATTTAATTCCAGGCTAGTTTAAATGTCAATTATTATTTACAAATATGCATTCTTTACAAGATTTTTGAAAATGTGCAAAATTTTTGAAAAATATTTGAAAACATGAATGAATGCAGAGTTTTGAAAATATTTACAAACATTTACACAAGGTTTTTGCAAACTTTTTGTTTTTCTAACATTTTACAAAAATTTTATAGTCTATACATAATTTTGATATGAAAATATTTACACAAAAGATTTTTACAAACATTTTTACAAAAATAGTTTTTATAAATAGCTATGTATGTGCAAGAAGGATTTTATGTACAAGGAAAATTTTTAAATTTTTATGGTTTTTGGGTAAAAGGATTTTAGCCATTTATTTATTGACACACTCACACAAAGTACGAGTTATGGCTAAAGTATATATGAAATATATACGACACCCCCCTATACTTAGCTCGAACGATGTCCTCAGAGTGAATCAAGAGCGATGAAGAAGACATAACTCGTGCTTAGTATAGGGAAGTGAAAAGGAATGGTATACTACAACGATGAATCAAATAATAGAATGAAGAGGACTCGGTGTTTCCCCCATACTTAGGATCAGGTAATCCCAAGTATAGCAAGCTGTACATGAAGGGAAATCCGAGTGGAAAAATGTACAGGGTCTACCTCCCCTATTCTTAGGGTAAAATATCCCTAAGTATAGGCAGCAAAACAGAGGTACAAAGAATCAATTGAATACCCAAGAGTCCTACACCCCACTATACTTAGGGTAAAGTACACCCTAAGTACAACAAAATCATAAGATAAAGACGGGGTGTGGGACTAAAGAATGGAATGATATGGACAACCGGATCTATACATGGCAGGAGACAGTGATAATCAAACATGAGATGCAATAGATGTGAGTCAAAGACCACATCTCACGCAAAATAAATAGGGGCGACGCCAACAACCAGAGGATCATGATCTAGATATGGTTTGAGCTGTTGCCCGTTAACACAAAAGGTAGATTCAGAAGACAACTCAGATATATCAATGCTTCCATTGTCATGTACCTTTCGAACCAGATATGGTCCTTTCCACTTGATCTGTAACTTCCCTGGGAATAATTGAAGCCTGGCATCAAATAACCATACTCTCTCATCTGGCTCAAACTGCTTGTGGCTGATATGAGAATCATGCCACTCCTTTACTCTCTCCTTATGATGTAGACTGCTCGAAAAGGCTTCATCTCTAAGCTCCTCCAGGGCTGCCAATTCTGCCCTTCTCTGGTCTCCTACACTCACTGGATCCAGAAGTATATCGGTAACGGCCCAAAGTGACCTATGACTCAGCTCAATAGGTAAATGGCAGGGCTTGCCATAAACGAGGCGAAAGGGAGATGTACCCAAAGGAGTCTTGAAGGACGCCCTATATGCCCACAAGACCGAGTCCAAAAGCTGTGACCAATCTTTTCGGTCAGGGTGAACGACCTTCTGCAATATAGTCTTGATCTCCCTATTTGACACTTCAGAAAGACCACTGGTCTGAGGGTGGTATGGAGTGGCTACTCGATGGTCTATGATGAAATCGCTAGCAAGGGAATTTACCTTGTCGTTGATGAAATGGGACCCCCCGTCAGAAATCAACACTCGAGGTACCCCGAACCGTGAAATGATATTCTTCCTCAATAATCTACATACATTCCTAGCATATGCGATTCGGGAGGGGATGGCCTCAACCCAACGACTCACATAATCAACGGCCAGCAGAATGTACTCGAATCCCTAACTCTTAGGGAATGGACCCATGAAATCGATGCCCCATGCGTCAAAAACCTCACAGAAGTGAATGGGCTGCATCAGCATCATATCACGCTGTCCACAAGTGCCCATCCTCTGACAGTCAGTACATCTCTTCACGAATTCATCAGAATCCTTGAAGAGAGTAGGCCATCATAGGCCGGATTGGAGACTTTTTGTGCCGTTCTCCTCCCAGAGTGATGTCCTCCTGCCTCCATCTTGTGGCAGTAGGTGAGGATGCTATGGTGCTCCTCTTGAGGAATGCACCGTCGCCAAACACTATCCCCTCCCTCATGGTAAAGGATGGGATCCTCCCAATGGTAAGACTTGGACTTCGCTAGGAAGTTCTCAAGTCTCTGCCTGGGCCAACCTTGTGGAACTTTCTTGGCAATAAGATAGTTCACAATGTTGGTGTACCATGAGAGTGAGGGGATAGCAAGAATCGCCTCATCTGGGAAGGTCTCATAAATAGGGCCAATCTTCTCAGAATCCCCAAGATGCTCTAATTGGGAGAGATGATCCGCCACCACATTCTTAACTCCAGGCTTATCCTTAATCTCAATATCAAAATCCTGGAGTAGAAGGATCCATCTAGTCAATCTTGCTTTGGCATCCTTATTGGCCATGAGGTACCTGATGGCGGTATGGTTGGTGTAAATGATCACTCTAGATCCAATGACGTATGATCTGAACTTATCCAGGGCAAAAACTATGGCTCGCATCTCCTTCTCTGTGACCGTGTAGTTTCGCTATGCGACATCCAATGTACGTCTAGCGTAATGAATGGCAAAAGGCAATACATCCCTCCTCTATCCCAGCACGGCCCCCACAGCAAAATCAGAGGCATCCATCATGATCTCGAATGGGAGAGACCAATCAGGCGGCTGGAGAACAGGAGCCTCAACAACTAGACTCTTGAGAGTCTCAAATGACACAAGGCACTTATCATCAACTATGAACTCAGTGTCCTTGGTCAGCAAATTAGTTAATGGTCGGGCAATCCTGCTGAAATCATGAATGAATCGTCGGTAGAAATCGACATGCCCCAGAAAAGACTGTAACTATCACAAGTTGGACAGTGGATTGAGTTTTCTAACGATATCCACCTTGGCCAGATCAAACTCCATGCCCCTGTTGGAGATGATGTGGCCAAGCATCATCCCTTGAGTCACCACGAAGTGACTCTTCTCCCAAGATAAAACAAGGTCGACCTCAATGCATCGCTGTAGGATGCGGTATAGGCACTCAAGACAAGAATCGAACCCATCGTCGTAGACCGAAAAGTCGTCCATGAAGACCTCCAAGCACTCACCCACCTTGTCCGAAAAGATGGACAATATACACCTCTGGAATGGCCCAGGAGCGTTGCATAGACCAAAGGGCATGCGTCTGAAAGCATATGTCCCAAAGGGACAGGTGAATGTAGTCTTGTCCTGGTCCTCTGTTGCAATGGCCACCTGATTATATCCGGAGTACCCGTCCAAAAAGCAGTAGTGACTCTTCTCGGCTAGCCTCTCTATAATCTGATCAATAAAAGGCAGCGGGAAATGATCCTTCTTGGTGGCCTAATTCATTCGTCTATAGTTCACACAAACCCTCCAAGAAGTGGGTATCTGGGTAGCGATCTCCTCTCCAGACTCACTCACAACTTTAGTGATGCTCGTCTTCTTAGGCACCACATGTAATGGACTAACCCACTTGGAGTTGGAGATGAGGTGGATAAAATAGGTGATCCACCATTTCAAAATTTCCTTCATGACAGCCTCTCGAAGATTCGGGTTCAGTTGCCGCTGGAACTCACGCGATGGCTTCGTGTCCTCCACGAAATAGATATGGTGGGAGCACAGGGCCGGACTTATCCCCTGGAGATCGGCTATGCTCCATCCTATCGCCTTGCGGTTCTTTTCAAGAATCTCCATTAGACGAGACTCTTGTTCTCCAGTCAAATCTGCTGAGATAATGACTGGGTGCATCTCATGCCCACCCGCAAGGAACCTATAATTCAACGACTGCGGTAAGGTCTTTCGCTCTAGGCAACTGGGAGCTGGCAGATCTGGCCTCTGAAATGTCTGAGTAAATGCGACCAAATCCGCATGGGAAAATACAGACTCTCGCTAAAAATCTGAACCTGGTGGAAGCTGCTCTGTTGGTGTGTCTTTGCTCTGAATGGAATCAGTCTCCCTAGCTGTAGGCTCTGGGGAAATCAAACAAGGAATCATATCATCAAACTCTGCATAATCTATGTCTGACTCCGAGGGATCTGAATCAGTATCAAAAGAATAATCTGATCGCGATCGGGAACTGGCTCTACTGCCTGAAATGTATCCTGCACCAAGAATGCGCTCTCCAAGCTCTCCTCTACTGGCATCTGTGCATCAATGGACTCCGAAGGTGAGAATATGGCTCATGGAACTAGATCAGACCAAACTGTCTCATCATCTATAATCACAAAATCACAGTCCTGGTGGATGTCTCGCTCTGCCTCTGTCATCTACTCTGAATCTAAAGGCGGCTCTGAGCAAGTTGAATCTCTGTCTCTAGTCTCCTCGATCGTCTCTATTTGTATACTTTCGCCCTCAACACGAAAGTATACCTTCCCGCTATCATGATCCGACACTGCCTTGGCTGTGGCCAAGAACAGGCATCCTAAAATGATGGGGGTATCAGTCACGGACTCAGAGATATCCATGTCTAACACATTGAAGTCCACGTGAAATTTCAGGCCCTGAATCGTGATGACAATGTCCTTCAGCAACCCCTTCGACCTCTTGACAAATCGATCAACAAACTGAAGGACCGTCCTGCTCTGTCGTAGAGGGCCTAACTCGAATCGGTCGAGTAAGGCTATCGGAAGAAGGTTGATCGAAGAACCACTGTCTAATAGAGTCCGATCGAACCTTTGCTCGTGAATATGGCATATGACATAAGGTGCTCCTGCATCTGGCCTCTTGACTGGCAGACGGTTCTGGATAGCGAAGCAAGTGGCGCGAGTAAGCACATGGATCTCAAACTGGTGGTTCCTCCTCTTCCTCCGATTGGTGGTCCTATCTCTGAGGGATCTCTAGAAGAGAGGGAGTGCACCAAGGCCTCCTGTAGAGTCAGCTGAATGTGAAATCGGCCCATTATCTACTGGCTGAACTCTAGTTGGTGTGATTTTTTTGGATCTTTTTTGGTCCCCTTAGCCGAGCGGAGTGCTTGGGGAAAGGGGACAGCTGGGTCCTTCTCAGATGAAGGACTAGGATCGGGTCTATGCTGCTCAGGCAAAGTAGAATCCATAAATAAATCATCAATCAACACAGATGGATTCGCAAATAATGAACCCTTTCCTTTATTCACATATTCGTCCTGAGATACAAGAGTTGAATGAAATGCAACAGGAGAAGAACTGGAAATGGTGGCCTCAACACCATCCTCGGCATCTGGAATAGCGGCATCAAAAACCGCGCTCTGGCTCAGCAACAATGGTGGCCTCAGTACCACTACCTCTATTTGGTGAAGTGACGGTCTCAGTACCGTCGGCTGGATCAACATCCTTGGTGGCTTCAGCGCCACTGTCATCATCATGATCATGAGCGGCATCAGCACCGCTCTCCTCCTCGTCTGGCTCTCTTGAGGCTGCATGGGGTCGTCGCTCAGACGAGGCGCCGCTTGCTGGCATCCTGTCGCTCCTAAGTGTAACAAAATCAGCATCAAACATGTATGCAGTAACATCACCAAGCGAAGAACTAGGAGTGGTAATCTCAATGAACTCTACCTACTCAGACTTCCTCTTCAGGTTGTTCGGATTTGGCTCGATCTGGGCAAGAATGGCGACCATCCCTCTCAAAATCTCCCTCATCTCCTGTCGAAACTCATCCATCTCCCATCAGAAGGTGGCATGCTGCTTGGACATGAGGCGGGCTAAGTCATCCAAGGCGGGGTTCTCATAGGTGGGCCCATGAGAACCTGACGGGTGGCCTCTCTGAAACTGAGGTGGCTGCTGTGGAGGAGGGTGAGAGGGGTATTGCGAGTGATACTGCTGCTGAGGCTGCTGCTGCCTCCAAGACTGTCCCTGCTGATAGGGACGAGGACCATGCTGCGCTCTCTGCTAGTACTGATGGGCCTGTTGCTGCTGTGATGGGAACTGGTGCTGCTCTCGCTGCTGGCCGTACTGGCCACCCTGAACTGGAGCCTGCTGCTGGGAACTTGTACCTCCGGTCGTCCAACGGAATCCGGGATGGTCTCATCGGATCCCAGGATGGGGTCGGTCAATACCATATCCCGTTGACATCCATCAACGGCTCCTGTTCGTAAGTGGGTGGGGGGAGTACTGCCAGGGGCTGGTCTGGCTGATACACCACCATCTCGCTGTCCTGAGATGGTAGCGACTGGGCGTATTGTTGCTGCTGTGGCTGGTAGGGCTCCGCCTGAACAAGGTGAACCTGCCGGTACTGGGCAGAGGGCTGGGCCGAACTGCTGTTGTTGTCGGTGTCTGCCCGTGACCTGAGACGTGACTGAAAGCCGTCTGTGCCTCCTGGAGACACATGATTTGTCTCTTCAGGTCACTCAGCGTCGGTGCCATCTGATCGATTTGCGTCATGCCCTGACACTGCTTCTTCTCTATCAACTCGATCCGGACCAGCTTCTCGTTGATGATACCATGTCGTCGGTTGTCGACTCTGCCTGTGCTGCTACCGCTAACGAAGTAGAATGACCGGCATCGACCCGTGCTATCCTCTGATATGACGCGACCTATGGCTGGGGTCTCCCCTATGTATAGAGTCTGGTCTGGGACATCACTGTATAGTTCTCGGCCATCTCCTCATAGATGGCGCAGACCTGATCCTCATCCTTGGTGAAATACGAGTCCCCACAGGATGCATTCACTAAGCCCTGCAGCTCCGGTGTAAGCCCGCAGAAAAAGCACTGAACAAGGTTGGGCTTGGATATGTCGTGGTGGGGGCACCGGTCTGTGAGCTCTCGAAACCTCTCCCATGCCTCGTGGAATTGCTCATTGGGGAGCATGGAGAAGTTGCTGATCAAAGCCCTAGCTACATTCATCCGACCGAGTG
Organism: Ottelia alismoides; assembly: GCA_037367405.1. Lineage (NCBI taxonomy): Eukaryota > Viridiplantae > Streptophyta > Magnoliopsida > Alismatales > Hydrocharitaceae > Ottelia > Ottelia alismoides. Next base: position 422,318 of record JAZKJV010007808.1, on the reverse strand, counting down.
GATAGTACTTGTTCAAGTACTCGGTTTGGATGTATAAAATGAAAAATATTTATTATTTTTCAAGGTATTTTTTCGTGATTTTAAATTATTTTTATGAAAAATAAAATAACGTATATACTATATATAGTATTATACATGTGTACTTTACCTATGCATTATATAAAAGTTTTTTTATCTTATTATTTTTACACAAATACCATTATTTTATATTTTATTTATTTACAACATAATTTTAAAAGTATAAAATAATTTTTATTTTATTTTTACAAATTATTTAAAGGTACATATAAATAGTGGATGTAATATATACATATGTATTTTGTACAAGTAACAGGGGTTTTATTTTACTTTTCTGATTTTTATTTTATTTTTAAATTATTTCTAGGATTATATACAAGGGCATAAAAAGAATATTTTAACTTTATTTTGTCAAAAATGAATATATAAAAAATATGTACAAGTATAGGTAATATATACAACACATAGTTAACCCTATCTCTCTCTACTTATTTTATTTTGTGATCAGGTCAAGTCTTGACCTTTTCTTTGGATTTGGATCACTTTGTGTTTATTCTAAATACCTAATTCTTTTTCTTTTTCTTTTATTCTTTTTGCCAAAAAATGCTAATTTTGCAATATTAACAAAAGCCTACAAATTGCTAAGTTATTATATTTATAGATAATCACATGATGTTTTGCCAAGAAAAAGAGCTAAAATAAAAGAATAAAGAGTGAGAATCATGGATTCATCACCCCCTATAATGTACCATTGATAGTCCCTTAGAAAATACTTATTTGAAGAAGAAGTGAAAATAAGAAAGGAATGAAAAGAAAAGGAATCAAGGTTCATTATTAAACTTATCTTCATTAAATTGAAGTATGGAGCTCAGTCAGACCTTTGGATTATTAGTTTATCGGAACTTTATTGGGAAATAGGTTTAAGACTCAACAACCTCTAAGTTCTACAATGTTATGGTCAAGACTCCTCAATAAACTAGGTCAGAACAAGTCTACATACGCAAACTCTAATGACTATGCATCTTTCCTTGTATTGTGTAAGTGATATGTAGCTCTCCACCTCAGAAATGATAAAGAAATAGCCTCCCTAAACAAGGTAACTCTAATTCCCTAGTCTAGAAGCTCTTTCCTCCAGGAGCATGGTATTCCCTTCTAAGTTCAAGTTCAACCAGCTCAAGAAGAGGGGCAAGAAGAGAATGGACCATGACCAGTGTAGCCACGTATCCCTGGGAGCCTAACCATTGTAGCTAAGTCTCGCGCTGCAAGCTTCATGAGATGAGAAGGTGTGATACATAAGCTTTGCTTTATTGACTATAAACACTCCGACAGACATTTTTTTCAATCAGGACTATCCATTTTTTTGGAGTTTTTCTTGATTTTGCCTTTTTTTTAATATGCATATATACAACATATCTACATGGTGCAACATATACATAAGGAGTTTTTCTTCTTGAGCCAGTAGACTATCCCTCTTTTAAATCATTATTGCAATCCACATACTCATGTCTTTAGACCTCATCACCACTAGATCAAGTTGAGGTGCACATCCCTTCCTAAAGAAAGACGAGTGGTTCCGCCTAGAAGTGCTACCCTCGTATTCAACCCCAAGCCAAATGATTATGCCTCCTCACCATCTCATCTGTGTTGAGCTTCATGTAAGGTGATGGTCCAAGTATAGCCAATGTCTCTGAGAGTCATGTGTGCATTGTTAAGTGTTCTACTTAGGCTCATCAAAATGACATGTGAACATAGCCTAGTGGATTCAAAGAATTAAGTCACTAATGGACTTAAGTCTTAACTCCAAATCGTATAAGGTTCCAATGATGTTAAGTGGGTTAAGGTCTGAATTAAGCTCTATTTTTCAATTTAATTCCAGACTAGTTTAAATGTCAACTATGATTTAGAAGAATATACACACAAGTACGTACAAAACTCTTTTTATGCAATTTTCAAAATTTTATGAAAAATGTTTGAATGCAAGGAAGAAGAGAAAGTTTTGCAAACCATTTACAAACAAAATTTTGCGAACTTTTATTTTTCAAACATTTTCAAAAATTTTATACTATATACATAACTTCGATATAAAAATATTTACAAAGAAATTACAATCAAAATATTTTTACAAACATTTGTATAAAAATAGTTTTTTACATAAAGATATTTACAAAAATCTAAGTACAAGAAAGTCTTTTTATGTAAGAAAATTTTTAAAATTTTTGTGATTTTTAGTTCATGATTTTTAGCCATTTTATTTTATTACCACACTCACACAAAGTACGAGTTATGGATAAAGTATATATACAATATATACGACACCCCCTATACTTAGCTCGAACGATGTTCTTAGAGTGATCAAAGAGCGATGAAAGGAAGACATAACTCGTGCTTAGTATAAGGAAGTGAAAAGAATGCTATACTACAACAATGAATGAAAGAGGTCGGTAATCCCCTTACACTTAAGACCAAGTAATTGTTGGACATGCGAGCCCACGACGAGCCATTATGCAATAAATGTTATTGCAAATATCATTCCCTGATCTGAAATGAAGAATAAATAATTTGCATAATAGGTCCCTTAGTACAATTAGGTTTATGTACCAGGGCCATCTTAATGATTATACAACTGTTGATTCAATTATTCATCATAGAGGTTGGTGCTTGGATGAATATCTAATGAGTTAGATTGAGGACTCATCAAGCACCGTCAAATGATTGTTAAGAGATGATCTCCAGCCTAAGTAGGAGATGGCAATCCTTTCTCAATTAGGCTGATATCTGACCGATCTCTTGATGCAGGTCCTCTGCATAGGAATAGAGATTCGGAGGTGTCAGATTAGCTAGGTCAAAGAGTTGACTTAACGAGATCGAGATAACCAAAGTCATATATCGTATGCTGTCACGATACAAGCACGCATCCTCTGACCGGAGACAGATGTGTTGCTATATGTCTGAGTATGTACATTTGGTAGACCAATAGGTTGATGACCTAACCAAGGTCTATACACCGGCGCGCTGGTGTGCATGTAAGGGCATATGAGTAATACGATCTCTCAAAGGGATCATACAAGTTCATTACTGAACCGGAAGGCATGAGCTCACTCATGAGATATTGGGAAGAATCAAATTCTGTGCACGGTCATCTCGCTTTGGAAGATTGACTGAATTTGTAGGTTTGATATATACTTTTGGAAAGTATATGATCAAGACCTAGGTATGATATATGCTTTTGGAAAGTATATAATCGATACCAACACCCAATGATCGAATGAGAAACTTACGGATAAAACCCTGAAGTAGACAGTATAAAGTTGATCTAATACTTCGGGTTTATTCTGAATCTTCCAGTATGCAGGATGTACAGGTATTAGGAATACATGAGGGTGATGTGATCATAAACTATTGTATAACCATGACGCTTCTATTCCTAGGGAATGATGAAACGGGTCTGGATTTTAGTGACTCCTCTCAGTAGAGAAGTAATCTGATCTTGATCCAAAATGTTGGACATTGATCTGAATGTGATTCACAAATTTCCAATGGCATGATTACAATGTTCACAAAATAAATTAGATTTATTTTTGTGAAATTATTTGCAACAAAAGTTGTTGCAAATATTGGAGAGAATCATGAGATAATGGAATATCATGTAATATAGAAAGGATGCTCCCTTCCTAATAAGGAGAGGAGACAGCTACCAAGTCCTTATAGGACTCATAGCCGTTCTCCCCCCTTTATGGAAGGAGGATTGCCTCCTTCCTATTTCTTCAATGGAGATTTATTTGATATAAATCAAATTTATATTTATTATATATTTGATTTTTATTAAATTAATTGTTGTTGGTTTTTTACCAATAAAATCCTAGCCATTGAAAGAAACACAATCAATGAGAGCCATTGGATTAGTGTTGTCCCATGGATTGAGATCCATGGATCTCAAAATATTATAAAAGGAGAGGCACCCCTTTGCTCTTATTTACACAAGGGAGAACATAAGTCTCTCTCTCTCTACACATCATCCCTCTCTCTCCCTCTCATGGCCATCCAACATGGATGCCCTAGAGAGGTTCTCCATCGTCGCAGCGTCGTCGTTATGCAGCCCGATCATTTGCTCGTGGATCTTCGTCTCCTTCGGTGCGCCTCGCTCGTGAAGAAGACGATGTATCTCGTGTGTAGATATCAGGAGATCCACCGCTTGGATCATCAACATGGATTGCGAGAAGCACGCGGTTCATCCCCGCGCTCGCAAGCGTCTTCTCCGTCGGATCAGACTTGAGACAGGAGGTCTCTTCGCTTAGAGACTCGATCGTAACCACGCTTCAAGAGGTAATCCTATTACTTGTTTGTGGTTTAGACGAAACGATCCGAGAAGTGTTCTTGGATCATGTGGTTTCGTTGCATGAAATTTTTTTAATTTCCGCTGCCTAGAACAACTAGTCCGACTCGTCGTTCTTCGTCGTATCCGATACGACGCTCACGCTTCCATTATGCGCTTGAGGATTTAACCATATCCTTCAAGTGGTATCAGAGCCTTAGGTCATTGGTTTTGGATACGATCCATAAATCGAGGATGACTTGGGTTCGTTAGGGTTTGCTAAACTTTTCTTGCATTTCATTTTCGCATCTCTGTTTTGAGATTATTTTCGACACTGTTTAAATTTTTTAAACACGAAAATAATAATTGGATTTTGTTTCCCATTAAATAAGGAAACCGTAGGATCTGATTTTACGTGATTTCGATTATGTTTGCTCAAGATAGGTTCTGTTGTAAATTAAATTAGGAAACTTTAGAAACTTACTTTGCTTAATTTGGATTTAAATTGATTGAGATATGGTATTTTTAGTAAGTGAGGGTCACTGCTGGAAATACTTTCCTAATCAAGAACCTATTGATTGTCATTTAATCAATTAGTGAAATTAAATTGTTTAATTTCCTAGAATAATTGTGCATAAATATTTGTGAAATATTTGATGATAATTATTTCCTTAAATGACATTACCTTAATCAATATTTGATTAGATGTGATCTATATCACTAATTGGTTACACGATCTACATGATCTACGTCCCAACAAACATGTTGCTTGGATAGGATTTGGGATTTATTTAGCAAATCTCATTATAATGTTAATCAAAATTGTTTTGATTATTATTATATGGTATAATTTAGGTTGAAGAAACGATGATCATCTCAAGTACAAAATGATCTATTTTGCATTATCCTTTCCCGAGGTGGATATGGTGCCTAGTCGGAGAGCATTGGGGTAGCGGGTTGCAACGTATGTGGTATGTCCCACTCTCGTCGGTACTGGCCATGACAACGGGTAAGGTTAGTATAATGCTTAAGAAATCATGATGTATTTCTAATTATTAAAATTTGAAATAATACGTATTTGAGATAATACCATAATTTCAAGTAACAATTAAATGTTTGTTGGATATTAATTTGATCATTAATTTAATATGATTAGATTAATTGGAATCCAATTAAAATTAAAACCCTCTATTATGAATAGAGATGTTATTTCCCTTGGAAGAATTAATCATAATGAATATGATTCATAATAATTAATTAGAATTTGAATATGATATGGAGGATCACATAAGTGACATCCATGGTCTCCCATCAAGGTGAAGGGTTCCGTCGTTAGGGATTGTTTGTAGGAGACGTCTGTCCGAAGTGACATCTCCTGTATGCAAGCGCATCTGGATCAGGCACTTTGCTTCTCAAAAGCGTAAGGCTGTATGCGTAGTGACCCCAATGTCGGATCCTCATATTATTGGGGCGATATTGGATTGTGCATAGCGAGTACTATTCCTGTTGACAGTTGGTTCAATTAATGACGGGTCAACATCGCCTTAGGGGTGGTGGGCCCGAGTGTTAAAGACCAAATTGGGAGATGCAAGTTGGACTTGCAATGTGGAATATGTTCCCGCTTCTTTTTATCGGAGTTGCAGATTCTCACATTATTGGGATGTAATAAAGATAAGGAAGGAGATCTCAGATCTTGCTGAGATATGATGGTAAGTATATCTCTTACATTGAAAGTGATTAAGGGAATGAACTTTCAGTGTCGACAAGGCAAGACAACTTTGATATCAAAATTCCTAAATCAAAGTAAAATATATATTTATATATTTATGCAAATTTCTTATTTCGGATAATCCTTCATTAAACCCACTCAATAATATACTCAATAATAACCAGTAAAATATCATGGATTGGACTCATGATCTAGATATTGTACTTGCAGTTGGACACATAATGTATGTGGTTGCAATGTGCAAGTTTCCTCATAATAATGAAGAATGACAATTAAATAGATAATAGGACTACAATCCTAGGGTTTGTATGTCTCTATAGTCTTGATCTCTCATCGGATGTACTTTGGAAGTGACATGTCGATAATGATCGCAATTGTCAAATAATCCTTATCAAATCTAAGAAGATATTCTGGCATACATATGTGCTCTTGACATTTATCATGTATGACATGGTTCACTGCATCATGCAGAATGGTAGCTCTGTAAGAGATGATGTATTCAAAATGTTTGAATACCTACCTGAACCAATGTTTCAAGAGTTTAGATGGATGTAGATACGATGAGTGTCATCGTTCTACTGTCTATACTCTAGTCATTCATGAAGTTTCATAGTATTCATATTGTATGAATTTAATGAAGCATGTATAAATGTTGAAATGCTCTTACATTGAATTCTTTTGAATTTAACGTAAGAGATCCTTAGTCTTAAGCAATGGTTGTTTATAGATGAAGGAAGCGCAGTGGATGCATGGGTCGGACCCGAGTAAGAAGGAAAATCAAAGAGTTGACCGTACTTCTATGACTTCCATATGACATCCAAAGAGTTGGATGGATGCCAATACTGCAATAAGTTGACGTGTTGATAGTATGACTATCATGTCTGTCTAGAATCCTTAGAGAAGGACTCGGAATCAGATTACTCTACATAAATCATTGATATTGACTTGCTTATTAAATAAGATAAAGTCTTAGTATTGTAGCTCAATCTTCTAACAACACTTGCAATGGGTTGCATATGCTTTAGAAGACTGGAGAATTTGATCTTCAAGTTTAATAGTCATCTACATGGTTTTTTGATGCAATTGTTGCAACAATTTCCATTGGATTACTAGACTTCATAATTTCAGTGGGAGAGCCCTTAGTCTTAGAGAATGTCTCTATGACCTAGACATTAGAATACACTCATTGTTTGTTTCTAAATGTTGGACATAAACATGAATTTTGGAATGGACCTATCATAAAGAGTTATGACGGAGATATTTCAAAAAGTAATCTAAAATCTAGTGGACTCCACTAAATTAGAAAATTAATGAATGGTTCATTAACATTTCTAAATACTGAAATTAAACCTTAAGATCAATAGGAGGATGAAGATCATTTGACAATGATCTAGCATCAAGCCTTGGACATTTGTCTATTGATTTGATCAATAGACTAGTAAGAGATGAAACTTTAGAATGTCTAAAATTTCAAAATTTACATACTTATGAATATTGTAATCAAAAGGTAAAATGTCCAATACACCCTTCTTTGGGAATGGTGTAAGATGTCAAGGTATTCGGGATCTCATACATATTGATGTATGCGGTTCATCTATATCATAGTAAACATTATGGATATGTGATATCTATTGATGATTATGTATGATATGAGATTTCTTATTTTCACGTAAAGAAACCTTTGAAATGTTCAAAGATTTCATCATTTTGGTTTACAACTAAAGTTTGAAGGAAGATAAAATGAATTTGATCTAATCTAGGTAGCATGTACCTATTAGATGGATTCAAGGGATACCTTATGGAGATATGAATGTCATTTCTATCTCAATCCTCCTAACACACCTTAACTCAATAGAGTTATAGGGAGATACAACTGGATCATGTGTGACATGATTTGATCAATGATGAATTTTAGCATAATTTCCTCTTAGTTTCCAGGTATATATGTAGTAAAGACTACATTATATATCCTTAATAAGATTCCATACAAGTAATCTGGAATTGAGCATTGGAGAGTGCTACTTCATTAGAAAAATAAAGGATGGTATTGGATACTTACTTTATGATCTTGAGATTCTTAAAATATCTCATCTCTTAGAATGTGCTTCTTAGAGGTTGAGACTCTTGAGAATCAAGATGAAAATGAAGTATATGAACTCATTTAATCTTGAGAAGATAATGAGGTTCCTGAAATTGGAAACTAAAAGGACAATTAAAGATGAAACACTAATACCTCTTCAAAAGAGTTTGAGGATGGATTCCATATGTCAGAAAAACCTGATAATGATCGAACTTCATGTGATGAAGCTTCTGAAGATCATAGCATGGATAGATGGATGTTAGCAACAAAAGTCTAATGTAGACTTCATATACAAGTGTTGTATATGGACCCTCGAGGATCCACCTATATGGGTAAGACCTGTAAAGGAGTAAATGGATCTTCAAGAGAAAGGGAACCTGATGAGAAGGTAGAGACCTTCAAAGCACGGTCCATAGCCATGAGCTACACACTGGAAGAGAAGACATTGCTTGCAATGAGACTTGCTCTTCGGTGACCATGCTTAAAACCATCAGAATATTGCCAACCCTAGCTACACAACTTGACTATTGCATCTTCAAGATGTAAGTCAATATTGCATTCCTCTATGAATACCTCTCTGAGGATATTTACAGGAAGTAGCCCCAGGGCTTCATGGTTAAGGAAAGCAAGGTTTGCAAGCTAGGGAATCCATCTATGGACTCAAATAAGCTTCTTGAAGTTGGATCATAAGATTTGATGAAATTATAAATGTTATGATTTTAGATGGAATCTTGATGAGCCATACGAAGCTTAGTGGGAGTGCCTTTGTGTTCATCGTGCTAAATGTAGATAATATCCTAATCATTTAAAATGATATAAGGATAATGATAAGTGTTTTCTAATCTGGTTGTTCCATAACTTGAGATATGATATCAAGGATACCTCTTGGATCTTAGTTCTGAAGGTGTTCAGAAGCATAGAGAAGAGGGTATTGGGAATGCCACATTAATGGTACAACTTGGGCATATTCCATTTTCTGGAAAAATCCAAAAAAGGCTTCCATTCCTTAAGATATGGTACTGACCTATCTAAAGGGATAGCACCTCAAACAGTTGAGGAAGTGAATGCTAGAACTGCTTGCACTTGTGCATCAATTACGAGAAGCTGAGTGTATGCTAAATGTGTACAAAAGTTAGATATCTGCCTTGCAGTGGGAGTAGTAAAGTGTTGCTAATCCTACTATGGAGAGAAAACACTTCATTGCAATAATAACAAAATCTTCATAGATGACAAGATTTTTGAGATAGTGATCTCAAAATCTTATCTTCAAATGCTTAAGACTTTATAGATAGTGATCTAAAAGGTCTTAACTGTGGATACCTTAAGAGATAGTGATCTCCAGGAATAAGGATATTCTGATAAGGATTATGGAAATACTGGTTATGATAATTGTTAAGCAGTAGTGTCAAGGACACTGTAACTAACAAGATTGAGTATTGGTTACATAAGATGCAACATTCGCATTAGATGTGAGCATTATTATTGGGGATATGCAAGTGCCGTAAAAGGACTTGGCGTAGTCTTGCGGGAACAGAGTGACTGATCAACTTACCTTGCTATTTTCTAAATAGCATACGATTGTCATATAAGTGTGAGTTTAAATGATTAGCCCATAATGGCTCTTTGGGCTAGTGGGAGATTATTGGAAATACGAGACCACGACGAGCCATTATGCAATAAATGTTATTGCAAATATCATTCCCTTATATGAAATGAAGAATAAATAATTTTCATAATAGGTCCCTTAGTACAATTAGGGTTATGTACCATGGCCATCTTAATGATCATACAACTGTTGATTCAATTATTCATCATAGAGGCTGGTGCTTGGATGAATATCTAATGAGTTAGATTGAGGACTCATCAAGCACCGTCAAATGATTGTTAAGAGATGATCTCCAACCTGAGTAGGAGATGGCAATCCTTTCTCAATTAGGCTGATATCTGACCGGCCTCTTGATGCAGGTCCTCTGCATAGGAATAGAGATTCGGAGGTGTCAGATTAGTTAGGTCAAAGATTTGACTTAACGAGATCGAGGTAACTAAAGTCCTATATGGTATGCTGTCACGATACATGCATGCATCCTCTGACCAGAGACAGATGTGTTGCTATATGTCTGAGTATGTACATTTGGCAGACCAATAGGTTGATGACCTAACCAAGGTCTATACACCGGCACGCTGGTGTGCATGTAAGGGCATATGAGTAATACGATCTCTAAAGGGATCATACAGGTTCATTACTGAACCAGAAGGCATGAGCTCACTCATGAGATATTGGGAAGAATCAAATTCCGTGCATGGTCGTCTCGCTTTGAAAGCTTGACTGAATTTGTAGGTTTGATATATACTTTTGGAAAGTATATGATCAAGACCTTGGTATGATATATGCTTTTGGAAAGTATATAATCGATACCAACTCCCAATGATCGAATGCGAAACTTACTGATAAAACCCTGAAGTAGACAATATAAGGTTGATCTAATACTTCGAGTTTATTCTGAGTCTTCCAGCATGCAGGATGTACAAGTATTAGGAATACCTGAGGGTGATGTGATCATAAACGATTGTATAACCATGACGCTTCCATTCCTAGGGAGTGATGAAACGGGTCTGGATTTTAATGACTCCTCTCAGTAGAGAAGTAATCTGATCTTGGTCCAAAATGTTGGACATTGATCTGAATGTGATTCAGATGCAATGAGAAGATTAAATTTGCGGTCTTGATTTAATCAAGCATCTATGGGAGGCCCGCGATCTGGATTTGAGATATGATCTCAATACCCAAGTCACTATACGTAGAACAATACAATCACCCTGTCCTTATCTCCAAGTATTCGCGGAGAAAGCGCATTATCCTTGAAAGAGTTCATGGATAATTTGTTGTTGATATGAGTATCCGAGCATTGAGAAAATGGATAATTAAATGTGATTTAATTATCATGATTATAAAGAGATCCATCTTAGATAATTAAATGTGATTTGATTATCAAAGATATAAATAATGTGACTATAATTCATATTATTTGAGCACATGAGAATAGAGATCCAAGATGATTAAATGTGATTTAATTATCGTGGATATGAATAATATGGATATCAATATCCATATTGATCATATATATTATAAATGTGATTTATAATATATAAGAGAGAGCAATTTGTAATTTACATTTGTTAATTAAATGTTGATGTGAATTGGATTCACATTGGACATTAAATTGAAAATGTAATTTACATTTTATTTTGGGTTGTGAATGTGATTCACAAATTTCCAATGGCATGATTGCAATGTTCACAAAATAAATTGGATTTATTTTTGTGCAATTATTTGCAACAAAAGTTGTTGCAAATATTGGAGAGAATCATGAGATAATGTAATCTCATGTAATATAGAAAGGAGGCTCCCTTCCTAATAAGGAGAGGGGACGTCTACCAAGTCCTTATAGGACTCATAGCCGTCCTCCCCCTTTATGGAAGGAGGCTTGCCTTCTTCCTATTTCTCCAATGGAGATTGATTTGATATAAATCAAATTTATATTTATTATATATTTGATTTTTATTAAATTAATTGTTGTTGGTTTTTTACCAACAAAACCCTAGCCATTGAAAGAAACACAATCAATGAGAGCCATTGGATTTGTGTTGTCCCATGGATTGAGATCTATGGATCCCAAAATATTATAAAAGGAGAGGCACCCCTTTGCTCTTCTTTACACAAGAGAGAACATTAGTCTCTCTCACTCTCTTTCTCTACACGTCAGCCCTCTCTCTCCCTCTCATGGCCGTCCACCATGGATGCCCTAGAGAGGTTCTCCATCACCGCAACGTCATCGTTATGCTGCCCGATCATTTGCTCATGGATCTCCGTCTCCTTCGGTGTGCCTCGCTCATGAAGAAGACGATAGATCTCGTGTGTCGAGATCAGGAGATCCACCGCTTGGATCATCAACATGGATTGCGAGAAGCACGCGGTTCATCCCCACGCTCGCAAGCGTCTCCTCCGTTGGACCGGACTTGAGACAGGAGGTCTCTTCGTTTAGAGACTCAATCGCAACTACGCTTCAAGAGGTAATCCTATTACTTGTTTGTGGTTTAGAAGAAACGATCCGAGAAGTGTTCTTAGATCATGTGATTTCGTCGCATGAAAATTTTTTAATTTCCGTTGCCTAGAACAACTAGTCCGACTAGTCATTCTTCGTCGTATCCGATACGACGCTCACGCTTCCGTGATGCGCTTGAGGATCTAACCATATCCTCCAGTAATCCTAAGTATAGAAGTATGTATACAAGGGGAAAGCCCAGGGTTAGGATGTACATGGTTTAATTCCCCTATACTTAGGGTAAAATATCCCTCAGTATAGGCAGCAAAATAGAGGTTAAAAAATTCAAATGAATACTCACTAGTCAGATACCTCCCCTATACTTAGGGTAAAGTGAACCCTAAGTATAGCATAATCATAAGATGAAGACAAGGTATTAGACAAAAGAAAGAACGATATGGATAACTGGATCTATACAACTGCGGAGGAGAAATGATAATTAGGCATGAGATGCAAATGATGTGAGTTAAAGACCCCATCTCATGCAAAATGAATAAGGGCAATGTCAACGATCAACTGATCATGATCAAGATATGGCTTCAGGCATTGACCGTTAACACGAAAGGTGGAACCAGATGACAATTCAGATATGTCGATGCTTCTGTTGTCGTGCACCTTTCTGACCAAGTATGGTCCCTTCATTTTGCTTTGCAACTTCCCTGGAAATAATCATAACCTAGCATCAAATAGCCACATACTCTATGGTTCGGCTCAAACTGTTTATGGTTGATATGAGAATCATGTCATATCTTCACTCATTCCTTGTATTGTAGGCTACTAAAAATGGTTGTATCTCTTAACTCCTCCATGGCTGCCAACTCTGCTTTCCTCTGGTAACCTATACTCTTGGGATCTAATAATAACTCTGTGACTGCCCATAGTGACTCGTGCTTCATCTCCATAGGTTAATGGCATGGCTTGCCATAAATGAGACAAAAGGGAGACGTACCCAAAAGTGTACTGAAGGAGGTCTGATAATCCCACAATATCAAGTCCAAAAGCCGTGACCAATCCTTTCGGTCTAGCTGTACGACCTTCTACATTATCATCTTGATCTCCCAATTCGATACTTCAGCAAGACCATTGGTCTGAGGGTGATTTGGAGTGGCAACTTGATGGTCAATGCTGAACTCGTTAGCAAGGACCCTTATCTTATCGTTGATAAAGTGTGTCCCCCCATCTGATATCAACACTCTAGGTACCCCGAACCGTGAAATGATATTTTTCCTCAAGAATTTGCATACAGTCTTCGCATCTATGGTTCAGGCGGGGATGATCTCAACCTAATGACTCACGTAATCAACAATAAACAGAATGTACTTGAATCCCTTACTCTTAGGGAATGGACCCATGAAATCAATGCCACATGCATCAAAAACCTCACAGAAGTGAATGGGCTGCATAGGCATCATATCGCGTTGTCCACAAGTGCCCATCCTCTAACAATCAGTACACCTCTTCACAAATTCATCATAATCCTTGAAGAGGGTAGGCCACTATAGTCCGGATTGGAGCACTTTTTGTGTTGTCCTCCTCTGAGAATGATGTCCTCCTGCCTCAAGCTTGTAGCAGTATGTGAGAACGCTATGGTGATCCAAAGGTTGCACGATCGGACAACTGTGATGTAATCTGGCAGAGGGAGAGCTCATCCAACAACGGGAAGAAGGTCTACAAGAACTCACCCAGTGTGAACTTCAACCAGGCATCGGAGGGGATCTGACACTCCAATGAAGGATCAGAGAGGCCAGGATGCATCGTTAAGCTATTCCGCATCATATGGGATGCTCGGATGGAGGTGTGATGTCAGGATGTGCGTGACAGTGAAGGGGCTCCTGAAGGTGCTCCGCATGAGTAGCTGGGGATCCAAAGTGGTCACGTTGCGTGCATGCGAGCCTGTAAAGGGTAGAGAGGACTCAGGGCAATGCTCCAGTCCAGGTTATTGCATATGTACATGAGAGAAGCGAGAGGGGGTGATGTTCGATCTCCAGCGTAGGAGGGGGAAGGAGACCTGTGCCTAATCTCGATTGGATGGAGGAGCTTTAGGAGGATCATGTTGCATGGGAAGGTGTGTGGTGAGTTGAGGATTAGATTGGAGCAAAGGTGACGGTGACAGCGTGAAATGGAAAGATGTAAGTGAAACAAAAATGCAAGGGGATGAGGGAGCTACATGAGTATTCTTATAAAAATTCGAAAATTCTTTAAAAAAATCTGCAAAAATTTCTGTGCATGCGTTTTTGCATGTTTTATCTGCAATTTTAATTTGGTTTGATAATTCACATTAAAAGCCCTAAAAATCACAAAACACTCAAAACTTATAAAAATCAACTAAAATCAAAGAAAATAAAAAAATGCAATTTTAGTTTATGCTTAAAGCTTAATACTTCTATTTTATCATAAAATTACTAATCAGGACTTTGAGTATTTTAAGTATTTTCAATTTGCAATTTGGTCCTGATTGTGCACTATTTTGAATTTTATCCTTGTTCGATTTTTATATAATCACAAAACATTTGAAAACCCTAGAAAAATTATCAAAAACACTTTAAAAACTAGAAAATACAAAAATATTTTTAGTTTTATTTTCTGAATATTTTTGAATAGTTTAAAATTTACAAAAAGAGTGTTTGGTTTGTGTTGTGAATATTTGTGCTTGCTTGCCTTTATTCTAAAATTAAAATTTTGAAAAATTGCAAACCACTAAAAATTATTTTGTCTCTGAAATTGGACTATTTCGTACTTTTCTCATGCTCCTTGTGTTCAACCCTGGTGGCTATACCAGGTAAATAAAATAGAGAACTACTTACATTCTTTGTTTACTTGATTCATCTCTTAAGTGGTTTTATTTTATCGTTGATTGTGCTTAGCGATTTGGGATCACAATGACTTTGGCTTATTTGCTTACTTAACCATAGTTGCTAGGCTCGTCATCGGAATGGCACCGTTGCCGGGGAACGTAGCTTAGTAGTCTTATTTCAGTTTTGCTATTTTTCTTATCTATTTGTTATAACTATTTCTGACCTCTCTTTTATTTTACTTTTCACGCGAGGAACCACCTGAGGGACGCTTCGGCTTTCTGTTGGAGGAACATGTACCTGAAAAGGAGTAGAGGAGCGTGAAGACTTAGTTATATTAGATAGATAGTTACTTTTGCAGGAACATTTTATTTTTGTAATAATTAAACTTTGAGACACTCTTTGAACACTTAGACTTCGGGGTATGTTTTGCCGAGTGCCGGTCTACGTCGTTGGCAATACAAGTATCTTAGATGCTTAAATAAGACATACCCTAGTGTACTCCCAGGAAAACAAGTACAGACAATGCAATCTATTTTGACGGACACACTAATTGGAAAAATAAAAATAAAAATTCTGTTGAGTATTGCCACTTGAGAGAATCCTATTCCAATTGAAGGAAGAGAAAATAAGTACACAATCCTATATCCTCCATAATCTAGCCTTACATTTACCTTTGAAGCCTGACAAACTAAAGAGACAGTGGAATGAAGCGAGACTAGATTTCTTCTCTAGAGCTGAGTGTTGAGTCCTTATGAGAGCTTCTAAGATTGGAACCTTTGGTGAAATTTTGACTATACTCTTTTGGATGCAGTCAACACTAAGTCATACTTCTTATGTATGTATGTATATATGTATGTATGTATGCATGCATGTATGTATGTAGGCATGCATGCATGTATGTATGTATGTATGCACGCATGCACGCATGCACGCACGCATGCATGCACACATGCATGCAAATGCATGGATGCATGCATGTATGTATCTTGAGAGTCTGACAATCGGAGGAGTTGAATTCTTTTTTATTAATACTTGGATCAAATTAATGATTTAGGATTTTTAAAACTTAGTGTTCTAGGTCAAATCGAGCCTTGTATACCCACTTGCACATGTTAGGGATCTCACTAATTAATCTAACGGATTCTTTATTTATTAGCTCGAGTATGAGGTTAGCTAACTTAGTTTAAGTACATGGGGTGATAAATCCCATATTCATCAACATAATTTAATATATTAATCTCTTTTGCTTAAGTAAATCAATAACATTTACTGATAATTAACACTAATTACTCATTTATGTGTTGTAATTAACTAACCCTAATTATTCTATATTATTTAACCTTATTATTAGGCTATTATTTTATCAATTTCTTTTTCAATAAAAATAAAATTAAAATTAAAATAATATTGTGCATAAGTAATTTAACATAAATTATAATTCAAAAATACAAAAAATAATAAAATAAAAAAATAAAAGAAAATAGTTTTATTAGTTTTAATATGTATTTGATTTTTATCTATGTACAAATGACTCAGTTCTCTTTGACTTCTACATGAAAGTTGTAGATCTCATCGAGATCTGCAACTTTCATGTTTACATCCTTTTGTAGTTCATCTTCTAACTAATTCTTTTTTATTTTCTAAGTTTTTCTTTTTTTCCTAATTCTCATTGGGCCACGTGGCACCCCCATGGCTGCCCACGTGGCCTGCTCTGGTCTCGCCACCTGTCTTCAGTTGCTCACCGTTTGATCCTTGATCAGATCCAATCTAACTGTCCATCTCTGCTCCTACATCAACCATCTGATCAGATCTTAAGATTAGATCAGAGCCCTTCGCGCGTGCCTCTTTGGTAGTTGTTGTATCGTGTGATCCAATAGCTGTTGTGAGTCATGTTCCTCCTGTCATATGCACCCCTCGTTGCAATCACCCCAACTTCAACCTATGATCTCAACTGACTCCGACCATCTCTCGATCAACTACAACCACCAAACCATTCTCCTAACTTCCCTTAACCATGCCCTAACCCTAACCTCCATTAATATCTAACCTCTTCGCCTCTACATGCAATTGAAATCATCGCTTGGTGATACTAACTTCCAACTTTATCCACCTCAAATACACCTTCTCCGCCCCTGAGGATATTGTTTGCCTTAACGTGAAGAAACACCTATCCCACCTCCTCTCTTTGTGATAGAAAGAAGAGGAGATGTTGGAGCGATAATTAATTGTTCTTATCTTCTGGTGAGACCCTTGGCCAAGAATGCCAAGTTACAGTGCTTCTAGCAGCTGTTCGAGCTCCAGGTATGGATGGCCTGTTGATGCGAAGAAATCAAAGCCAGTTGAGCTTCAAGCCCAAGCCGCCACCACCTCCACCAACAAAGATTCTTCATGTATAGGTTAGATAAATAGTTGTTTATTTGCAACTCCTCAATTTTCCAACCATGTTGGGAAGTCTACTTCATCATATGACATGGTCCCAGCCTTCACCGTGGATAAATCATCCATGTGGGAGGTCATGTCCTCTGTATATCACGTTCCTTCATCCCCCTCACTTCGAAGATCCTCCTCCTTTAGCCATGAAGAAAGAACCACCTGGGGCTTCCCCTTCTTCACCCAATCCAGCCGTCCCGCCTCATTCACGATCGCACGCAACCACTTGTATATGCTCCGCCTATCTAGTACTAATGCTTGTAGGTAAAATAACCTTCAATGGCTGAAAATCGAAGCACCTCTTTGATCTCCAACTTCGCCTCCATGGAGTCTTCACCTTCACCGGCTTCTAAGTGCTTGTAGACCTTCAACATGTAATTTCATTTCATGAACCCTCCTAGACTCTTCCATGAGGAATAGAAGAGGATCATCGACGTGGAGGAAGAATACGGTTTTCATCGGAGCCACTCCTCGTAGCCACCACTCAAGGCAGAGAAGAAGAATGGGAAGCTCATAGTTGTCGTTAATCTCGCCAATTTGAGCATGATCCAACAACGTCCAAGATGCCATGCCATGCACCCACACCTGCAGCTCTGGATAAGATGAAGCTATGATCGAGGCATGGAGCTGCTGTCATGTGGCCCAAGCAACGAACCTACCACCTGAATCTGGGTTGTGCGTGCTTCGCACGTGCAGTTCTGGGAAATTTGCAGCAACACCCTATCAGTTATCCACTATTGCAAAAATTCCCTCTCATAGGGGGTATTTAATAAATATCTTTGCCGATTTTTATTATTTGCATATCACTCCCTCCAGGGACCTGTTTGTAATCCTTATGCTATATTTTATTCATGTTTTATCACATTTATGCCCCTGGACTTAAACTTCAATAACTTGATCATTGAAGTGATTTCAATTTTGTTGTGTTCCTTATTTCATAATATTTAATATGGATCCATTAATTCTTTTATTTCATGCTTAATTTTGATTAAATTATTATAGATCAATGAGATTATTAAATCTATATTATATGAAGTTTGGTCTCTAATCAAGAACTCAATTAGACTTAGATTTTATTTATAATGTTGCATTTGAATGATCACTTTAGGGCATATTAATGAGTATACTTGCATATGCTCAAGTTTTATCATTATGTTCATTATGCCATAATTTCTAACATGCATCAGAATGTTTTGAAATACATTTTGTTTCATTTATGCGTAAATTTGCGATGTGCATTTTATCTTGCATTGCTCACCAGCATTATTTGTTTGATCTAGATTGTCAATCGATCGCTTAACATAGATATTAAATACCTGAATAATCGTATTATGGCTCGTGTCCCTGTGTTCAACCCTAGACTTCTCAGGTTTATAAATTCAAGCTGAGAACCTCCTCGCGGAGATATTTTATTCGGTTCTGTATGATTCGCTAAGTGCCCATGCTACAATGGATACATATTAATCTATTCATTTAACAATTCATAAAACATATACAAATATTAGTTTGTTGCATTATTGGGAATGTTTATTGACTCATACTGATCATGACATGAAAATTAATTAAAAATATTTAGAAATTGCAAAAAAATTAGTAAGATCCTATGAGATTCTGAAAATGTTTACAATCTATTGGTTAATATTTCATTGCATTTTGGGTTTATAGACAATAAAATAAAAATTAAGAGAATTTGTTTGCTTGTCCATCAAATTCTAAGCTGATCTCATCTTGAAAAATTGTGCTACATTTGTGACATCCCATTGTTTGACCTTAGAACTTGTTATATATTCTTTAGAAGCAGCCTTCAGCTTGTTTATTATTTTATTTATCTGAAAGTTGTTGAGATGCACATGTTCACAATGAATTCTAAAATCCAGATTTTAGCACACCAATTTTCGCTCTTTTTTACAATCTCTTTGAGTAAACTTTATAATCAAAACATCATTACATTATTATCATAATATAAATATTGTACTTCCTTGTATTTTCATTAGAATTGAACTTTTTTCCTCGAAATCCATGGCAATAACTCACTAAATATGAAAGAATTTATTATTATATCAAGAGCAATTTTTATTTATTCTAAAATATATTTGCAAATAATGTATTCTAAGTCCTCTATATAACCATTAAGAATTGTATAAAGTTTTATTATTATTATTATTTTAATAAAATTATTTTATTTAAGTACAAAAAAGGCCAATATTTTAATCAATGTGTATCTTTAGTTTTTTTAGAATTAACTTTTTTACTTACAATAGTAAGGTGTAATGTATAAATTTAATTGAAATCAGCATCATATCTTCTGAATATATCTCTTGAAGTAATTCACCTAAATAATAAATATTCTATCAAATCATTCTATTTATAATTTTAAATCATCACAATATTATATTAATATTATAATTTTTTAAAATTTTCTTGAAAATACAATCGATTTCACTTTTACTCAAAATTGAAATGCATTGCTACACAAAATATGGAAGATTCTACTATTTATCTTAAGTCTATTTTTGTTTACATATTCTTCTTCTTTAACATATCCATAGTATTGTTTTTCCCTAATCGTAAGGATGAATTGTATAAAAACTGATCAAATTTTAAATTTATGATATTATTGAAGACTATTTTATTTTTTATAATATCATTTTTCCTAACTTTTTAAATTACTCAGGAGTGATAAAATTGTAAAAATTAAAAGAGCAGAATTGATATTGCAACACTTGAGAGGGGCATAATGGTAAAAAATCTTATAAGTTTTCAATAGACTTGGATTTTCACACAGAGTATATGAATATAAATTCACAAAATATGTACGAGAATTCTTCTTTCTTTTAGTATTGAAGCTTGCCCAATATCAAAGGACATAAGAAGATAAAACTCGAATGTTGCCAACGTTTACACTACAAACAAACATGTCTTTAGGGACATCCATCGAGGACAGTTAGTCAGAAACCATCCCTTTAAATACTATACTGGACGGTTGCAAAGCGTCCATCCTCTTTATGACTAGAGGGGACGTTCAAAATCAACTATCCCTTTTCAACAGTATGCGAGGCGACGATTTAATAATTAACCGTATCTGTCGAGTACTATAGGGGATGGTTGTGTGACCGTTCCAGCTGTCGTATATGGGACTGTTAAGACCGTTGCCTCCCACTTTCTCTGAGCATCTCTTTCAGTTCAAACGAAGGGGACAGTTGTGACCGTCCCATTCCGTCGCATCAAATTTTACAGGAAGGAATTTGTGTTGTTTCGGAGCTCATGAGGGATGGTCTTAAGTAAACCGCCCCCGATCGATATCTTGGGGGACAGTCACATGACCGTCCTCGATGGATTTATACTATCAAAGCGTTGCCTCCCACCGCATTCTCCATTCTTCCTCTCCCAAAGCCCTTATTACCTCCGCCGCCCCGACTCTCCCACCGTTCAATCCTCTCCATATGTCATCTCCGTTGTCGATATCTCGTCCTCCATCTCCCTCTCTCTTCGTGCTCCATCGTATTCTCCGGTATCTTTCCATTTCCTTTGATAAAAATCCGATAACTTAGGATACATATCTAAAGCATTTTTTTCAAAACGTTAATCTTATATGTTAGATACAACAATTACAACTTGATTTTATGTTGTTATTCATAAGAATGGTGATTTTCTTCTTCATATATGGTTGTGTTAGATGCAAATTTGTTTGACTTGTGTTATATTCATGAATAAAAATGTGCAAGAATTGTGATCACTATATTGTTGTTTTATATGCAAGAATGATTAGTCTACCTTCATACGATATTAGATTCACCAAATGATTCAAATATAGTGTATTATTCGCTATATGATTTTTGATTCATATATGAAGTTTAATTCACTATATGGTTGTGTTAGAAGCAAGAACGAATGGTTTAATTATATTTTCATGTATATCATAAACTATTTGATACTCCATCAATTTGATTTATTGTTTGTAGCACTCTAATTCAAAGACAATTCCACGTCTTTTGGTGTGTGTGTGTGTGTGTTTCTGTGACCGTGTGTGGATATGTGTGCATTGGTCCCTCACACTAATCTTACACTACATTACAGTTTTCTGTTGCCCATCCTTTTGAGGAGACTCATGAGTCAATTTCAAGGACGGATCTTTCCCTTGTCGGTCCGAATGAGTATCGATCTTTGGACTCCATCAAATGATGATGTTGCGAACCTGATTTTTGCACATTTGGGTGAGAGAACATGCCAATGCGAAGTTCAATTTATGAGGATCCCTAGTCCTTTCTGAAGGATATGAGAAGATCCTTAAGTGCATTACGAAATGTGAGGATCGCATCAAATGTGATTGGTAGCGACTAGTCGCACTAGTTGCTCCGGGCAATGGAATTTAAAATTTTTTAATATGATGAAACCACATGATCCAAGAAAACTTCTGGGATCATTTCATCTAAACCACAATTAGGTATTAGGATTACCTCTTGAAGCATTGTTGTGATCGAGTCTCAGAACGAAGAGACCTCCTGTCTCAAGTACGATCCGATAGAGGAGACACTTGCGAGCGCGTTGATGAGACGTATGCTCCTCGCATCTAGGTTGATAATCCAAACGGTGAATGTGTTGATCTTGTCGCACGAGATCCGGCGTCTTCTTCACGAGCGAAACACACCGAAGGAGACGGAGATCCATGAGCAAGTAATCCGGCAGCATAACAACGATGCTACAGCAATGGTGACTTTGTCTCTGGTATAGAGAGGACGACCACCCAAAGGAAAGAGAGATAGATGGCTTATAGAGATTGAGAGAGAGAGAGAGGGGTTGTCGATGATGTAACTTGAAGAGCAATGAGTGCCTCTTCTTATATAGGGTTTTGGGAGTCCATGGATCCCAATCCATGGACATCACACAATCAATGGGTGAGATTGATTTGTGTTTCTTTCAATGGCCATGATGTTGTCGTAAAAAACACAACAACAATTGATTAAATTTAAATTAATTTATATTGATTAATAAAAATAATTAATTTCAAATTCACATCATTTGACTTGTTTTGAGATAATGAGGAGACTAACCTAATCCCCTAAAAAGGGGGACGACTATCCTTCTCCTCAATTTCTCATGAGATCTCATTATCTCATGATATCTCCAAGATTTACAACAACACTTGTCGTAAATAATTTCACAAAAATAATTCATAATTATCTTGTGAATATTGTAATAATCCCATTGGAATTATGTGAATCACAATCACAATCCAAAAAATGTAATTATATTTTCAATTAATCATTCAATGTGAATCCAATTTACATTACTAATTAATCAACTAATATAAATTACGCTCTTTCTTATATATTATAAACCACATTTATAATATATCTGAATAACATGGATAGTGATATCCACAGTATTCATATCCATGATAATTAAATCGCATTTAATCATGTTGGATCTCTATTCTCATGTACCCAAATAATATGAATCACATTCACATTATTCTCATCTTTGATAATTAAATCACATTAAATTATTGTAGATAACTCTCCTTATAATATGAATCAAATTCATATTATTCATGATAAAATAAATCACATTTAATTATCAATTTTCTAAATGCTCGAATATATAATATCAACAATGAAATTATCCATAAACTCTTTCAAGGATAATGTGCTTTCTCCGCGGATACTTGGAGATAAGGATAGGGCGATTATATTGTTCCACATATAGTGACTTGGATATATGAGATCAAATCTCAAATCTAGATATTGCAGACCTCTTATAGATGCTTGATTAAATGAAGATCGAAAATCTAATCTTCTCATTGCATTTGAATCACATTCAGATCAATGTCCAATATTTGGGCCAAGATCAAATAACTTCTCTACTAAGAGGAGTCACTAAAATCCAAACCCATTTCATCACTCCCTAGGAATGGAAGCGTCATGGTTATACAATAATTTATGATCACATCACCCTCAGGTATTCCTAATACATGTACATCCTGCATACTAGATGATCCAGAATAAATTCGAAGTATTAGATCTCTTTCACTACCTATTTCAGGGTTTTATCATTAAGTTTCTCATTTGATCGTATTACTCATATGCACTTGCATGCACACCAGCGTGCCAGTGTATAGACCTTGGTTAGGTCATCAACCTATTGGTCTGCCAAATGTACATACTTAGACATAAAATAACACATATGTCTCCGGTCAGAGGATACATGCCTATGTCATGACAACATACATAGGACTTTGGTTATCTCGATCTTGTTAAGTCAACTCTTTGACCTAATTAATGTGACACCTCTGAATCTCTATTCCTATGTAAAGGACCTGCATCAAGAGGTTGGTCAGATATCAGCCTTTAGAGAAAGGACTGCCATCTCTTTCTCAAGCTGGAGATCCTCTCTTAATAATCAGTTGAAGGTGCTTAATGAGTCCTCAATCTAACTCTTTAATTATTCACCCAAGCACCAACTTCTATGATTCAATAATTGAATCAATAGATGTATAATCATTAAGATGGCCATAGTACATAACCCTAATTGTACTAAAGGACTCACTATGCAAATTAGTTATTCTTCATTTCAGATTAGGGAATGATATTTGTCATAACATTTATTTCATAATGGCTCGTCATGGGCTCGCATGTCCAACAATCTCCCACTAGCCCAAAGAACGATTTGTGGGCTAATTTTTAGACTTGCACTCATGTGACAATCATAGGCTATTTAGAAAAATATCTAGATAAGTTGATCAATCACTCTCTTCCCAAAAGACGATGTCAGGTTCTTTTACGGTACTTGCATATCACTCAATAAAAATGCTCGCATCCAGTGCTAATGTTGCATCTTATGCAACCAATACTCAGTCTTGTCAGAGAAGTTATAGTGTTCTTGACAATACCACTCAATAATTATTATAACAAGTATTTTCATAATCCTTATCAGAATACCTTTATTCCCAGAGATCTCTATCTCCTAAGGTATCTGCAATTAAGATCTTTTAAATCACTATCTATAAAGTCTTAATTTCTTGAAGATAAGACTTTGATATCACTATCTCAAAAAGTCTTGTCATCTTTGAAGATATTGTTATTACTGCAATCAAGTGTTTTATTTCCATAATAGGATTAGTAACAATTTACTACTCCCACTGCATGACAGATATCTGGCTTTTTTATACATCTAGCATACAACCGGCTTCTCATAACTGATGCACAAGGGCAATAAGTTTTAACATTCACTTCTTCAACTCATTGAGGTGTTATCCCCTTAGACAAGTCAATACCATATCTTAAGGAAAAGAAATCTTTCTTGGAATTTTCTAGAAAATGGAAATGTCCAAGGTATACCACTAATGTGACGATCCCAATACCCTCTTTTCTTTGCTTCTGAACACCTTCAGAACTAAGATCTAAGAGGTATCCTTGAGATCATATCTCTAGTTATGGAATAAACAGATTTTAAAATACTTATTATTATCCTTATATCATTGCAAATGATTAGGACATCATCTACATTTAGCGTGATGAACACAATGTCACTCCCACTAAGCTTCATACGGTTCATCAAGATTCTATCTGAAATCATAACAATTATAATTTCATCAAATCTGATGTTCCAACTACAAGAAGCTTATTTGAGTCCACAGATAGAGCTCTCTAGCTTCCAACCTTGCTTTCCTCAACCATGAAGCCATGAGGCCACTTCACGTGAATATCCTCAAAGAGGTTTTCCTTTAGGATTGCAATATTGACTTTCATCTTGAATATGTCAAAGTCAAGTTGTATAGCTATGATTTGGTTTAAGCATGTTCAATTGAGAGAAAGTCTCATTGCAAGCGATGTCTTCTCTTTGATGGGTATCTGATGAACGGGAAAAATCGAGGGTCTAGATATCTCACAAGGCGAGACATCCAGTCGATGCGGTGACCGCTCAATAAATCCCAAATCAATCAACAATTAACCCACAATGAAATATATGCAATTAAATCTAAAAAATGTGGATTTAAAATTTATTATAACTCTACATGCAAATGTGTATAGGTGTAAGCACAAGTAGAGGTCGAACACTGGGAGGCGAATGGTTGTGTGGTAAAATTGGTTGCACAGTTATTCAATTCTTGGTTCATGTCCAATTCTTTATTGTTTTTGTGGGTTTTTAATTTTATATATTTTTATTTTATTTTGGTTTTTATAATTTTTATTTTGTTTTTTTATATTTTATATTTTTGTTTTTTTAATTATATAATATATAGATATATAGAGATATATATAAGAGAAGAGAGAGAGGTAATATAAGGAAATATATATATATTTATATTAATACTTAATATATATATATAATATTTTTTTGCTTTTTATATTTTTCTAAATTTTTGGTTATTTTTCTTAATTTTACTAATTTTTATGTGTTTTTAATTTCAAAAATGTCCCTAATATGGGACTAATTAAATAGGCCGAAATTGTTTTGGGTTTTAAATTTATAAAATAAGTCTCAAAATTAACCAAATTACTTTTAATACGTAAATTAGTAATATATAAATAATTATAAAATAGGGAAACATATTTTTGGTATTTTTCAAGGGTTTTTATATTTTTTAGGATTTTGGAGCTTCTTCAAATTTTTATATTTTCTTTTTTTCTATTTTTAGTGTTTTTCATTTCCTGGACTCATTAGATATATATATATATATATCAATCATATATAAAATTTTTGTAATTTTTCAAAAACATTTTATAATTTCTTTGGTATTTTATAATTTAAACTGTACAAAATGGCTCCTTTTTCATTTTTAATAATTCGAATAAATGCAAAAACATGTAAAATAAAATGTGGGCGTGAATGAATACTACATGAAGCATCTATCCTCATTTTTCTGAATTTGTAGGAGCAGCATAGGTATTTCTAATAAATAGATAAAAGACATAAAAATCACACAGCCTCGCAGGGGCATTTTTGCAAATAAAAGAACTATCAGGGGCATCAGTGCAAAAATCACTACAGAAATAAACATTTATTTTCATTTTGGGAACTAACTTACAATTTACAAAAGTCACCAGGGCTTCAATGCAAAAATCACGTGCCTCACGTGGGACTGCACGTGAGGTGCGGAGGGACCAAATAGCAATTACAGGAAATACAGGGGTCTTTTTACAAAAATCACAATTATTTTATAGCGTGAAAGTTTATTTACAGAATTAAAGTATAAATACAAACAGGCGGGGGACATATCTGAAATTTACCCCCAAAGGCGCTTGATCCGATGGCTGATATGCGTGACTTAAACACGTGGCGCCTCCACGTGAGCCGATGACGCTTTGACGATGGGCGGTGAAGATTAGATCATCTGAGATGATCTGACGTC
Organism: Ottelia alismoides; assembly: GCA_037367405.1. NCBI lineage: Eukaryota > Viridiplantae > Streptophyta > Magnoliopsida > Alismatales > Hydrocharitaceae > Ottelia > Ottelia alismoides. Next base: position 395,499 of record JAZKJV010007808.1, on the reverse strand, counting down.
TGAAGCTTCGCTCCATCGGACGGCCGGGATTCGAACTGGGGTCTCGTTCTTTATCCGACGGCGAGGAGAGGTGCTGGAAGAACATGGGAAGAACTTGCCGCTGGCGAGTTTCTCCCAGCGAGATCTCTCCTTCCCGACGGTCCTTGTCGCTCCTGAGGGTATCAAACCCTTCATGGCAGGTGCCTCTCTCGTCTGAAGGTGTCGGATCAGACCGAGGTACACTGGAGCGCCACTATGAGCTCGATGAAGAAACGCGGCTCCAGGTACCTCCGCCAGCTTGTGATTCGTCTCCTGGCCCGTTTTAGCACACCTAACCTGCACAGAACGGTAGAGGGGCTCGAGGTCTCTCTCCTCGACCCGGGGTTTGAAGCTGGAAGCAAGGGGATGACAATGGGCGGCGAAGCTCCGGCGGATGGAGGTGGAGGAGCTTCGATTCGCAGATCTAGGGCAGATCTGGTTGGGTTTAGGTGGCCTGGAAGTGGAGAAGGCGGTGGGGAACAGAATGAAGGTGAACGCGAGTCGGGAAACAATCGAGGGTACGGTGGAGAAGTCGCCGGAGCTGAGCTCCGACGAACTTCGATTTAGCTAACCTAGGCTACACTAACGATCTAAATGCGAAATAAAATGCATGAATGAAATGCAGGAACAAAAATCTACCTAAGAAATGTAAATGCGCAGCTCTTATACCTGGAGAACTCCAGGGAGCAGGACGGATGCCGGAGCTCCACCGTGGACGCATCTCCTTCCTCCGCGAGCTTCCACAACCTTCAGGGGACCTCCAGCTGTCACCTAGATGCGCTCTTGGCCGAAGGCTGGGACTCTAGGGCTAGGTAAATGGCCAAAAAAATCGGAGGAGGAAGATGGAGTTATTTATAAACATGCTTGGACGCCATTATTAACTGGCTAATAACAAAGAATCGGGGCTATATACATTAGATCAAAGAGAACGGCGTGGATCATGATGGTTCTAGGAGAAATTCCCGTGAAGGAAGCATCTTCGATTGATGGATGGTGTGTCCGGGAAAATGGGAGAAGATGGGCGAAAAGACAGTTCTGGCGCGCCTGGTCCCAGATGGGACAGTTGACCAGGCGTCAACTCAGGCCGCGCCCTGGTTGGTCCACCTAGGACACTACAGGACAAAACAAGGAATATTCGAAAATGATTTATTTCACAGCATAAATAATTTTATTAGAATTTGCTTATAAAAAATGTTTATTAATTAATGTAGTATTTATTTATAATTTTTATTTATTTTTTGGCTTTATTTATTATGAGTTTATTTTAATGATGTATTTATAAGTGTATTTACATGTATTTTTGTATAATTTATTTTTATTTTGTATATTTTATTTTATAAATTAATTTTCTTATTTTATATATTTATAAATTATTTTTATAAGTATAAATATATTTTTATTTACTTTTTATAAGTTTATATACATATTAAAATAAATAGGTATATGTAATATGTAGGTATACTTATAGGTATTTTACCTATATTTTATATTCATTTTATTTATTTATTGAATTTTATTGGGTTTTATTTTGGATTTATATTTTTAATAAATTATATGTAATATTTACAGGATTATAAAAATATAACTGAATAAAGAATAAAAGAATGAAATCCCCTTTTATTTCTATACATAGGTAACATAGGTATTTTGCCTATTTGTTACATAGACTTATTTTATTTTACAAATTCTTTTTGGTTTTATTCTAATTTCAATATGTACATGTATTATTTACAAAATTCTAAAAATATAAATTTATAAAATGAATGATGAATAAATTGAATATTTTAATCGGGTAGATTGTACAATGGGGGCCAAAAACCTAACTTTCACAGATGAACTCCAAAAATCATGAAACCAAGTTTATTAAATAGTTCTTCAAAAGTTATATACAATTAAAGTGATTTTGGGTGATTTTGAGTTTTTATTTGCAAGATATGGGTCTGTGAAGTTGAGATTCTGTCTTTTTATTCTATGTATAAAATGTACATTGTATATTATTTTTGCACAAACTTAATTTTGTATTTTTATTTACATTTTTATCTACAACTTTCATGTACAAAATATTTTTATTTGATGAATAGATAATTAAATACAAAATTGGTGTCAAAAATTCATAATTGGTTGAACAAATAAATGAGGTATTTATTGTATTTTGGCCCTTATCTCCCCCTACTTTATTCCTTGTCGACCAATTCCATTCTGGACTTGGTCTCGGGGTTAGGGTCATAAAATATTTGCAATATTTTATTCCTTTTTCTTTTCTTCTCTCTATTCTATCATATTATCATTAAAAACCTTATTTTATGTACAATAACTACAATAAATAATGAATGCTATAATGGACAAATTGATGCTATTTACGTGCATTTGCTGGGGTTTTTAAGGCCGAAATGACTGAATAAAGAATGATGAATCAGGACTCATCAGTATCTTGTAGACACGAACCATGCTTTGAAGGTTTCTACATTCTCATCAGGTCCCCTTTTTCTCTTGAATCCATTTACACCTTAACAGGTCTTGCCCATATAGGTGGATCCTCGAGGGTCCATATACAACACTTGTATATGAAGTCTACTCCAGATGCTATTGGTAAAATCCATCTTTCCATGGCATGATCTTCAGAAGCTTCATCACATGAAGTCAGATCATTGTAGGACTTAACTAACACATGGAATCCATCTCCAAACTCATTTGAAGAGGTATTAGTGTTTCGTCATTAATTATCCTTTTAGTTTACGATTTTAGAAGCCTCATCATCTTCTTAAGATTAAATGAGTTTCTTCACTTCATTTTTATATTGATTCTCAATAAATTCATCCTCTAAGGATCATATACTTAGAAATGAGATCTTTTTAGAATCTCAAAGTCATAAAGTAGGCATCCAAATCATCCTTTATTTTCCTAATGAAGTAGCACTCTCCGGTGCTATATTCTAGATTACATGCATGGAACCTCATTAAGGATATATATTGTAGTCTCTACTACATACATACCTTCAAAAGTAAGAGGTAATTATGCTAATATTCATCATTGATCAAATCATGTCACACATGATCAATTGTATTTTCCTACAACTCTATTGAGTTTCGGTTTATTAGGAGGAGTGAGGTATTCCATGAATTCATCTAATAGGTACTGACTACCTAGGTTAGATCAAATTCATTTCATCTTCCTTCAAACTTTGGTTCTACACCAAAATTGTGAAATCTTTGAACATTTCAAAACTTTCTAAGGTGAATGGAAGAAATCTCATATCACAAATAATCATTGAATGATATCACATATCATCAATGTTTATCATGATATAGATGATCCACATACATAAATATGTATGAGATCTTGAATACCTTGACATCTTGCACCATTCACAAAGAAGGGTGCATTGAACATTTTTACTTTGAATACAATATTCACAAGTATGTAAGATTTGAAATTTTATACATTCTAAAGTTTCATCTCTTATTAGTCTATTGATTACATCAATAGATAAATATCCAAGGCTTGATGCCAGATGATTGTCAAATGATCTTCATCTTCATGTTGATCTTTTAATGTTTTGAATTTTCAGTATTAGAAAACGTAATGAGCCATTCACTAATATTCTAATTTAGCAGAGTCCTCTAGATGTCAGATTACTATATGAAATATATCCATCATAACTCTTTATGATAGGTCTATTACAGAATTCATGTTCATTTCCAACATTTAGAAATAAACAATGAGCGTGTTCTAATATCTAGGTCATAAAGACATTCTGTGAGACTAAGGGCTCTCCCATTGAAAATATGAAGTCTATCTATCCAATAGGGATTGTTGCAATAATTGCATCAATATCCATGTAGATGACTATTAAATCTTAAGATAAAATTTTATAGTCTTCTAAAACATATGCTACCAATTACAAATATTATTAGAAGAATGATATATAATTATTAGACTTTTATCTTATCAAATAAGAAAATCAATTTCAATGATGATATGTAGATATAAATTATTACGATGCACTATCCAAGTTCTTCTCTAAGGATCCTAGATAGACTAGATAGTCACACTATCAATACATCGGCTTATTGAAGTATTGGCATTTATCCAACTCTTTAGATGTCACATGGAATCACAGAAGTATAGTCAACTCTTTGATTTTCCTTCTCACTTGGGTCTGGCCCATGCTTCCACTGCGCTCTCTTCATATATAAACAACCATTTCTTAAGATAAAGGATCTTTTATGTTGAACTCAAAAAGAATTCAATGTAAGAGCATTTCAACATTTATACATGCTTCATTCAATTCATACAATATCAATACTATGAAGCTTCATGAATGACTTGAGTATAGACAGTAGAATGATGGCATTCATCGTAGGCGTAGGTTCACTTAGGTACTCAAACATTATGAATACATCATCTATTATAGAGCCACAATTCTGCATGATGCAGTGAACCATGTCATTCATGATTAATGTTGATAGCACATATGTATGCCAGAACATCTTCTTCGATTTTATAAGGATTATTTGATAATTACGATCATAATTGATATGTCACTTCTAAAGTACATCCGATGAGAGATCTAGACTATAGAGATATAACATCCCTAGGGTTGTAGTCCTATTGTATATTTAATTTTCATTCCTCATTATTACAAGGAAACTTGCATATTACGACCACATACATTATGTGTCCAACTGCAAGTACAATATCTTGATCATGAATCCGATTCATGAGAATTTATTGGTCACTGTTGAGTATAGTATTGAGTGGGTTTAATGAAGGATTATCTGAAATAAGAAATTTGCATAAATGTATAAATATACATATATATATTACTTTGCTTTAGGAATTCTTATATCAACGTTGTCATGCCTTGTCAACATTAAAAGTTCGTTCCCTTAATCACTTTCAATGTAAGAGATATGCTTACTATTATATCTCAAGCAAGATCTGATATCTTCTTCCTAATCTTTGTTACATCTCAATAATATGAGAACTTGCAACTCGGATAAAAAGAAGCAGGAACACATTCCGCTTTGCAAGCCCAACTTGTATTTCCCAATTCAATCTTTAACACCCGGGCCTACCACCCCGAAGATGATGTTGACCCGTCATTAATTGAACCAACTATCAACAGGAATACAACTCACTATACGCAATCCAATATGACCCCAATAATATGAGGACTCCTTATTGGGGTCACTACGCATACGTCCTTACTATTTTGAGAAGCAAAGAGTTCGACCCAAATGGCTTGTATGTAGGAGCTGTCACTTCGGACAAGCGTCTCCTACATATAATCTCTTATGACGGAACCCTTTGCCTTGACGGGAGACCATGGATGTCACTTACGTGGTCCTTGATATTATGTTCAAATTTAATTAATCATTATGAATCATATTCATTACGATGAATTCTTCCAAGAGGATAATAGCTGTATTCATAATAGAGTGTTTTAATTTAAATTGGATTCCAATTATTCTAATCACATTAAATCAATGATCCAATTAATATCTAACAAACATTCTTTATTATTACTTGAAATATGGTATTATCTCAAATATGTATTATTCGAATTTTCATAATTAGAAATATACATCATGATCTTTCTAGCATTATACCAACCCTACCCGCTGTCATGGCCAGTACCGACAGGAGTGGAACACACCGTACACAATGTAACATACTAGCCCCAATGCTCCCCAACTAAATACCATATCCGCCTCGGGAAAGAATAATGTAAAATCGATCACTTTGTACTTGAGATGATAATTGATTTTTCAACCGAAGTTATACCATATAATAATAATAAAAACCATTTTTATTATAAGAAAATTTTCTAAACAAATTCCCAAACCTATTCAAGCAACAATGTTTGTTGGAAAGTGTGTTATGTAACCAATTTGAGATCTAGTTCATATCTAACCAATTATTAGTTAAGGCTATGCCATTTAAGGAAATAATTATCATCAAATATTTCACAAATATTTATTCATAATTATTTCAGGAAATAGACTATTAATTACATTAATTTCTTAAATGATAATCACAAGGTTCTTGATGAGAAATGTAATTTCCAACAGTGACCCTCACTCACTAAAATTATCATATCTCAATCAACTTAAATTCAAATCATGCAAAATCAGTTTTAAAAGTTTGCTAATTTGATTGAAAATAGTATCCAAGTAATTAACATGTATTTATAGGTGTTGTAAATAGTAACTAATAGCATAATTACATCATGATTTGCCAATCCCCGGAATAGTAGATATATGTTCACTAAAATGATCACAACTAAAGTTATCAGATTTCAAATAACGCAAACTCAAATCCCATGGTTTCCTTAATTAATGAGGAACATTATTCAAGTGATAATTTTGTGTTTAACATTTTAAATAGGACCGAAAATATTCACAAATAGGGCTGCGAAAATGAAATGCGATAAAATTTTCACAATCCCTAATGAATCCAAAACTTTTCAGGTTTAGGGATCATATCCAAAACCTCCAACCTAAGGGTTTGATACCACTTAAAGGATATTAGAAAATCCTTAAGAACATCACGGAAGTGTGAGAATCACATCGAATGCGATCGGGAGCAACTAGTCGCACTAGTTGCTCCGGGCAGCGGAATTTAAAAATTTTAATATGGTGAAACCACATGATCCAAGAACACTTCTCCGGTCGTTTCATCTAAACCACAATTAGATATTAAGATTACCTTTCGAAGAATTGTTGTGATCGAGTCTCTAAACGAAGAGACCTCCTCTCTCAAGTCCTATCTAACGGAGGAGACGCTTGCGAGCGCATTGATGAGACACGTGCTCCTCACAATCCATGTTGATGATCCAAGCAGTGAACCTCCTGATCTTATCGCACGAGATCGTACATCTTCTTCACAAGTTATGTGCACCGAAGGAGATAGAGATCCATGAGCAAACAGTCCAGCAACATAACAATGATGCTACAACGATGGTGACTTTCTCTCTAGTATAGAGAGGACAGCCACCCAAGGGAGAGAGAGAGATAGATGACATGTAGAGAATGAGAGAGAAAGGTTGTCGATGATGAAACTTAAAGAGAAAGGGTGCCTCTTCTTATATAGGGTTTTGGGAGTCCATGGATCCCAATCCATGGACATCACACAATCAATGGATGAGATTGATTTGTGTTTCTTTCAATGGTCATGATGTTGTTGTAAAAAAACACAACAAAAATTGATTTAATTTAAATTTTAATATTGATAAATCAATATAATTAGATTCAAATTCACATCATTTTACTAGACTTGAGATAATGATGAGACTAACCTCATCCCCTAAAAAAGGGGGACGCCATCCTTCTCCTCAATTTCTCATGATATCTCCAAGATTTACAACAACACTTGTTGTAAATAATTTCACAAAAATAATCCATAATTATCTTGTGAATATCGCAATCATGCCATTGGAATTATGTGAATCAAATTCACAACCCGAAACAAAAGGTAATTATAATTTCAATTAATCATTTAATGTGAATATAATCCACATTAATAATTAATCAGCAAATATAAATTACAATGGCTCTCTCTTACATATTATAAATCACATTTATATTATATCTGAATAATATGGATAGTGATATTCACATTATTCATATCTATGATAATTAAATTGCATTTAATCATCTTAGAATTCTATTCTCATGTGCCCAAATAATATGAATCACATTCATATTATTCTCATCTTTGATAACTAAATCACATTTGATTATCTCAGATAAATCTCCTTATAATATGAATCAAATTCATATTATTCATGCTAATCAAATCACATTTAATTATCAACTTTCTCAATACTCGGATATATAATATCAATAATGAAATTATCCATGAACTCTTTCAAGGATAATGCACTTTCTCTGAGGATACTTGGAGATAAGGTCTGGGCGATTGTATTGTTCCACATATAGTGACTTGGATAGTGAGATAAAATCTCAAATTCAGATCTTGCAGACCTCTCATAGATACTTGATTAAATGAAGATCGAAAATCTAATCTTCTCATTGCATTTAGAATCACATTCAGATCGATGTCCAATATTTGGGCCAAGATCAAATCACTTCTATACTAAGAGGAGTCACTAAAATCCAGACCCATTTCATCACTCCCTAGGAATGGAAGCATCATGGCTATACAGTCGTTTATGATCAAATCACCCGCAGGTATTCGTAATACATGTATATCCAGCATACTGGAAGACCCATAATAAACTTGAAGTATTAGATTTCTTTTCTCTGTCTATTTTAGGGTTTTATCATTATGTTTCTCATTTGATCATTGGGATCATATACTTTCTAAAAGCATATATCATACCTAGGTGTTGATCATATACTTTCCAAAAGCATATATCAGTCCCTACAAATTCAGTCAAGCTTCCAAAGCGAGATGAATGCATGTGGAATTTGATTCTTCCCAATATCTCATGAGTGGGATCATGTCTTCCACTTCAATAATGAACATGTATGATCCCTTTGAGAGAACATATTACTCATATGCCCTTTCATGCACACCAACGCGTTGGTGTATAGACCTTGGTTAGGTCATCAACCTATTGGTCTGCCAAATGTACATACTCAGACATATAGTGGCACATCTATCTCTGGTCATAAGATTTGTGCTTATATCATGATAGCATACGACATAGGACTTTGGTTATCTCGAGCTCGTTAAGTCAACTTTTTTACTTAACTAATCTGATACCTATGAATCTCTATTCCTATGTAGAGGACCTGCACGAAGAGGTCGGTCAGATATCAGCCTTCAGAGAAAGGATTGTCGTCTCCTTCTCAGGCTGGAGATCCTCTCTCAAGGGTGCTTGATGAGTCCTCAATATAACTCTTTAGATATTCACCCAAGCACCAGTCTCTATGATTCAATAATTGAATCAAAAACTATATGATCATTAAGATGGACACGATACGTAACCGTAATTGTACTAAGGAACCTATCATGTAAATTAATTACTCTTCATTTCAGATCAGGGAATGATATTTGCAATAACATTTATTGCATAATGGCTCATCGTGGGCTCGCATGTCCAAACTTTCATGGTGATAGCTGATAGATATATTCAAGGATGCTTTGATATATTTGAGTACATAAACGTTCTTGCCTCTGTGAGAAACTCATTCAAGCACCTTGTGAAGAGGAGGCTACGAAAACTTAGTGTACATCTAGGAGTCCTGCAACATCTATCTCTTCCAACATCTTTATTCTTAAATTTGTTTTGTGAACTACTATCCCTATATATTGGAAAGGTGATACTGGATTTTGATGGTCACATCCAATTTTGTCATATTTATTATCAGAGAGAATGTAGGTGGTTAGATGTGGATCTTGCAACAAGGAAATTCTTATAATGCTTATTGCATTGCCACCTTTTGTGGTCTCGTTTCTCGCTAAAATCTGAAAAGGCATAGATTTTTGTATCCAACAATGAACAATGCATTAGATTTCTGGTTTATTATGTCGATTACTATGCTAAGGTCGATGGTCTTCAGCCTACCGGATTATAATTGGGTTGTAATGTCTTATTCATATCCTAGCAGGGGAGGGCAGCTGAGGGCCTATGAAAATCTAAACTTCCATTTCAAGGGGATGTAACGTTCCACAATTCATTTGGGTTCCTAGACATAGGTGGTTATCAGTGGAGCATCTACAATGTTGTGAACTTGGAAAAGAAATTTATACGTGGATCATCATCTACTGCTACAAAAAATGAAGGAAGACCACACTTAGTATATATTTATCAATAATTTGATTGCAAATTGTAGGAATGATATGAACTATGTAAGTAATTAGTTATAATCTTTTTAATTCTTTGCACTTAGATGTTGATTTTCATTCAATGTTATTTGTTTTTGTGACTTGCATTATTAAAATCTATTACTTTGATGTGATCTTCACACTAATAATCATAACCTTTAATTAGCTCTTAAGATATATCTATTAATTTGTATGGTACTGATGAATCTTCGTTTCATCACCTTTATTCTTTCATTTTGGCCATCAAACCCTATACAAATGCATGCATATATCATTAATTTGTCAAAATAAATGCTCACTAATTCGTACAAAACACTGTATAAAATATTGTATGTCTATCATATTTGTCGCTAAAATAAAAGAATAAAGAAAGAAAAGAAAAAGACCAAAGTATCAAGGACACTGAAGTGACCCTAGCCCCTGAGACCTATCATCACGATGACTTAGTCGACAAGAAATAAAGTAAGGGGAGATAGGGCAACAGTGTATAGAAAAAACAGAGCAATAATTCTATTAAAATAGGCCAAAAACTGCTTTTTGGGATATATTTCATTCTTTATTATTTACACATCAAATAATAAAACTTTTTAAATGAAAGCTATATATAATAATATATAGAAAAATACAAAATTTATTTCACACAAAAATAATATATCAATGTGCATTTTATACATAAAATAAAATTCCAAAAGTCAAACTTCACAAACCCATATCATCCAAATAAAAATGCAAAATACATCAAAACCAATCTAATTGTATATAATTCTTAATTAGCTTTTTAATGAAGGTAGTTTCATAATTTTTGGAGTTAAGGAGTGAGAGTTAGGTTTTAGACCCTATTGTATAGTAGATCCGATTAAAATAATCATTTTATTTATTCTTTGTTATTTCTGAAATTTTATAATTTTACAATCTTGTAAATAATATTTATAATATACGTACATATTAAAACATGAATAAAACAATAAAAGAAATACTAAAATTAAAGATGTATATAGAATACATAGATGAATTATCTATATTCACAACTATACAATTAATACATCTATTTAATTAAGTGCATATATTATATTAAAAAAATTTAATAAAAATATATTTGAGTATCTAAAAATAAGTTATAAATATATAAAATAATAAATTAAATTAGTAAAATCAAAAATTCAAATTAAAATTAAATACTTAAAACAAAGGTAAATATACCATATATGTACCCCAAAAATTAGCATGCAAACATACACATCTAAAAAATAAATAAAAATACCTTAAAATACTAAAAAATAGAAACATTTTTTATTTTATATAAAAAATAATATTTAAAATCAAATTCTATTTATTATCTATTTCCAAGGTATTTTTGCCTTGGCATTTCTTGGTTGGTCCACGTGGACCAACCAGGCGTGTTTCTTTGTCGATCATGGTCAACAGTCCAGCCTACCCTCTGACTCTTATCATAAGGTTACGAGGCCGCCTTATTATTCTATTTTTTGATGCCTCCTCCATCACTCAAGATCCTTGAGACCACCATCGTCGTGCACCCACTTCATCCCTCAAACACGTCCATCCTAGAATCTCCACCTACCCTCTCCGGGCCACATGCAAGATCTCCTCGAAAATCACCAAAAATTTGCCTATAAATAAACCCCCTTCACCTCTTTTGAAATTTTGATCCCTTTTCTTCCATCTTTAGCCCCTCAGATCACCCATGTGATCTTCCCCATGGTGACAACATGGAGTAGGTCATGATTTGCGGTGAGGAGAGACCTTGGAGGAGGTGTATCCAACAACTACTGGAGCACCGTCAGCAGATCCTGCTCCTAGCTGCCTCAGGGAGGTCGAGCCCCCGTTTCTTGCATTCCTAAGTAGTCCTCTATTCTAATTTCAATTTTTAATTTTGTAGTTTAATTGAGTAATTAGCATGTAAATAAAAAACCCTCGATTCCTGGAGCTCATGCTCCAGGTCTAACTCATCGTCTTTCGACCATTAATCCCTAATGACACGGATTCCGATGCAGTTAAGACAGATTAATTATGCAATGTGTCATTGTTCTCAACCACTTGAATCGGTCAACAGAAAAATTTTGTTTTTAACCACTTAATAAAATATAAATCAATGACAAACAAATGTAAGCGGTTTCGCTATTCTATTTACCTGGTATAATGACCAAGGTCGAACACAAGGAGCATGATTTAAAAGCTATGGTCAAATTTCTAAAATAATTTTTAGTGGTTTTTCAATTTTTTATTTTTTTTAAATTTTCAAAACAAGCACAAGTCACAAAGGATAAAATACACAACACCACGCTCTTTTTGTTTTTTTCAGACTAGTAAAAAATGCTCAGAAAAATATGGAGAAAATGTTTTTATGTTATATATGTTTTAAATTTTTGGTATTTTTTTTAGATTTTTAAGATGTTTTTGCGATTTTATAAAAATCAAACAGAGGAAAATAAAGAAAACAGTGCACACCAAGAGTATTTTTACGACTTAAAATAACTTTAAGTGTCCATTACGCCTGGAAATTATTTTTAAGCTAAAATGTAGTTAAATATCTACAATCGGAGACTAAAATCAGATTTTTTGAAATTTTCTAGAATTTTGTACAATTTGTTAATTTTTTTCATTTTCACCATTTTCTGGAGTTTTATAAATAATCAATGCAAGAAAATTGGAAAGAAATTAAAAGACAATAACACACATTTACAGTAATTTTTTGCAATTTTTAGGCCAATTTTCGAATTTCTATGAATTTTCTAATTTCGAGATGGTAAAAAGTCACTGTTTTTTAATTTTTACATATATCAAATATCAACAAAATGGTATGAAAATTTTATACAATGTGAAACACTATAGCAGGAACATACACAATTTTTTTGAAAATTTTTTAAACAATAAAAATATTTATTTTGATGAAAAGAGCATGCAAATTAAAGTCTGGGTACATAGGGACTGAATTATAATTATTCAAAAGTTTTTCAATAAAATAGAAGAAAAATAAATTACAGGATAGATATAGCAAATTACCCTAGGGAAGTGTGCAACACACATGACTAGATCTGGAGCAAGGGTTGAATTGCAGTTTCTGAAACTTCGGAGGGCTTGAATGTGATTTTCCCAATTAGGCAGAGTTGGTAAGGACGTTTTTACAATTCTGAAAACTTTAGAGGAAAGATATGTAATCATTCCAAATTATTTTATTCCTTTTCCACTCACCCCTTAGACCATGTTCGGTTGGGGGGTTACCCCCCACTTTGGGTGGGTAACCTCCCAAAACCCTCCCTTTTAACCCACTAGTGGGGCCCATTCCCTTCCCATCAAAAAATATATTATACCATCATATCATCTAAAAATCATAAAATACTCAACTTCTACTCACTATTCCAAACTTCAATACAATCACATCACAACAACCACCCACTTTTTCAAATTTCAATACAATCATACCATAATAACTATCAACTTTTTCAAAGATCCAATACAATCACATCACGCAAACCCTCCCAACCCTTAATCCACCAACCAAACACACAAACACAAAACCGGGTTATCCACCCCTGGATAACCCACCAACCAAACACCACCTTAGGGTTCGTGCTCGCTCCTTATTTCTTCACAAAAGAGGCAAAAGGGGTCGCCACCCTCCTCCAAATCGGTGGTGGAGCAGGCTCGTAGGGCTGGAGGTCGGCGGAAGGCCTCTATGCGAGGATGGAGGGCGTGTGGGCGGTGGCTTCAGGCTGAAGGTGGTACAGGAGCACGGGGTCGGAGGCGCCTAGCTGTAGCACGATGACAGGGGGCCATGTGCGCGGGCGGGGCGCGCGACTGCGGAGGAGCATTGGCAGAGTCGCGGAGGGCGGTGTGGCGATTGCAGAAGCAGAGGCCCGCGCACGCCTGCGCGGCTAAGCGCCTCGAGTAGAGGGTCACTCTTTTCATGGTAGAGGTTAAGGTTGGGTGGAGACTCGACAGGGCAACGCGGAGGTGCACGCGACCGCACGAGGCTGGAGCAGGTCAGGTACGATTGGCGGTGGCGGTTGCCGCTATGGACAACGGTGGTGGGCGCGCCGCCGGCCGCAGAGATTTTTTAATTTTTTCTGTAACTGGTAATAAAAGAATTTTCTTTTTATTTATTTTTTAAACATCAACTGTAAACAGGAAGGGAAAGAAAAAAATCTTTTTTTAGTTTTTTTTATTTTTTAGATGATCCTGTAAAACAAAGGTTAGAGAATACTACCTTTTCTTTTTATTTTTTATTTTTCCGACAAAAACAAATGTGAGATAGAAAAACAATTATGTATTTTGTTATTTATTGACAAAATGAGGATGTGAATGGGGATCCGATGGAGCGTGAGGAAAGGATCAGTGTCTCCAACCACCATACGTGGTTGGAGGTGATAGTTTGTGTGAGGTAGAATGTGAAACGGAGATATTAAGAGGTGAGGTGAAAAATTCAATGTCGGACGAAAAATGTGTGGTGAAATTTTTGGAATTTTTTTGTATTTTAGGACTAATAAAATAGGATAAAAATTAGATCTACGATTTTATCTAAGAAAAATGACGAGAAAAGAAAAAATGGATCTAACCTATGGATCAGATATGTCGTGATGGCCTCGACGAGGGTCGATACGCTGTCAACGGATAGCTCAACGGATGGGCATCCTTATTCAACAATATGGCTCTTGGAGATCGGGCTCCTCTCCACCAAAGATTGATAAAAAAAATGAAAGGAGCAGGAGCCCATTAAAAAGAGAAGAAAATTCAAAAAGGAAAGAATGTACAAAAGGGGAAGGTATTTAGTGGTGAATTAATAAAATAAATAATTAATTAATTAAAATAGATAATTAAAAATGAATTTCGGAATTAATTAAAATAAAATAATTAAATAATTTCCAAAAATTAATCAGTCACCTTAATGGTGGCCATTAAAGGTATGGAATAAAATCTTATATACATGGTAGGTTCTTTGAAGCAAATAAATATAATAAATCATATAATTGAATATAAATTTTATAAATAAATTAATTAATTAATGTTAGATATTTTATTTTTTTGTGATTTTTATATAAGGAAAAATTAGTTGTATACAAATATTATATACATAAAATACAATATACACATGTACAAATATGGAAAGAATTCATTCAATGATATATTTTTAAATTTTATTATTTATTTTTATTTATTTTTCTTTTACTGAAAATAATATTTATAAATATGTACATTATGTATAAAAAATAAATATGAATAAATATGTACAATAAATAATGGTGAAACTGCACAAAACACCCCAGAAAATCATCTTTTTAACCGTAACACCAAAAATTATACAATCATAGCCATTTGAAAGATAATTTAATTTAGAGTATAATGGAAGTGAGTTTGGTTCAATTTGAGTTTGTATGGAGACAGAATTGATATTTCAGTTATCATTTTACGGCTTTTTCTGAGTGTGATTATTTATAATATGTACATTATTTTGCTTTGTAATTATTTTTATTATTTACAACACATTTTTATTTACAATTTTTGTTTAAAAAAATAATTAATTTGAGGTTAGTTTATATACAAATAAAATAGTGTGAGTTTTGTACAAATATACAAGGAAGAGTAATTACAAAATATTTTTGGCTTTTTGAATTAAAGACCCTATCTCCCCCTACTTTTTTCCTGGTCGATCAGGTCAAGTCTTGACCTTCTCTCGAGGTTCGGGTCAGTCTGTATTTACTTCATAAACACATCTTTTATTTTTATTTTCTTTTTCTTTTCTTTTTTTATTCTTTTATTTTGAATACAGAAAGTGTAAAAATACATATTTAACAAATGCATGCAAAATGGTAATTACATGAAATTAGTGGGTATTTACAGGTGTTTGACAACAGAAATGAAGCTAAAATAAAAGAAAAAAGGCGATGAATCATGGATTCATCAACCCCCCCTCGAATTTTGTGCCATCACCTTCCCCTCCATGTTCTCCATCTAAATTCCCCTTTGTCCAACCCAGATCCATCGCGGATCTGGGTCTCGAGTTCATTCCACCGCCTACATCATTGGAGCTCCCCCTCCATTCCATTCCGTCCTTTGTTTTATGTAAACCCCAGGTCGAGAAGATAGCTCTCGTACCCGGGGATCTTTTGGTGGACGTTTGCGGGTCATTTGGCACTCCTGGGACTCTATCTACCTCTTGGAGATTGATGAATACCCATTCATCACTCTTTATTCTTATATTTTAGCTACAAAAACCTTTGCAAATGCATGTATATTCATGTAAATACAAATAATTATCAAAAGCATGCATTGTATAAAGTTTAATAATTATCATGTTTTTGTGCAAAAATAAAAGAATAAAGAGTAAAAAGAAAAAAGAGGGAAATATTTAGAATAAATATTGAGCAACCTAACTCAAGGGAGGGCTCAGCATGGGCCTGACCGCATAAAAATCAAAGTAGAGGGAGATAGGGACTCATGTGTGTAGATATTTATGTAAATAAAATAAAAGTATTTTCCTCACGAAAATAGACTCAAATTGGCTTGTAAATATTTGTATATATTTATAAAGATAAAAACAAGATAAAAATAGAAAAATTAAAAAGAAAACAAAAACATCACCCTTGTATATAGTCATCATGTATATAAAACATCCATCTTTTATTCATTTAGCCTTATAAATAAATAAAAGTAATTTTCAAAAATTTTGTAAATATCCTATGTGATATGGTGTAAATAAATAAAATAAAAACAATTAAAACAAAAACAAAATAAAAAGAACAAAATTAAAAAAATCAAAAATACTATTGTAAATATACCATGTATATAAATGTACATATGTATTTATTTCACCTATGTATATAAATAATAAAAATAAAATAAAAATATACTTTTATTCCTAATTTTATGATATAAATAAATAAAATATAAAATGGGAATAAAATTGTATAAAAATAACAAATTAAAAATCAAAATTAAAATCCTATATATTGTATATATACTATATATATAACCCTACTATGTAAATACCTTATTTTACTTGGAAAAATTAACTAAAAATCAAAAAAATAGAAAAAATTAAAATAAAAATATTTCATGTTTTGACTTTTTAATAATTCGGCCATTTGGTATTTTTAATTAAATTTTCAAATCTCTGCCACGTGGCCTTCACCAATTGGCCCTGGGGATTGTTGACCGCCAGGTCAACTGCCCCCCCAGGACCACTTCCCACGGGTTAGGCGCCCGACCCGACTTCCCCCTATTTTAGCGCCTAAACCCGATTCCCCCTCACCTAAACCCCGGGTCCGAATCGTTCATGATACATCCGAGACCCTCGCCGGAGCCTCCACCTCGAGATCCGCGCTTCAGAATGCCCTACCCGCGCTCGTCTTCCCAGACCCTTCAGCGTATATAGCTCCAGCTCCACCTCCTCCATTCGCATCTTTGGCTCATTTGCTCATCTACCCGTGACCTCCACTGTGTTGGCAAGAGTGACAGCTTGATCCAGCAAGTGTCACAGCGAGGAGAGGGGCAGTGGCCCATCGATCCGGCGAGTATCACCGTCGTGCTCCGCCCTGAGCTGGAGCTCGAGCCTCGGACGTCGGCGCTCCGTGAGGCGAAGACCCAGAGCTGCGCAAGCTCGACCACAGCCCATTCCTTCACCTAGGTAGACCTGTAGTTCTTTCTTTTTCGCTAATTTTAGATTTCCCCCATTTCGCTCCGCCGACGTGTTTCGCTGATTCCGACCACCGCATAGCTCCATTCGATCATCGGAATCCATCGTCACCTCCGCCTTCCTCTCGCGCACCTTCTCCATACCTCCATCCAACCCATCTCGCACAGGAGCTGGGGCTCGAGCTCCTCCGTCTACCCCCCTCGCCGGAGCTCGCCCATATCGCACCACCGACTACCTTCACCCCGCCTAACCGGGTCGAGGAAGATTGCCCTCGACCCGCGAGCTGTTTGGTCTATTTTGCAGGTGCATCCAAGCCCATCTGAGGGCTTAGACCATTGGGTCCAGCAGCTACAGCTCCACCGACCTTGCCGGAGCTCCCTAGAGCTCGGCTGGGTCATCGGAGACCCCCATCCGACGCGGAGGCTCACGCCGAACCTTTTTCGATCATCAGCGCCCCGCGAGGAGGCTCGGAGCGAGCGCACTGGGCCGGCGAAGTTCGTCGGCCACCTGTTCTTCGAGGATCTCCAGCAACCGTCCGATCAGCCTCCCGCTCTAGTTCTCATCTGACCCATCCATACCAGGAGCAGCAGCCACCGTCAGATCAGTGGAGGAAAGATCCCAGCCGTCGATCCAGCGAGGCTTCGTCCACTACGCACGAGGACCGTCCGATCTCCACGTGGCGTAGCCTCAGTCGTTTGATCACTGCGAGGAGCTTAGCCGTGGAGCGCCCGTCGTCCTACACCGTCAGATGCACCACGTGGCGCGCATCCATCGGCTCCATTAATAAAGGGTAAATTACCCTTAGGCCCTCCTGTTTCCGTTATTTCGCATTTAGTCCTGTAATTAGATAGTTTAGTTGTTTAGTTTTTGGTACTTTTGCACAGAGGACCCTGCGCTTGATTTTATTTACTGATATGCCCCTGTGTATGGTGTGACACGTGCTTCGTCACGTGCTTTTCTGGTGTATTTGCATTCTATGCCCTGTAGTTCTGAGATGTTAAGTAATGAATGAAAACTTTTGAGATATTGCATTTATACCCCTGTGAGTATTTTAATCGTGCATGCGCGCTTTTTATTGGGTTATTTGTAGACTACCCCCCTGGACTTTTGGTACATGTTACCAAATAGTCCTCGGAAGTAGTTTTTTCTTACATTTGGGTCCCTGAGTGCCTCAGGCACGCGCGACGCACGTGTTTACCTGGGAATTTTACACCAGACCCCTCAGGACTTCGAGTATTTGCATAGGTCCCTGTGCACAGTACCCTCTTTCAATTTTTGAATAAAATAGCAAATCACCTCCAAATTTGACGAAAACTGGACACATGGCTCCTGCCATGATGTAAAATTTTCTATAAATTTTGGAGACATTTTAGACACTGTTCGATATTTTTAAAAATTCAAAAACACGTATTTTCTTCACTGTCTGATTTGCAAAATCAAAAAAAAATAATAAAATTCATCTAAAAATTACAAAAAAATACTTGTTGTTTGTCTTTGCTTGCTTGATTTTCTAGCCAATTTTGGCTATTTTTCCTTATCTAAAACACCTAAAAATTGAAAAACACTCAAAAACTCATACAAATACTAATAAATAAATTAAAAACCCAAAAATAATAAATTAGGTGCCCATTTTTTCTTTGTTTTCTTCTCTATACAGGAAAAATACCTCCAGGCTAATTTGGGGCTTCTAGATATTTTATCTAGGTCCCTTTAGCTCGTCTGGACAGTACCTACAGTTTCAGTCCTTGTTTTATTTTTAGAAAATTAAATAAAAATCAGAAAAATCCCAAAAATTCATTAAAAACAGTAAAAATTATAAAACACATAAAAATATTTTTATTTGAATTTCTGGTTGAATTTTAGTGCATTTAATAAATTGTTGAAGTCTGTTATTTAGTTGCTTTTCTTATTTTCTTAATTAATTAAAAATCCAAAAAAATATATAAAACCTTAAAAACCACCAAAAATACTCTCTTCTTCTCTTCCCTTTTATTCTTGACTACTTCGTAGGCCGCAAGGCCATTACGTGCTCCTTGTGTTCGACCCTGGTCGCTATACCAGGTTAATAAAATAGCAGGACGGCTATTGATTTTCGACTTGATTTTATCTATTATTGGTGGTCTATTTTTCTTGATTGATCGAGTCCGAGTCATTGAGGTCGCGACGACCATTTAGCACCTTTACCTCAGTCGTTTGGGCTTGGTCATCAGAGATGCTCCAGGTAGTTCACCCTCTCCAGAGCATTCTGTGCTTCCTCTCCACCATCGGACCTTGCAGGAACACGCAGAGAATTCCCAGCTACCTGTTGGGCCCATCAGAGAAGACAATGTTACCGGAGGAGCAAGGATCGAAGAATCGAATGTCACTGGTGTCGTGTTCTTGAGTGTTCTTCCAAGCCCCTTCACCGTCGTTCGATGAACAAGAACGATCCAGATCTAATCTCGATCGTTGATCTCAAAAGAAGGGGTACGCAATCAGAGTCGTTCGTGTGGACATGTGGCAACATCCATACGCTCAGACCCGGGCACTTAAGTGGTACAATTTCACCGACACCCTCCGCAATTTGTATTTACTTATAGGTTCTATAACTATTTTATGAAGTTTAAAAACTTTTGGATAAATTTCATGTAATACCCTGGACTTTTCATATGATACAATTTGGTCCTCGCTAGAGTCACGTTTAGGTGTACGTTTATGTTGTAAAATTTGCACCGAACCCCTTAGCTATCTTTCTAATTATTGTATCGTACATGAAGTTTTAAAATTAGAGTTAACTTTTGGTTAAATATGCATGGTAGCCTTCACTTTTTATTTTCTTTACAATTAAATCCCTGCTAGACTAATTAATCTTGTGTGTTATTTTCTATTTATTATAAATAGTTTTTGTACTCTAAAAATACCAAAAAATAGGGATAGGTGCATGGATGCATGCTTGATAACACTATAATTTTATTTTCGCATTTTCTGTGTCGTTATTATTTTCTAAAAATCGAATAGTGTACGATCAACTCCTGTTTACCCTAATAAACTAAAATAATTGTGAATTCACCTTGAAAAAATCCCAAAAAAATTTTGTCTAACTTTTTTAGATATCTATTAAAAAAACTACTAAAAACTACAAAACAAAATTCCTAAAAATTGAAAATTTTTGAAAACTTCATAAATATATATATAATTCCCAAAATACCAAAAAATATATATTATGTTTCTTAATTTTCCTTATAATATTATCTATCTATGAAAATTAATTTTGAGAAATTTTGCTACTATTTTATATTTTTCATCTCAATTTTAATTTCGGGTATTAATTTTATCTCTGTTTTAGGGAATTTTTTATTTTAAAATAACAAAAATTAGCAAAAGTTCTTAAAAAAATTAAAAATAGTAAAAGTTATCTAAAACCCAAAAATATTTTAATTTCTTTATTGAATATATATCTTATATATAACTTTATCTTATCTTTTAATAGAAAAAGAAATATAAAAATATAATAAAGAAACTACAAAAAATAAAACTAAAAATCAAAATACCAAAATATAAAACAAAATAATATAAAAAAATAAAAAATTTAAGACTCACATTAGTTAATAAATGTTGTGCATAGTAATATATACATATATAAATATATTATTTATTTATAAATAATATATAGTGCTACGTCATGTGTTAAACCTGATCCACTTACCACTATGTGCATTTTATAGTTGGGTTTATAATAAATTTTAATCCACACCGCCTTTATTATTTGATATACAATTGTGGGATGATTGTTGAAACCGACGGGGAATTCATGAGCTTTCGCTCCATCGACTTGTTTGACTACTTTTAGACCCTCGTGGGATCCCGGATGTTGTTTCAAATGGCGTCGTTGCCGGGGAGCAACGGATTGTAGCACATTTTTTGTATATATATAGTTGTCCATTATTTATTCACACTTTTCTACTATTTATTCTTTGATAATTATTTGACTGTTCTAATCCAATTATCTTGTTAATCTTTCTTGCGAGAGACCGTCTGACGAGGACCAGCTCTTAAGAGGTGGGTGCACCTGAGGCGAGCGGAGGTTGACTTTCTTCTTTTTAGCTGACCGGGAGAGAGTAGGAGAGAAAATCAGGGAAGGAGGAGGAGAGCAGCATTGAGCATAGCATTTTTTAGTGTGAGAGAGATTTATTTCCTGCAAATAAGTAGTAATTGATTTCGACTATACTCTCTACTCTACACGAGGTCAAGTGCCCGGGTATCTGTTCACCTGGGGGCCTCGTACTGGATTTCGTGTTTTCACCACCTTGTTTTATTTGTTTCCCGTGATTTGAGTTTTCCGCCTTTGTTTGTAATTGTTTTCTATCAGTGAGCCCGTAGATAGTAGGTTGCTTGACTCGGTAGCTAGGTCCAAAGCCCTAATAAACATTGCATGCGCATATAGTTTATCTCGCTTAGTCTTAGTCAAAATTAATTGCAAATGACTTAAATTTGGAACCACGAGCCATGAGAGACCTCATACAACACTTGAAAGACTAATTGTGACTGGCACCGAGAGGTCTCCAAAATCAAACACTAGGATCCATTTTTGAGTGATTGGCATTTGGTTCTTCCCGATAATAGCAGCTACTGTTTAGGATGTTTTCCCGCTTTTTCATATCGCCATATAGTGTAAATATTTCAATTCTACCTTGCATCTCGCATGGAGAGAGCTGGGAAGCACTGTAAGTAACTCTATCTTTGCATGCATCATTAGTCACTAAGGTGAGATTTCCATCTTAGTGATGACTTGAACGGCTTTTCTGCCTTCTCTCCCCTGTGTTTATATCACTTGAGACATAAAGGAAAAATACACAAACAATCGTTACGTGGATTTTTCTGAAAAATACTCAAAAATTTAAAAATCCAAAAATTCAAAAAGAGACTGCTAAATAAAGTTGACCTTAATTAAAATTCGTAACGAACTATTCATTGTTTAGGGTTCATAAATCCCACATTATTTTCAGGTACACTCCAGATAGAGTGAGGCATGATCTGCTAAGGATAAGAGCCAAAATCCTGATCTATGATGCCTTGATTATCACATGGGTTGGCGAAGTATTGGCGCTTCTATCATACGTGACCGAGTAGGGTCTCATAGAGCACATTGTTTCCACCTTGTGTAGAGCATCTAGCTTTGTTTGAAGTACTGAGCTTAGGCCATACCCTCACGGGTGTGTCTGTCTCATCGGTTTGCGCTCGAGTAGGTCCTTACACGCTTACGGGTGATTCTGTTGTGAGAGAGGTCTAAAGAATTGGTTTCGCCTATTGGCTTCCTTTTTATTTCTTTTGCTGAGTAGCCGAACCAGCACGAGATCAAGGACCTTTAAGTACACAGATCATAAGTTATAAAGGGGGTGGAACAAGTACAGGGAACTTGCTTGGAAAAACACACACTCTTATAGGGTTAGTGTACTTAGTACTCATGATAAGATTGCATGAAAATAATAATAAAATTAAAATGATAAAAATTAGCCGAACTTTTACGGCTTCACAAGTGTTGAGTGGGTGAACCGATCCTTGTCTAATGTTCGCTTGAGATATATTAAGGTCCAAAGATCAGTCCTACACATTGTGTGCTTTTTTCTCACTTTCTTTGATTCCCTATTTGATCCCCAGCTCAATTGTAGCCTTCTATTGTTTTATGCTCCCTTTATTTCTTGTTTGACCTCTGTATCGTTCTTCCAATCTTGATCTCCTTTTGACTATCGAGATGGAGATACATGGATGGCCTAGTCGGGACTCCGTGGACACTAAGATCGATTCCATGCGCTCGTCACCTCTAATAATTCGGGGCAATTTCTGAGAACCCGCTTTAGATTCCGTGAATCGATCTCTAGACTCCCTACCTTCTCCAATAAATTGGGATCACTCTCATCCTGGAACTTACCCATTTTGGATGGAAATTGATTTCTCTCCATACACATAGCCATCCTTAATGAAATTATGTGTTGACCTTAACATAGAAGAATTGCTACTTATAATGCCTCCACACAGACTGATCAGCACATTACTCCATTTGCAGATCAAGAGCCCAATATGGAGTTAGAAATTATAATAGAGTCGGACGCGGGATCGGAAAGAGAGATGGCTCCTAGAGGAAAAGGGAAGGGACCGCATCCACAACCTCAACCAGATCAGGGTTCGCAACCGTATCAGAATATAGTGAACGCTCAGATCCTTACCTCTATTCTGGCAATACAGCAACAATTCACAGATTTGTCCCTAGCATAGGTCGCCTTCCATGAAATGCTTAGTGACTTGAGGAGAGGGAGAGAAAACTAAAGAGGATTCGAAAATCCCAAAGGTGGAGGCAGAGGAGATCTTGATGAGCCTAGAGCAGAGTGTCCCAAGCTAACTCTAAAAGAAACATACAATCCTGAGGCAGGGCAAGTTACTGAATGGATCCAGATCCCAATAATCTATGCCCATTTTGAACTAAAGCCTCAGTTATTGGCACTACTGGCCATCTTCCGTGGAAACACTAATGAAGAACCATATACTCATCTACAATAGTTCGGGCACATCTACGGCACAACTCATTACCCCAGTATACCTCTTGGGCAGTAAAGATGATGACATTTCCCTTTAGCCTTCAGGATAAGGCCCTTCATTAGATCAACCACTTGGGGAAGTTCGTCACCACCTGGGAAGAATTGAAGTCTACCTTCTTACACAAGTACTACCCTCTTGGGTGACTCAATCAGATGTGTGCCTGCATAGCAAACTTCACCCAAGCCATGCACGAATCCATTCATGAGGCATGGGAGAAGTTTACAGAGTTACAAGAAAAGTGTCCCCATCATGAGACTCCTAGAACCTGTCTGGTCCAACATTTCTTTGAGGGGCTAAAAATAGAAAGTCAAAAGCTTGTAGATGCAGCCTATAGCAGCTCCCATCTCAACAAAGATGAGGACGTTGTTTGGCAGATAATTGAAGAAATAGCTGAAGGAGAGACCGCTCTATCATCATCCCATGCATATCAACGCCAGCAACAAACTGTCTAAAAGTTTGTGCACATGGCAGCATCCCATGAGCCAGATAGGGATGAGAGCTCTAATTTGATCATTATTGGGAGCCACCTGTCTGAACTAGACATCATTGAGAAGCGATCACAGGACCTGGAAAGCCTTGCTATGATCGAACAAAGAATGAAGGACCTGAATAAACTAGATCAAATCACCAAGCAGCTGGAGCAGCTAGTGAGTACAATCAGCTCCTGCAACAATGTGTTTGCATCGGCTTCCACTCCAGCTGAGACGAAGGAACATGCTCAATCCCAGCATCCTTAGCTGAGTCAGCCCTATCCAGAGGTTCAACACATCTATTACATGCAAACCCTAGAGCCACCCACTCAACAACAACTAGTTATCTACCAGCCGGAGCCCTAGTATATTCCATAACAATTATCCCCTCCACCACCTTTTATTTAGTAGGTGAACAGTGTATGGGCAAATGATGTTGAACCCACCCGTCCAGGAGGACCTCAGCAAGGTCAGGTTTCCAACTCTCGCCAGTTCCCTCAACAGGAAGGAGGGAGGTTTGTCCAAAACAACCAGCAACAACACCAACAACATCAACAATCTCTACAATTTCATGGCAATTGGAGACAGAACCAATACCAACAACTACAATACCGACAATACCAGCAGTACGTAGTTGTTCCCTATCAGCAACACCCTCCTTAGTAGTATCAACAACATCACCCTTCTCCTCAATACCATTCCTAGTATGCCAGTTAGCCGTCTCAGGACCATCAGCAATACCAGCGCACCCAGCACACCGAGGTATATGAGGCTGCATCTCCTATGAACCCAGCCTTGGACTACTTGGCCTAACTCATCAAAGGCCTTCCATATATTAGCCATAAGTTGGACGATTTCACTGCCATCAAGATCTCCATTCCTGCACAAGTGGATGCCAACCCCAATTACTTCAAGAAGAAAGAGTAGATATTATGTGAGGTTACCTCCGATTTACATAATCAGATATAAATGAATTATTTTCATTTAATGTTGTCACTCTCAAGAGTGGTAGGACCTTGCAGCCTTCGACCTCTTGCAAGGGGAAGAATAAAGCAAGCACGAGGGAGTCATCATCTTCTTCTACATCAGTCGTACCAGCAACCAGACTGGGTAAGGAAGAAGAAGGAGAGGCACCACCAAAAATTCAAAAAAAAACTTCAAAAGCTAAAAATACCAGAAAAGAAAGCACCAGTAGAAGCAGCCGAAGCACCAGATGGCCCACCTTGGAGGAGACCGCACGCACAGTTGATCCAAAACCTGCTGATGGAGCTTCACTTAAAGATTTTGTATGCCCGCCTTTCTTGGATGACCCTGCTCATTTTAGTCATCCACCTGTACAGCCTGACGTGGGCACATATTTTGTTGTAACTAAGAACATTATTTCCATTGCTGCTTTTGATTCTGTAAATATTCCATTTCCGGATGCAATGAGAAAATCAAAAAAAAATTAAAAATTTGAAAACTTCCTTGTCTGATCCTAATGTAGTGGAAATAATTCAGAATCTTGTTCTTGAAATGTCTTTTCTCGAAGCCATCAAATACATGCCAAATACCAATAAAGGTCTGAAAGAGGCATGTACCTCAAAGAGACAACCGCAAAACGCTCGTGAAAGAAATGTGAAGCGCATCCTCATCGTGGCTACAGTGAATACAATAAGCAATCTCCCAACGAAGGACATGTGAGTTCCTCTAGTCAGATATCATATGTTTAACCAAGAACTTGACCGAACTCTTCTTGATAGTGGGTCCTCGGTCAACCAAATGCCTACATCACTGCTCAAGGAATTTGGGTTGGGACCGCTCAAATTCACAAGAATG
Source organism: Ottelia alismoides (assembly GCA_037367405.1). Classification (NCBI taxonomy): domain Eukaryota; kingdom Viridiplantae; phylum Streptophyta; class Magnoliopsida; order Alismatales; family Hydrocharitaceae; genus Ottelia; species Ottelia alismoides. The sequence continues at coordinate 369,171 of JAZKJV010007808.1, read as the reverse complement.
TTCCTGTAATTCGCAAACACATCCATTAAGCGGCCTCGAGGAATTTTGGAAGATGTCCTCGTTACCATTCAGGGAATGCAGTTCCACCTGTACAGCCTGACGTGGGCACATATTTTGTTGTAACTAAGAACATTATTTCAATTGCTGCTTTTGATTCTGTAAATATTCCGTTTCCAGATGCAATGAGAAAATCAAAAAAAACTAAAAATTTGAAAACTTCCTTGTCTGATCCTAATGTGGTGGAAATAATTCAGAATCTTGTTCTTGAAATGTCTTTTCTCGAAGCCATCAAATACATGCCAAATATCAATAAAGGTCTGAAAGAGGCATGTACCTCAAAGAGACAACCGCAAAACACTCGTGAAAGAAATGTGAAGCGCATCCTCATCGTGGCTACAGTGAATACAATAACCAATCTCCCAACAAAGGACATGTGAGTTCCTCTAGTCAGATATCATATGTTTAACCAAGAATTCGACCGAACTCTTCTTGATAGTGGGTCCTCGATCAACCAAATGCCTACATCACTACTCAAGGAATTTGGGTTGGGACCGCTCAAATTCACAAGAATGTTCCTGTAATTCGCAAACACATCCATTAAGCGGCCTCGAGGAATTTTGGAAGATGTCCTCGTTACCAATCAGGGAATGCAGTTCCCTACAGACTTCATAGTCCTAGACATGGACACTTCAGCTACTCTTCATAGTCCTAGTCATGGATCACCATGATCAATAATGAAAAAGGGGAGGAGATCGCAACTAGAGTTCCAACATCATGGCGTGTCTATGTGGATTATAGACGTCTTAATTTAGCAACCAAGAAAGATCATTTTTCCACTCCCCTTCATCGACCAGATGTCAAAAGACTAGCCGCAAAGGAGTATTTTTGTTTCATGGATGGATACTCTGGTTACAATCAAGTCTCCATTGCCTCTAAAGATCAAGAGAAGACAACCTTCACTTGTCCATTCAGGACATATGCCTTCCATAGAATGTCGTTCGGGTTATACAACGCTCTAGCAACATTCCAGCGATGCATGTTGGCAGTATTTGCATTTATGGTTGGAAGTTTCCTTGAGGTCTTCATGAATGATTTCTCAGTATACGGAAGACAACTTTGATCAGTGTTTATCTTATCTAGATTGAGTTCTGAAAAGATGTTGTGAAGTGAATGACGGATCGCTTAATACGTGGTTTAATTTACGTTCATTATAGTACATGTACTTAACGAATCAGTCAGAACTGAGAAGATCTCCGCGAAGAGTGTCTCGGCTTTAATTTATATCCCAGGCAAGTTTGAGGTCGAACACAGGGAGGCAAAGGAACAACTTTCGGTTAAGTCAAAAATTTAGATCTAGGTTTTTAGTGCCGATTTTTTAATTTTTTTATGCAAAATGAATGGAAAATACAAGATGCGGGTGAATTAAGTTACCAAGAAAGCATACAACTTAGTCAAATTAATTACAATATGAAATTAATCAGATTTAGCCAAATTATATTTTTCTTAGAATCCTAATCCTGAGATGAATGCAAGACACTTTTTAGAATTTTATGGGTTAAAATGCAACAATTTAAAATGCACATTTTTATGGATTTTTTTCGCAATTGTTCACACAAACAAAATGCAAAAATTATGAAAAAAAATTACTAGAATTAAACCATGATGCAAGGAGGCTACAATATTTTTTTGGATTTTTTGAGAAAATATGATTTTTTTATATATTTTTTAATGGAAACAGAGTGAAAGTGAGTAATTAATTTCTAATAAATCCACATTATCAAATTAATCAGAGTACAAATTATCTCAAAAAGATATTTAGATGAACATTCCAGAGAGTTGAAATTTCGCAAAAAAGACTTATATAGATTTAATTAAAAATCATTTACCAAAATAACTCTATAATTTATTCAAGGCACATGACAACTCCAATTAAGATGTTTGGATATTCATTAGAGCATACGTCAAGGCATCCATCCTGATTTTCGTGAATTTTTTCGAGCAACCGTGAGTGAGATATGAATTTGAGGCCACATATTGGGTAAAATATGCAGAATTTTACTTGAAAATTTTAATTAATTACTCAAATACTCAAATACCATAAAAATATAAATAAATATCCAGATGATAGATAATTTGTTACTCAACAATATGATATTTTTATGAAATAAAATGTTACTAAACATATGTCCACATTAATGCGTAAACATAGGGGTTCTTGTGCAAAGCAGAAATTTGAAACTTACAAATCAAACTGTGCACAAGGACACTTCTGGAATTACAGAAACACATGGGAAATATTTTGCAATTTTTACAAAATAATAAAAAAAAATAAAAGATAGAGAACCTTCGTCTTCCTCCTGTCGTAGGGTATAATAGAGTGTGAGGCAGGGCGAGGCGGCGCAACTCGCACGTAGAGATGAGCTCGCGGTGGCTGGGACAGGCTCGGCGGCTTGGCAGAAGGTAGGAGGGGGGCATGGAGTTGGGCGCGACTACATGGTTGGTGGTCAGGCAGGGGGTTGCAAGCCTCGAGGAGGAGGTGAAGCAACACATGATGGATTGCATGCAGTGTCGCGGCGCATGCGCACGCTGCGTCCAGGAGGGGGGTCCTGTTGCACGACCAGCAGACTGATGATGGCCGAGGGAAGGGTGGCTGGCGAAGATGGCTGAAAGGTGGGGGCTTGCTGTCCTGCTGTAATTTTATTTTTTTTATTTTTATTGTGATATTTTTTGTAATTATTTTTTTAATTTTTTTAATATTTTAAACATGGAATAAATATGAATATATACAAAAGGAGAAAAAATGGTAGAGGGAAATGATCTAATGATGAAGAAGATGAAGATGGTGGTGATGGTGATGGTATGATGATATAGTAGTGTGATATAAAAAACATGGGAAAACAAATGTCAGATGAAATAAAATAACAAGAGAAATACAAAGGAATATTAACCTGAATGTTCGTCGTATTTGCGGAGGAGCTATGCTGGACTCCTGTCGTGGCTTCGATCTGATTGGTGAAATAAAAATCGGAGAAGCTATGCGAGCTCGATGGGAAGCTCGTGACGCGGGGATGGTGGTCATTGCAGATCTCGCCTGAAGGAGGTCATCGCTTGAGGAAGATGCTTAGCCGCTGTCACCAACAAAACACTCCAAGCTCTCTCCTTTTTATATTAAAATGGAGGATGCAAAGAAATGTGGATGTGGAGATGAATATAAAGAGAAGACAAAGGGATATTAGATATGTGGTGAAGTTGAATGGGAGGTTAGATTATTGGTGGAGTTGAATAGGAAGTTGGATGGAGAATATGGGGTGGAATGGAGGTTATTAAAAATTGGTGGAGTTGAATAGAAGTTGGTGGTAGAAGAGAAGTTATTGTAGAGAATAGAAAATAATAATAAAATAAACTAGGCTACTCAAATACAATAAAAATAAAGAGAATAAAAGGAGTGGAGAATTTACAAAAGAATACAATCAACATGTACATGTTTTTTTACTTTTCTAATTTTATTTTTTTTCTATTTTTAATAAAAGATATTTACAACAGAAAAATACAATAAAATACTAGAAATAAAATACAACACAACAATGATTTTTTTTATTTTTTAGTAATTAAGAAAGATAAAATGAAAATGAAGAAAGAATGAATATTTACATAATATACAATGCACATCTAGTTCCCAAAACTCATATTTTACAAAAGAGCACCGATTTTAGTGAAACTACTTTTGTTGGATAGATAATTTTCTAACTTGAACTTTAAAAGTGAGTTTGGTGAATTTGGAGTTCATACAGAGCGGAAATTTGGTTGGGAAGTTGTACTTTACGGCTTTTTTCTCTTTGAGATCTAGGAACATTTATTTGAGGTGGAATTTATTTTGTATTTTTATATTTTTTATATACAATTTTATGAACAAGTTACAGAAAGAATTAACCAAAAAGGAGTTGAAATGAAATTATTAAAAATGCATGAAGTTTTGAGCTATTTAGAGGTGAAAACTTCTTTATTTCTGTGGCTTTTTATTGTTAATTTTTTGTACAATATAATATACGATAATTAGTGTATTTTATTTATAAGAGTCATTTTGTTAATTTATTTATTTTATGTACATTTATTTTAGAGTTTACTCAGGGATTTTGTTAAGATCAAGATATTGAGATGATGAACCATTGATTCATCACCCCCTATACTTAAACTTTGCTAGTCCTCGAGCAAATAAAGAATGAATAAGTTGGATTGACTACCGACTAGGCATATGAATACAAGACTTGATCCGTTTAAGAACTCTCAATTTTAGAAATCGTAAAATTCTAAGCTGAACCAAGCTCTAGTCAAAAGGTATCCAATTTCCCTAAACATCAGACTCTCTATGTATACATATATAGTACGGATATGACATTAAGCGTGGGCTGCAGTTACAAGAGTAGAGTCGCAATGTCACCCAAGGTTCCAATCCAAGAGATTCTCCTAAGAATCCTATCCTCAACACTAGGGAATAAATCAGATATTGCATCCAATCCATCGTCTCCTTACTTGTCAGACTTATAAGTGTAGGTGGCAGACTAGTTGATGGAGGGTTTAGGATTGTGTCGTTTCTTCACTCCTTCTCATTGGAACAAGGATCCTCTTGAGTGCCTTATTAACTCAACACATGTATTTTTTTGTTGTTGATCAGTGTGTCCGTCAAGAGAAGTTGGGGTCGTCTGCACTTGTTTTTCTGGGAATACACCGAGATGTGCCTTTTTTGAGTATGTATTATACTTTCTACACCCAAACTTGTAGTATTTACGATGCAAAGCCCTTCTTTGGTGCTAGCCCGACTCCTGGTCCTAATAGCTGTGGTCCAAGTGGACACTTTGAAATAGTTGGGAGCACTCGCCTTTGGTGGAAGCTCTTAATATTTACTTTGTATGGTGAGAGCTTTTCTTTAAACATTGATATTTCCTTTCTTTGCTTTTCTTTTTGGCTAGCTCCACTACTTTTACCAAGAGTTGGCACACATTGATCAACAATATTTTTAGATTTCATCACACCCTGGCACATAGGTAAATGTCAAGAGATAGTAGACGAACCATGTTCTCATACTGGCTAAAGGTGCTGACACTCAGGTTTCATGAAGCCTTCATTGATTTTATCCCATCCTCGAGCATCATTAAATCAAATCCAAACTCAAATCCCTCATTCCAGTTCCTCAAGTGAAATTTAAACTCATCTCGTCATAACCGCAGTCGTGTATGTGAGGTGCTGATTATATTCTTAAGGTAGAGACTAAGCATGCAATAGAGCACACAAATATTTCAAACTAGGGAAATGTGAATAATTAAGTTAAAGACCCTAATGACTAAGGTTGGTTAACTCAAAATCTCGAGACTTCATAAACCAAGTGTTCTTGAACATCACAAGTCTTATGTAAATGTGAATGTGTCAGGGATTAAACCAACTTATTAGTTAGTTTTTTGTGTTTTTGATTTTTGTGTTTTTTTGAAAAAGTGTGGGAAAGAAGAAGGATTTTTTTCAAAAAGGTTTTTGCTTTTTTTTAAAGAGTTTTTTTGAAAAAAGACACATTTTTTTTAAGAAAGGTAGATAAAGAAAGAAAAGAGAGTTTTTTTGAAAAGATTTTTTAAAAGATTTTTTATTTTGAAAATAAAGAGGAAGAGAAACATTTTTTAATTTTTTTAAAAACTTTTTTTAAAAATTCATTTATTTATTTTCAAAAATTATATTTTTTTAAAAGTAGATTTTATAATTTTTTATGTCTTTTTAATATCTATACCTCTTATTTACAATAAATTACCCATAACTCCTTATTTTAATTACAAACAAGTCAAAATACAAGCTATAGGTAAAGTATATATGTACTATATACAAACCCGCCTATACTTAGCATGCACTATGTCCTCATGGAACTAGGTGACAAAAAGCCATAGCTCGTATTAAGTATAAGTGGGTGAGAAGAATATAAGAGTATGAGAGAATACATAGCGGGCATCGGGCTCCCTATACTAAGGCTCTGGTCAGCCTAAGTATCAGATAGAACACAAGATCGGGGAACCGATGAGGGTGGAAAAGAATATACAAGAAGAAATAGAGCAACTCAGGTCACTCACCCCCCTATACTTAGGATCTAGTCATCCTAAGTATAGCCAAAAAATGAAAATGATAAAGAACTGGGGAGAGTGATGCGAATCACGGGGGAGGGAGGGAAATAAAGGGAGGAAAATATATTCAAGGAGGAGTGAGAATATACAAGGATCAAGAAGTTTTGTGACGGACCTTCTTGCGGGAGAGAGGGGATGGGTAGTATACACATGTGTCACTGTCAGAATTATCCTCAAAAGAATAATAGTGAGGTGTAGGGAACGTCCAACGGGGTCAACACATGGCTGCTTGCTCAAGTATGGCTTCAGAACAGCCGGACTGAGCTCTCTCATATAGATCACCTCATCCGGACCTGATGAGGACTCCTCAAAAAGTTCTTTCTCTGGTACGTTGAAGGTAACTTTCTTCGCCGGTTTTCTAGAACCTGAAGCATCAAGAGGAAGAGGAGAGTGATACGTCTTAAGGAGTTCAGGGGAACACCTCGGGGAATCAATACTCTTCTTCTTATTCTTACCAGATGATCGACTAGAGGATGGAGCAACCGATTTTTCAAGATTGGTAAATCTGGTCCCAGTTGTCTCTTTTGGTGTAGGTCTTGGATGAAGTAAGGTGTTGACCAGAGGTTCATCATCACATAAGTCACCATATTCATTGTAATACTCCTACAGAGTCAGCACATGTCTCTCGTATGGCATAGTGTTCTCAGTTGGCTTGGCATTTTTCAGCTCATGCGTCAGATCATCTAAATAGTCAAGGAAATCAGAAGTGATCATGTCTGACTCAGGGGCATCTTCTGGTTGTGAGTCCTCTCTAAAAGTTATCATGGTGGTGGTGATGCAAGCAGTGTGTGATGTGGAGGTGTAGGGAGTCTCTGAACCAATGGTCATCTGGACAGTCAGTATCTCAGATGTAGTAGAGAGAGGGGACTCAACTGTCTCTTGAAGGTCACGACTGTCTGCGACTTTACGGGTTACCTTGGAATATCGTGTGTCCTCAAAGATTGGGTGAGGTCGATGTGCTCCCAATGTAGTGAAATCGATCTCCCGAGTCTCGCAATCTATACTTTCCATAGCCAAGGATAAGAACAACTTTCCAAGATTGATCAGAGACTGAGTGGTCGATGCTCAATGTCAATGATCGTGAAGTCCACCTTGAGTAGAGCACCTTGAAAAGTAATGATGACTGAAATAGTTCCTCTCGACCGTTTAATGGATCGATCTGCCAACTGAATGATCTCTCTTGACTTCTTAGCTGATTCGAGTTTGATCTTGGCAAACGCAGAGGTCGGGAGGATATTAATTGGTGAGTCATCGTCGATTCTTGCATGGGTGAATGTGGTGTCTTTGATCTCACAATCAAATCTATATGGCAGATGTTGGTTGGAGCCTCATATAGTGGAGTCACTAGACAGGGGGTCTGTAGATTGGTCGCATGATTCCAATCCCTTGTATATGTTGGCTCTCGAATGGATGATATAAAGGTTGGTCAATATGGGCCTGATTACTCATGTCAATCAAGTTAGGAATATCATGTAGTGCATGCCTCTCCATTCAGTTTGTTTGGTCGACCATGTTTTGCCTTAAGGATAAGTCAGGATGTGTATAGGTCAATTGTTGCGCGGTCCCAACTCAAGGTTAGAATGAGGTCTGCGGGGGCAACTGATTCTGCCAATCATCCATCTCAATAGTGTCTTGCTCTTCGATTTGTTCCTTGATTCCAGCAAGCGCATGAGAATATGCTGAGTCAATCCAGTGTAGATGTGGATCATGGGTGTAAGCATGTGGAATAGGTGAGAAGGATGAAAAAGTGGAGAAGTCAGTCGGAGTTCTGACTTCGCGATCGGGGTGTGGGTATAAGGAGGAATAAGAGGGTGGAGATGGTCAAAGTATGGTCGAGGAAGAGTGACATGGATATGGTGACCAATATCTTGACATCTAGGAAGGGAGATGGGAGAATGAAGCAGATCGAGGAAGAAAGAGTGCAAATGCATTGAATAACACAAAACAAACAAACACAAGAGCGAACCCTGAGTTCACCTACTCAACATAGTGATGGTCGCAAAAGTCCGACCGTTTAATCTTTTCAATTTTAATTAGGTGATAAATCAAGATATACGAATTACGCAAGGCTTAAAAGTAGGTTTTGGGCACCATCCTAGGGATGTGTCCTCACCTCTCAACGATCACAATAGCCAAGCATACAATGAGAGTTTTGCTCTCCCAAAACAAGTGCTAATTTTAGTCAATTGTTTTGGTCAACTCTGATTAGCAGTCCTAATTTTAAGTTTGGTTATCACTTGATTAGTTCACTAAACAAGGCATGCCTAACGATCAGTCTTTATTTCCTTTTAACCTAAGTTTCAAAAACCAAGGGGGAGGTAGTCGATAAAAACCAATATAAATATTGAAATCAATGATGCATGCCCAGTTCATAAGACTTACAACGATCCTCATGCTCTACATGCAAGATGCAATGTAGAATTTAATTTTATACTATATGATGCAAACGAGAAAACCCTTAGACAAGCAGTTCTATTAGCGAGTGATGAACAAGTTAAATTTGACTAATAGCCCTGCGGTCTAAGTGTGTCTCGTTAAATGTGATGTGTGGTCCTAAAAATAACGAGTACAAGCAATAAATATATTCTAATAAGAATGCTCTAAGAGACATGATTGCAAGTCCTATTCTACATCTATCAACCACACGACCATGAGAGGGTCAAATGTCCAGTCCGGATACAAGCGCGAGCTCTCAAACAAGAGCCGCTATAAAGGAAAAATTACCAAAATTATCACAAAACAATTATTACACAAATTTACAAAAATGTTAACGCTCTCAAAAAATAAATTATTTCTCCTTAATCTTCAGCAACCGGCGTGTGTGACGACCATCGACCTCCGATGCACTCCAAGTTCATCGGGCCCTCGCAAGCAAAAGGAAATTTATATTAGAGAGATCAACAACAAAATGTGTACAAAAATAAGCAAAAAAAAATTTAGAGAAAATAAATTATACAAATGGCTCGAGGGTCAGACTACCAGAGTATGTGAAAATCTAAATCAAATTTTTTAAATTAATACCTAAGCAGTTTCCCTCCCCGACAACAGCGCCATCTGATGGATCGCTTAATATGTGGTTTAATTTGCATTCATCGTAGTATGTGTACTTAGCGGATCAGTTAGAATCGAGAGAAGATCTCCGTGAAGAGTGTCTCGGTTTTAATTTATATCTCGGGCAAGTCCGAGGTTGAACACAAGGAGGCAAAGGAACAACTTCGGTTAAAATAAAAAATTTAGATCTAGGTTTTCAGTGTGGATTTTTTTATATTTTTTATGCAAAATGAATGCAAAATACAAGATGTGGTTGAATTAAGCTACTAAGAAAGCACACAACTTAGCCAAATTATTTTTAATATGAAATTAATCAGATTTAGCCAAATTATATTTTTCTTAGAATCCTAATCCAGAGATGAATGCAAAACACTTTTTTTGAATTTTATGGGTTAAAATGCAACAATTAAAAATGCGCACTTTTTATGGATTTTTCGCAACTATTTACACAAATAGAATGCAAAAATTATGAAAAAAATACTGGAATTAAAACATGATGCAAGGAGGCTCCCAATATTTTTTTGGAATTTTTTGAGAAAATATGAAATTTTTAATGTATTTTAATGGAAACATAATGACAATGTGTAATTAAATTCTAAAAAAATCCACATTATCAAATTAATCATAGTATGGATTATTTCAAAAGGATATTTAGATGAACAATCTAGGAGAGTTGAAATTTCACAAAAAAGACTTGTGTAGATTTAATTAAAAATCATTTACCAAATCCCTATATAATTTATTCAAGTCGCAGGACAACTCCAATTAAGATGAAATTTGGATAACTTCAATTAAGATGAAATTTGGATAGTCATTAGAGCATACATCAGGGCATCCTTCCTTATTTTTGTGAATTTTTTCGAGCGACCGTGAGTGAGATATCAATTTGAGACCGCAGATTGGGTAAAATATGAAGAATTTTACTTGAATAATTTTATTTAATATCCCAAATATCAGAAATAAATAAATATCCATATGATAGAGAATTTCTTGCTCAACAATATTATATTTTTCATTAGATAAAATGACGCTAAACAGATGTCCAAATTAACGCATAATCATAGGGGTGTTTGTGCAAGCAAAAATTAAAAACTTATAAATGAAACTGTGCACATGGGCACTTATGTCATAATAATAAAAGAAAGAGAACCATCGTCTTTCTCCTACCATAGGCTACGATAGAGGAGGCAACAGTGCGGGGCTGCGCAACCCACGCATAGAGATGAGCACGCGGTGGCTGAGACGGGCTCGATGACTTGGCGGAAGGTCGAGGCGCGCAGGAGGGGCACGGAGCTGGGTGCGGCCACGCGGTTGGAGGTCGGGCAGGGAACTACAGCCCGCGCGGAGGAGACGGAGGAGCGCAAGATGGCATGCGTGCAATATCGCAGCACACGCGCGCGCTACGGCCAGGAGGGGTTCCTGCTGCACGGCCAACGGGCTGGCAGTGGCTGAGGGAAGGGCGGCTGGAGGAGATGGCTAGAAGGTGGGGCCTGCTGCAATTTTTTATTTTTTGTTGTGATGCTATTTTTTGTGATTAATTTTTTATTTTTTTATTTTTTTTAAATACAGAATAAATATGAATATATACAAAAGGGAAAAATGGTAGAGGGGAATGATGAAGAAGATGAAGATGGTGGTGATGGTGATGCTGATGGTATGATGATATAGTAGTGTAATATAAAAACAAGGGAAAATAAATGTTAGATAACATAAAATAACAAGAGAAATACGAAGGAATACTTACATGAATCTTCACCACATTTGCGGAGCAGCTAAAATGGACTCATGTCATGGCCTCGATCTGATCAGTGAAATATAAATCTGAGAAGCTATGCGAGCTCGATGGAAAGCTTGTGATGCGAGGACGTTGGTCACCACGGATCTTGCTAAAGGAGGTCGTCGCTTAAGGAGGATGCTTAGTTGCTGTCACCAACAAAATACTTTAAGCTCTCTTCTTTTTCTATTAGAATGGCGGATGTGAAAAAATGTGGAGATATGAATATAAAGAGAAGAGAAAGGGAGGTTAGATAGGTGGTGGAGTTGAAAGGGAGGCTAGATTATTGGTGGAGTTGAATGGGGGGTTGGATGAAGAATATGAGGTGGAATGGCAGTTATTAAAAATGGTGGAGTTGAATGGAACTTGGTGGTAGAAGAGAAGTTACTGTAGAGAATAGAAAATAAATAAATAAAATAAAATAGGCTAATAAAATACAATAAAAATAAAAAGAAGAAAAAGAGTGGAGAATTTACAAAAGAAGACAACCAACATGTACATATTTTTTACTTTTCTAATTATATTTTTTGTATTTTTTAATAAAAGATATTTACAACAGAAAAATACAATAAAATACTATGATGATTTTTGGATTTTTTTAGTAATTAAGAAATATAAATAAAAATGAAGAAAATGAATATTTACATAATATACAATGTACATCTAGGTCCCAAAACTCATATTCTACAAACGAGCTCTGATTTTAGTGAAACTACTTCCGTTGGATAGATAATTTCTAACTTGAACTTTAAAATGAGTTTGGTGAATTTGGAGTTAATATGGAGCGGGAATTTGATCGGGAAGTTGGACTTTACAACTTTTTTCTCTTTGGGATCTAGGAATATTTATTTTAGGTAAAATTAGTTTATATTTTTGTATTTTTATATATATTTTTATGAACAAGTTAGAGAAAGAATTAGCCAAAAAGGAGTTGAAACAAAATTATTAAAAATGCATGAAGTTTTAGGTTGTTTATAGGTGAAAAACTCTTTTATTTTTTAGGATTTTTATTGTTAATTTATTTTATACAATATAATATATGATAATTAGTATGTTTTATTTACAAGAGTCATTTTATTAATTTATTTATTTTATGTACATTTATTTGAGATTTTACTTGAAGATTTTTCTAAGATCAAGATATTGAGATGGTGAACTGTGGATTCACCAGTGAACCTTGTCCTCTCGTGGGAAAAGAGCTACTTTATGGTGATCGAAAGAATTATGCTTGGCCATGTAATCTCAAAATGCGACATAGAGGTCGACCCTGCGAAGGTGGGAGTAATTTCAAAATTAGAGTCACCTACCAATCTGAAACAGGTCAGGTCGTTTTTAGGGAACGTCGGATTTTACCTATGATTCATCAAGGATTTAAAAAAAATTGCCCGACCCTGACTGAGCTTTTAGGTAAGGAGGCTGATTTTATTATCGATGATGAGTCCTCCAGACTTTTACATGGTTAAAAGAAATAATCACTCAGGCCCCTGACCTTCAAGCGCCAGATTGGTCTCTATCATTTGAGATCATAACAGATGCTTCTGATTATGCCATTGGGGCAGTTCTGAGACAAAGGAGAGATCATATCCCATTTGCTATTCATTATGCCAGCAAAACTCTAGATGATGCACAAAGGAACTACATTGTCACTGAAAAAGAGATGCTAGCAGTAGTATTCACTCTGGAAAATTTCGGATCCCATTTGCATGGATCCAAAGTCATTGTGTATACAAACTATTCGGCCATTAAGTATCTTCAAGCCAAGAAGGATGCCAAACTTCGACTAATCTGATGGATCCTTATACTCCAGGAATTTGATCTGGAAATTTGTGATAAGCCTGGAGTTAAAAATGTGGTGGCCAATCATTTGTCAAGATTACCAGATGCAGACACTCCAGAGCGAAGCAAATTGCCGATCATAGAGACTTTTCCAGATGAAACCATACTGTCAATAACCTCGCTCCCCTGGTTCGTCGACATTGTGAACTATCTTGTATCCAATTAAACTCCACAAGATTGGCCTAAGCTGAAAAGAAACAAGTTCTTGTCAGACATCCATTTCTACCAATGGTTGGATCCATATCTCCTTTGAGAGGCTGTTGATTGCATCTGGAGAAGATGCATTCCTCGGAAGGAAGTCCATAGTGTCATCGATCATTGCCACTCCAGAGAATTGGAAGGACACCGCTTGGAAGTAAAACGACAATGAAAGTCCTACAATTCGGCCTTTGGTGGTCGACTCTATTCAAAGACACAGAAGATTTTGTCAAACATTGAACTGATTATCAGATATTGGAAAGTACCATCAGAATGAGAGACACAATGCCTCTTAGGTATATTCAAATTTCTGAAGTATTTGACGCCTAATTTCATGGGCTCATTCCCTAATAGTAAGGGTTTTGAGTATATTTTGCTTGCTATCGATTATGTAATTTGTGGGGTGAGGTCCATCCCAGCCCAAGCTACCAACAGTCGTACCATATGTCGGTTGCTCAAGGATCACATGATAGCAAGGTTTGGGATCAACAAAATTCTGATATCTGATGGGGGTAGCCACTTAGTCAACAGGGAGGTGAAGAAACTGACACAAGAATTCTGGATAGAACATTGTGTTACCTCTCTGTACCACCCACAGTCTAATGGTCTGGCTGAATGTTCAAATAGGGAGGTAAAGACAATTTTGCAAAAACTCGTACATCTCGACAGAAAGAATTGGTCACAATTGCTAGACTCAGTACTATGGGCCTATCAGTCTGCATATAAGTCACCATTAGGAATGTCTCCCTACCACCTAGTATATGGCAAGCCATGCCGTCTTCCCGTAGAACTTATTCACAAATTATTATGGGCAATCAACATCTGCAATTTGGATTCCAAGAAGGGAGGATAGAACAGAAGTTGGATCTGAACCAGCTCCTTGAATTTCGTGAGTATGCATACAACAATAGCGTAATGTACAAAGAAAAGGTCAAGAAGTGGCATGACAAGCACATCCACCGCAAAGAGCCAGGACAAAAGGTTTGGTTGTTTGGTTCAAAGATGGGCAGGGTCGTTCATGATGAAACTGATGCGTGACAATGGAAGTATAGTCATATCCGGTTTGTCAGCTGATGCATATCCATTTGTGATCAACGAACAAGTGTTGAATCCTTATGTCTAATATGACACATTTTCGTCCATGGTCGATTCAATTCAGGTGGTCTACGATGAAGAGCTAACATCAACATCATCTATTCACACATACGAAGCCAGCAAAAATATTTCTGAATAGTTAATCATTTTCTTCTTTTCTTCTTTTCCTTTTCTATTATTTGATTGTTTGGAAAATTCGTATTCATTCCATACATCACTGATATACTTAGGATATGCTTCATCCTAAGTATAGGGGGATAAATACATTTGGTGCTCATTATTTTGTTTCCTCGTCTGTCTCCTCAACTTTTGACATTCTTTCTATACTTAGGGATATTTTACCCTAAGTATAGGGGGAGACATGCCGAGATGTTGAGTATTTATTCATTTCCCACCTCGAACCTCCCTGCATTGGTACATAAATTGCTATACTCGGGATTAATTGATCTTCAGTATAGAGGGACGATCGACTTCAGATTATTTAGTCATTGTAGTATACACTTCTCTATACTTAGTACAAGTTATGTATTCCTTTCTCTTCAATCTATGAGGACAGCTCAAGCTAAGTATAGGGGGTCAATATATAATTTGTATATATTTTGTCCATTACTCGTTTTTTATATTTTATATAAATAAGGCTAAAACACTTTATACAAGCAAATTCAATAAAAATGATGTGTATTATTCCTCAAACATTTTTATACAGACTGGTTAATAAATAAGGTGAAAAGACTTTTGCAAAATATTTGAAAAATAGTTTAAAATGTTTGGAAAATATTTTGTAAAATGTTTTCAGTAGTTGTTAAATATTTTATTTGTAAAATTTCTTTTCTTTGCATGAAATAAAAATGCTTGAAAAATGATTTGCAAATGTTTGGAAAATGGTTGCAAAAATATTTCAAAAAATCTATATATACTATTTGAAAAACATTTGCAAAATAATTTTCAAATGTATGCAAATGTTTGTAAAAATAGGTTTATAAAGATTATTATGGACTATAGTTTTCCAAAAAATTGTGCTAAAATCGTTTTCAAATAAATTTGAGGAATATAGACATCATTCTCAATTTTTTTCTCAAATGTACATAAATATCTATAATAATTATCACTTAAATATTTGTACCTAGTTTTTATCCAAAAACTTTTCTTTTCATAAATCAAAAAAACATTTGCAAAACTAAAAGTACCAAAAACATTTACAAAAAAAATTTTTGAAAAAAATGCATATGCATCATCTTTTTCAAAAAACTATAAAAAAAAATCAAAAGTTTGAAAATTACATTACAAAAATATTTTTGCATAGCATGAGCATTTTTTGAAAAAAAAATTAGGCAATTGAACAAATCCAAATAAAGTCTGAAGATTGGAGCTTTATGAAGACCTTAATACACTTAATTTCAGAGGAACCCATTGAGGATTGGAATTGGGGATACTTCAGGTCAACTGGACTTAATTCTTTGGATTCCATAAAACTATGTTCAAAAGCCAATTCAATGTGCCTTAATAGAACCCTTCACATCATCCGTATGACTCTTGAGACAGTGATTTGACTGGAAACCTCACACTTAACACTTAGCTCAATCTAGATGTTCTATTGAAATATCTTAGGGTCTAATTCGGGACGATGCAATGTCGCTTCATCAAGGATGGATCAGGAACTGTTCTTGGAGATTGCTGACACCGGTACTCTAACCCACTTCTTCTCATAAACAATGATATCTAAAGACTGGAGATGGATTGAAATAATGCTTCAAATGAGGGATGGTCTACCATCGTAACTTTTTCTAAGACCCCAGAACAATGGATGGAACAAAAGATGCTATATCCACCATGGCACAAACAAGAATGCAGAAGCTATGCAAAGTCAAAGAAAATAATCAAAGAACCTTCAACCAAAAATTCCGCAAATATGAGCTTCAGAAAAAGCTTGCTTCTTGGTGAAGATTCGGTTATACTAACCGACTTCATAAGGGAATGAAGACTAAACTTGTCCATTCTCACTTATCTTCCCATTCTTCTATCTTCTTACCTTATTCGGTTGTAAAGACCGAAAGCACCTAACCTTAGAAGCAAATATCTGACTCCACGTGGATGAGTTATCAGAAGAACAGACAACTTGGTAGTTCAACGGTTTTGTCTGGGGAGAGAGAAACAATTTTACACACATGGTTTCATCATTTCAAAGTAGCAGGAGTATGCGACTGAGAGGATGGTTTTGACTGGCTGTGAATGGGACTGGATAATAGGAGTATGGAACCTAAAGGCTACTGTGTCACAAATCTTAACCTCTAGGTGGTTCCGAACACATCATTAATCCAAAGGTTTTCTCGGAGCTCCAAACTTTGACATTATTAAGACAAGTTTAAAAGAATAAATTATTTCAAGTTCTTTCTTTTTCTTTTTGTTATATTCTTCTATGCACTTATAGGCATAAGTGGTTGCTAGGGACTAGCAAAGGCAAGTAAAGGGCGTGATAAATATCCATTTCATCACTTTTATTCTTTCATTTTGACCTTCAAACCCTAGCCAAATGCATGCATATATCATTATTTGTCAAAATAAATGCTCACTAATTCATACAAAATAATGTATAAAATATCATATGGCTATCGTATATATCGCCAAAATAAAAGAATAAAAGAAAGAAAAGAAATAGAGAGGAGTGTCAAGGACACTGAAGTGGCCCTAGACCCCGAGACTCAGTCATCATGATGTCTTAATCGATAAGAAACAAAGTAGGAGGAGATAGGGCGGCTAAGTGTACATAAAATACAGAGCAATCACTCTATTAAAATAGGCCAATAATTGCTTTTTGGGACATATTTATTCTCTACTATTTATACCTCAAATAATAAAACTTTGTAAAGGAAATATTTATATAATAATATATAGGAAAAAAATAAATTTTATTTCTCACAAAAATAATATACAATGTGCATTTTATACACAAAATAGAATTCCAAAAGTCAAACTTCACAAACCCATATCTCCCAAATAAAAACTCAAAATATATCAAAATCACCTCTAATGGTATATAATTTTTAATTAGCTATTTAATGAAGGTGGTTTCATAATTTTTGGAGTTAAGGAGTGAGAGTTAGATTTTGGACCCCTATTGCATAATAGACTCGATTAAAATAATCATTTTATTTATTCTTTGTTATTTCTGAAATTTTATATTTTTACAATCTTGTAAACAAATTTATAATATATGTACATAATAAAACAAGAATAAAACAATAAAGTAAACACTAAAAATTAAATATGTACATAGAATGCATAGATGAATTACATATATTCATACCTAAACAATTATTACAAATTTTAATTGAGTGTACATATTATATCAGAAAAATATAATAAAAATATATTTGAGTATATAAAAATAATTTATAAATATATAAAATAATAAATTAAATTAATAAAATCAAGAATTGAAAATAAAAATAAAATACCTAAAATATAGGTAAATATACCTATATATGTACCCCAAATTTTACATGTAAACATACACCTCCAACAAATTAATAAAAATACCCATAAAATACTATAGAAAATTAGAAATATTTTTTATTTTATAACCTAAAAATAATAAAATGTAATTCTATTTATTATCTATTTTCTGAGGTATTTTTGACTTGGAATTTCTTGATTGGTCCACGTGGACCAACCAGACGTGTTTCTTTGTTGACCTTTGTCAACAGTCCGGTATACCTTCTGACTCTTGTCAGAAGGTCACGAGGTTGCCTTCTTCTTCCATTTTTTGATGCCTTTGCCATCACTCATGATCTTAAAGACCACCACCATCAGACACCCACTTTGTCCCTCTTACACGCCCATCCTAGAATCTCCACCTACCCTCACCGGATAGCACATAAGATCTCCACGAAAAATCACCAGAATTTCACCTATAAATAAACCCCCTTCACCTATTTTGATGTTTTGATCCTTTTTCTTTTGTCTTAGCCCCTCAGATCACCATTGTGATCTTGTGATCTTCCCCATGGTGACAGCTTGGAGTAGGTCGTTATTTGCAGTGAGGAGAGCCCTCGGAGAAGGTGTATCCAACCACCGTCGGAGCACCGTCGGTAGGTCCTGCTCCTGGCCGCCTCAAGCTGGTCAAGCCCCTGTTTCTTGCATTCCTAGGTAGTCCTCTATTCTAATTTCAATTTAGCATCTTTATTTTGCAGTTTAATTGAGTAATTAGTGCATAAATAAAAAAAACTCCAATTCCTGGAGCTCATGCTCCAGGTCTGATTCATCGCCATCTGATCGTTAATCCCCCTCGATTTCCATGCCATCATCTTCCCCTTTACATTCTCTATCTAAATTCCCCTTTGTCCAACCCAGATCCATCGCAGATCTGGGACTCGAGCTCCCTCTGCCACCTACATCGCCGGAGCTCCCCCTCCATTCCATTCCCCCCTTGTTTTATGTAAACCCTGGGTCAAGAAGATATCTCTCACCCCCGGGGATCTTTTGGTGGCATTTTGCAGGTCATTTGGCGCTCATGGGACTCCATCCACCACCAGAAGCTGCTCCAGGTAGTTCACCCTCACTGGATCATTCCGTGCTTGCTCGTCGCCATCGAACCTTGCACGAGCACGTGGAGCATGCCCAACTATCTGTTGGGCCCATCGGAGAAGACAACGGTCGCCGTAGGAGCGAGGATTGAAGAATTGAAGGTCGTTGGCATCGTGTTTGTGAGTGTTCCTCCAAGCCCCTTTACCGTCATTCGATCAAAAGCAATGGTCCAGATCTAATCTGGACCGTTGATCTCAAACGAAGGGGTATGCAATTAGAGCCGCTCGAATGGACACGTGGCAACTTTTGGACAATCATATCCAGGCAATTAAGTGGTACAATTTCACCAACACCATCCACCCTTTGGATTTACTTAAAGGTCATGTAACTATTTTATGAAGTTTAAAAGATTTTGGATAAATTGCATGTAGTACATGTACTTTTCATATATTGCAATTTGGCCCTCGCCAGAGTCAAGTGTAGGGGCATGTTTATGTTGTAAAAATTGCACCAAAACCCTCGTGTATTTTTGTAATTATTGTGTCGTACATGAAGTTCTAAAATTAGAGTTAACTTTTTGGTAAAATTGCATGGTAGCCCTCTCTTTTTATTTTATTTGCAATTATACCCCTGCTAAGCGAAGTAATTTTGTGTGTTATTTTATATTTGTTAAAATTAGTTTCCGTGCTCCAAAAATTGGGATAGGTACCTCGATACATGCTTGATCAAGCTATAATTTTATTTTTCACATTTTATGCCCCATTCCTATTTTCTAAAAATCAAATAGTGCACGCTCATTTCCTGTTTACCTTAAAAAGCCCAAAAAACGTAAAATTACCTTGAAAAAATACCCCAAAAAATGTCTTACCTTTTTATATATTATTAACCTTCTACCCAAAATTACTAAAAATTACTAAAGAAAAATCCTAAAAATTGATAAACTCTAAAAAAACTTTATAAAAATATATAAAATTCCCAAAAATTCCTAAAATACATTTTCTATTTATTAGTTTCCTTATAATATTATCAACCTATAAAAATTAATTTGGAGAAATTTTGCTACTTTTTTATATTTTTCATATCTATTTTAATTTTGGTTAATTTTATCCATGTTTTAGGGTATTTTTATTTTAAATATATATAAATTAGCAAAAATTCTTAAAAATAATTTTAAATAGTAAAAATTCATCTAAACCCAAAATATTTTATTTTCTTTATTTTGTTTATTTTTTTTAACTTTTACATCTACTCTAGCTTATATTGAATATATACCTTATATAGATTTATCATATATTTTAAAAGAAAAAGAAATATAAAAATATAAAAATATGAAAAAAGAAAATGCAAAAAATAGGATATTAAAAATCAAAATACAAAAATATAAAATAAAAAAATAAAAAAACTATAAATTGAAATATTTGATTAGTTGATAAATGTTGTGCATAGTTATATATGCACGTATACTTATATTATTTATTTGTAAATAATATGTAGCATTACATCGTGTGTTACATGTGTTCAAGACCCTACTCCACCTGTCACTATACGTATTTTATAGTAGGGTTTATAATAAATTTTAATCCACACTACCTTTATTGTTTGATTTACAATTGTGGGTTGATTGTTGAAACTGACCCAGAATTCGTGAGCGATCGCTCCAGCGACATGTTTGGCTACTTTTAGACCCTCGTGGGATCCCAGACATTGTTTCAGGCACAGGGAAAATAGATAAAAGTTGGATGAATAAAATACATAATGATTTGGCAACTTATAGAAAATGTCTCAATGATTTTTTCGATTGGACATTTCGTTGTGAATCGTTATACAATTGTTGGAGGTGAAGGGGATAAGTTTCCATGTCCTTGCGTACGATGTAAAAATACTTTTTCAAATAATCGAAGAGGATCTTACGAGCATCTTATATTGAATGGGATTTGGCTACATTACACAAATTGGACTTATCACAGAGAAGGTCTTCAACATGTCGTGGATCCAGATTTTGATGCAAGTAATTATAACAATCTAATACAAACAGATATCAGTGAAGGGATACTAGAATTGTTAGATTATATTCAAATATCTATTTCAGACGAATGTTTTGAACATATTCATAATGGTTTTCTTGAAAAGTTAAAAGAGGTAAAAATATGTTTGGCTCTGGGAGTAGAAATGTCTCGTCTTAGATTTTTTAAGCTTATTTAAGATAAAAGTCAAGAATCATTGTACATCGGTAATCACGTCTGATGTTTTATACCGAATTCAAAGGATTTTAAGAAATTCTGACAACTCTCCAAAACATTGAAGGATACGAAATTATGGTTCTGATCTCTTAGCTTAAATTATGAAAAAATATTGGAACAAGAATTCAAAATTATAGGTATGTTCTACATGTAATGCTTTTAGATTTAAGGAGAATAATGATGAATTAAGGTGAAAAAAAGAGAAAAAAAATTTGTGGTTCTTCCCTCTTATGCCTCAGTTGCAACGTCTTTATTCATCATTTAGGACCGCAAAATGGATGGTATGATGCAGTAACATCAAATACAAAAATTTAAATGATCTTATTGGACAATTTTTAGATTCAGGGGAGTGGTTAAGATTCAATGAAAGATATCCTTCATTTGTTGATGAAGTCAGAAATATAAGATTAGGCTTGCTTCTGACAGTTTTAATCCATTTGGAAATATGAGTACGGCCTACTCTATTTGGCATGTAATACTAGTAACATATAACATGCCACCTTAGATGGCGATGAATTCTTCGTTTATGATGATATCCTTACTAATACCTGAGCCAAAAGGAGAGGGTAACACAATAAATATTTACTTACATCTTTTAATAGATGAACATAAAATCTTATGGACTACCGACATGCAGACTTACATGCTATGAAAAATGAAAATTTTACAATGCATGCCTCGCTACCTTGGACCATCAATGATTTCTCGACATATGCGAATTTGTTAGGTTGGAGTATACAAGGCAAGCTCGCATGCCCGATTTGTATGGAAAACACCCGACTCACACGGCTATTGCAAGTATGAAATATTGTTATTTAGGTCATCGACGTTTATTACCTGTAAAACACAGATAGCGGAAAGGGGAGAATGTCAAGAATTTTGATGGACAACCTTTTGGACATCGAATCACACAGATTTGAAAATCAGGAGACACAATATGGAAAGAGCAAGAAAATATAGGTAGAATTGATTTGGATAAAATGAATAAGAATAAATTACCCAGAGGTTGGCAAAAATAAAGTATTTTCTTTCGTGAATTGTCGTTTTGGATATCTTTGCAAATTCGTCATAACCTAGATGTAATGCATACAGAGGAGAATATTACGGAATATTCTTGGAATATTAACTCTTTCAAGTAATACGGAGGACAGTTTGAGATCAAGACGTGATTTGTTGCAATTTGGAATTCGGAAAGAGTTACACCCAATTGAGTCAAATAATTCTAGAATTACATTACTGACGCAATGTATACGTTATGTGATGATGAGAGAGATAGAATACTAGTCTTTCTAAAGAAAACCAAAGTATCAGACAGATTCTCGTCCCAACTAAGCATATGCATAAATGAGTCAGAAAGGAAGATAATATCGTTGAAAAGTCATGATTATCACGTACTTATGTGGGTTCTTCTTCCATTAGCAATTAGGGGAGTCCTTCATTTTGACGTAATGCAACCTTTTGATCGAACTAAGTTGTTTTTTAAGGTGGTATGTTCAGAAACTCTAGATCCGGAATTACTATATCGACGAGAAACGGATGCTAACATAACCTTATACAAGTTGGCGTAAATGTTTCCTCCTTTATTTTTTGATATAATGATACATCTAATTGTACACTCGTATGTGAGGCACGTGCTTGTAGACCTGTACAGTATCATGGATGTATCCAATTGAATGATACTTGCATAAATTAAAGGATATGGTCTTCAATAAGGCAGCATCGAAAGGGTGTATTGTTGAGGGTTACTTGTGCGAAAATGCATTAATTTTTGTGATATGTACATGAATAATGAAAATAGTATGAGATTCGATAAAATATGAATGAAATTATTAAGACCACGTGAGAGAAGAAAATCCTAATATACTTTGGATTTTTCAACAAAACGGAAGATCGATACTTAAAAGTGCATGTCAATCACTCACGGATGAAGAAATAGATCTTATTCATTATTATGTTCTTATGCAATTAGATGAAATCAAAATTTTTTTGTACAATACAGTTTAAATAGTTCAAAAAATCCGACTTCATTCTGTGATTCGGAGAGAGAGAGAGAGGAGCACATGAAAGAAAATAATGATGATCGGGGGAGTGCGAGTCTTGATGTTCTTAAACGACGTCCATATTTACAAGTTGTTTCTCACGCTGGTTATATTATAAATGGATTTAGGTTCAGAAAAAAATGGTGGAGGAAAACAAAACTACACAACTTTCTGGGGTGATAGTGAAAGTGGAGTTCTCCCACGATATAGATGGATATTACGGTGAAATTGTTGACATATTAGAGGTCAGTTTTACACATGAATTAAGATGTGTCATATTTGAATGTATTTGGTTTGATATCGGTCATGAATAAAATGGGGTTATCTCGTTAAAATAAACAGGTCGATTGCAAACAAACAAATATTTCGCTCTCGCAAGTTAGGTGGAGCAAGTCTTTTATGTCCCTGGCAACTCCTTAAATGGATGGATTATACCTATCGTAGCAATGCCTCGAGATTTTTTTACTGTAGATGAAGATGCAGAATTTCTAAACAATGACAATGCATATTAGAATTGTACCAACTAATATTATTCTTGTATACCTGGTAATTATAGTTAAATATAGGTAATTTAGGAATTATATTTCTAATTATCATGACAAATTTTAATTATGTATTAATGACAATTGATGTCTTGACGATTGTTTTGCAAAAATAATGTTATTTTTTAGGTATCGCACCTCGTCCAAGGAAGATTCGGGAAAATCCCGAACCTACTCCCCAACCACATATAGAATCTTCATATGGGGATAGTGGTAGTTGTCAACATCGACATGGACCATCTCAGTATACGTTTCTAGACTGCCTTCCACCTGAGCAGATTCTAGTGTTCAGATTGTGGGGGGGCTCCATTGGTGAGAACAATATGGAGTTCCAAAGCTACCTAAGGTAAGCGGCTCGTGCCCGAGTTCCCATTACTATACATGACTTTCGCCAACTTTCTCAGCATGTGAAAGTCGACATTTATTAGACTTGGTGGTAAAAAAATTTAGCATCTAAAGGTTGATATTCTCATTTTTATGAATTCACTACAAGTTGTATTTTCTTGGGATCAGGATCCTGTCATTGTGGAGAGATCTGTAGTCACGCAACAGGGATTTTGCATCGGTATAAATGATGCATCAAGTTGAAGGTTAAATCTTGAATTTTTTATATCAATTATTCAATGTTCTTATTTGTTATATTACTGTTGTCATTCAGTATTACAACATTCAAAATTCCTTACGAGAAATTAATTCAAAATGTTCCTCCAAGTGTGACTCCGACCAGTGGAGAGAGTTAATCAACTTCTGGTCTAGTGAGGAGTTTGCGGTATGTAAAGTACTTTATATTTATTTACACATTAATTGTACTACTTTGGAATAATATTAGACAATATCGACAAAAATACTGTGAATCGTGCAAAGAGATTCAGGTCGACACATAAGATGGGGACGAAGAATACAAATCAATTCAAGCACGATTTTGTAAGATTGTTAAATATGTTCAAGATAAAAGATACAATCAGTCTGAGAAATAGTTTTTCTTTCTATTTTTTGGAAAATGAGAATGAGTGAGAGGCTACTCGGATAGAGGACAAGTGGAATGGGTTGACGATGCATGTGCCCCCATTCATGTAAGTAAACAAGTATTTTCCAAAATTGACGATACGTTTTTCCTTAATTCAGTTTAAACCAAATATGCAGGAGGAGATGATCAGACTCACTACAATCGGCTCCTTGATAGTACGGGTACGAGCACCTTACCACTATCTGCTGAAGAGACGTTCGTCCAAGCCACAAGTCCAAAACATTCTAGACGTATACGATGTAATGGACGGGAAGCAATGATACGAACATGGTACGGTGGTAGTAGGTCTGCATCATTGTCGCAACGAAATGAGAGGGAGAGAGAGTCGGAGAGAGAGAGAGTTGTGAGATGTCAAGGCCAAGATGTCCGCACATGAAGAGGAGATGGCCAGGATGCGTTCTGACATGGTGAGGATGTCTGCACAGGATGAGGAGATTTTCAAGATGCGTTCGGACATGGAAAATGTCATGGCCGACATTCAACTTTTTAGAAGCGAAGCTAATCCATTTACAACACGACTCGGGGATGATGAACTAAACAACGAGGAGGAAAGTGAGGAAGAGTAGAATGTGTTTTACAATTTATGTTTGTAAATATACAAAACTTGAGATATTTAAAGTAGTTTCATGAGTTTGGAATGTATTTAAACTTGGAATATTTCTTAATTTATTTTGAATAAAATCCTTTTGTTGTTGAATTTTTTTTATGAATTGGTTGCAATAACAGGGCAGAGAATCTAGTGCATCCAATGTTTTTCTCCACTAAGAATATCATAGGCGATGATTATCGAACCGTCCCCTCTGCTATCATAGGGGATGGTCTTGATTGTATCCTCTGGTGAGGCTGGAGTTTGTTGGTCCATTTCTAGGAGACACATGACCATTGGGGATGGTTAAGACCATCCCTACGATCTTTTGTACCCATCGGTGAACCATATAACCTGGGTAGAACCTTTGGGAACGGTTATGGCATCGTCCCCTCTGCCATCGCAGGGAACAGTCTCGACCATCTCCTCGGGTGAGGCTGGAGTTTGTTGGTACATTTCTGAGAAACGTGCGACCATTGGGGATGGTCAAGACCATCCCCTACGATCTTTTGTATCCATCCCTGAACCCTATGACCTGGGTAGAACCTTTAGGAATGGTTATGGCACTGTCCCCTCTACCATCATAGGGGATGGTCTCGACCATCTCCTCTGGTGAGGCTGGAGTTTCCTGCTTCATTTTTGAGAGACGCATGACAATTGGGGATGGTTCTAACTATCCCCTCCAATCTTCTATACTCATCCCTAAACCCAATAACCTAGATGGGACCTTTACAGACGGTTATGGCACATCATAGGGGACGGACTCGACCGTCTCCTCCGCTGATGCCAGAGCTTGCTGGTCCATTTAAGGAAGACACTGGACTATTGGGGATGGTTATGACCATCCCAGACCATCTTCTGTACCCATCCCTGAACCCAATAAGAACATTTGGGGACGACTATGTCACTGTCCTAGGTACAATCATAGGGGACAATCATGGCACCGTTTCAAATACAATCGTAGGGGATGGTTCCGGATCGTCACCTCTGCTATAGATTATAAGGGACGGTTGTCGATTGTCCCTTCGACTATGCACAGACGGGATGACCTATGCATGTCCCGGTTGTATAAGATTAGGGGACGCTACGTATTTGCGTCTCCTTTGGTCAAATGAGACACATGAATCGGGAACGCTTCTAGAACCGTCCCCGATGACCTAAAGGGACGGTCTTAATACCTGATGGTTCGTGGTCGACCATTGCAAAAGACATATATGCTTATTTGAGTACTAAAATGGCCAATATTTTAATCAATGTGTATATTTAGTTTTTTTAATTAACTTTTTCTTACTTACAATAGTAAGATATAGTGTATAAATTTAATTGAAATCAGCATCATATCATCATATCTTCTGAATATCTATTGAAGTAATTCACCTAAATAATAAATATTCTATCCAATCATCTGTTTATAATTTTAAATCATCACAAAATTATATTAATATTATAATTTTTTAATATTTTCTTGAAAATCCTATCGGTTTCACCTTTACTTAAAATTGAAATGTATTGCTATACAAAATATGGAAGAAGTCTATTTTTGTTTACATATTCTTCTTCTCTAACATATCTGTGGTATTGTTTTTCCCTAATCGTAAGGATGAATTGCATAAAAACCGATCAAATTTTAAATTTATGATATTATTGAAGACTATTTTATTATTACAATATAATTATTTTTTCTAACTTTTTTAAATACCCATGAGTGATAAAATTGTAAAAAGTAAAAGTGCATAATTGATATTGCGGAACTTGAGAGAAGCACAACGGTAGAAAACTTATAAGTTTTCAATGGACTTGGAATTTCACACAAAGTATATGAATATTAGTTCACAAAATATGTAAGAGAATTCTTCCATGCTTTTAGTATTGAAGATTTCCCAATATCAAAGGATATTAGAAGATAAAATTGAATGTTGCCAATGTTTTAGCTCTAGAAGAGCTTTGAGCTTAATCATTGTAGAATTTATAAACATCTTTTAGTTGTACTTGTTTAGAAATTAATATCACCATCAAACCTTTATTAAGTAAATATTGTAACATGTACTATGTACCATATTTACTTAGGTTTTCATTCGACTTGACTTTTTTCTGAGAATTGATGGGTATTAGCCCACAAAGATAGGGAAAAACTATTATTTATCTTTATAATCCAATACATACACACATAAAAAATATATATTCATAATAGCATTTTTCTAAATCTTCGTGCTTAATCGTTAAAAATAAATCAAAAACTTTTTTTTAATTTATTATATTATTTTTTACCATTATCTTATAAGTATTTTTATAAATTTACAGTAATTAATTAAAAGAACATCTAAATGAAATTTATTAGATCTTTTAGAGTAATTGTGCTCGATCATTGGAAATAGCATTAAAATTTTCTGTTTATAAATGTTTGAATTCGAATTATTAATTTACACTTTATTACTACAATATATGCACACACTTTTTCTTATGATTTTATCCAAATTGATTTTTTACTGAAAATTGTCACATATTAATATAGACAACATATTTGTATTCTTACCCTAATCTATATACACTATTTTTCAAAGTCTTATACTTAACTATTATAGTTCTCATCAAAATCTATATTTGTAGTTTTTGCAATATTATTTTCTTTAAACCTTATTAAACCAATGTTTTAATCAATGTATTTTATTTCCAACGAATTGAACTTCTACTTAAAATTGAAGTTCATATTAGCTTTTTATCTGAACTTCTACCGATCAGATTAGCTTTTTATCTTCTATAATTTTTAGAGTAATTGATCTTAATCATTACAGATCTCATCAAAATATTTTTTTATACTTATTTATCATGAAAACTATATTAAATCTATACTTCAATCTACATATTGAAATGGAATTTACTGTGAAAACTATATTAAATTTAAGTTTCAGTCTACACATCATAGTTTCTTGCATTCTCATCATACTTAATATTTTCTCAAAAATAATGGATATTAGTATAGAAAATATATAGCACTTTTTGTTAGTTATCTTTAGAATAATGTTCTATATATTCTTTTAATTTTAAAAATTTTTGCAATTGGTCTTTTTTACATTTTGGGTTTGCTCATTGAAAAATATCATTTAAATCATTTTAATCATTTTTTGAATTATTATTTTTAGACATTGTTTTTATTTAGTACACGAAACATATCTTCTATTTATCTTAAGAAGATTTAATATATGCATACTTACTTTAAAATATATTATCAATTATGTTAATCTAAAATCTTGAATTAAGCTATTAGAAATCTAATCAAATGTTAGTTTTAAAATATTATATATTAAGTATTTAGTAACCAAATTTTTAGATCAATATATAATAATTTGTTTATTATTTAATCATCTTGGAGTAAATATGGTTCTTGACGAAAAAAATGAAAGAACTCAGCTTCTTATCTTTTGAATGTTATTCAAAGTAATAGAAGTCAATCAATCAAAACTCAGTATAATATGTGCCATAAGTATCAACTTTTTTATTTTTTTAAAGTTAAGGGTGTGTTCGGGACGGGAATCGGCTTCGGAATAAGTGCCAATTCCCCCCTCGACACAAACCCCGATGGTATGACAAACCCTTATCCTTTCCCCCTCTGAGCAATTAGCTGAGAAATCTCATCCCCGCTAACCCCCCCCCCATCTCCTCTCCCTTGTTCTCCTCTCACCAAATCTCTCCTTCCCGTCCCTCCCGCACAAGCATCCTCTCATCTCTTTCGGTCACGATGCTCTCCCGTGATGTATGTTGTTGTCAGCTTTTGCTCCTTCCTTTGTAGGTCGTCTTTCCGCCATGTGACCTGTGAATATTGGCACCGAGCTCTTTACTCCCATTCAATGGAGATGGGTGGTGTTCTTCCCTTGTATATAGGACATCTCCCATGCCTTGACAATAGAGGCGTGGTGTCCTTGGCTCTATATAGTCCTCTCAAACATGGCATCCGACTTGGACTCTGGGGTTTCGAATCAACCCATCTATAAGATGGTATGGAAGGATCGCTCCTTATGCCCGCCTTGATTTGTTGCTGAGTTGATCTTATTGACCTTGTACTTCCATATATCGTCGAGGATGTGTGATTTTGGAATCTAAGGTATTATGCTTCCATATTCCATCGACGATGTGCGATATTTGAAATCTAAGATATTCTTTCTGCAGTCCTTTGGGATCTTTGGATTCTGAGTTACCTTCTTTCCCGTTATTGCTAAGTTGTAGGCTATTTGGAATTTTAACTCCTCGTCCCTATACTGCGCTGGATGTTGAATCTTGATTTTGGGATGGTATTACTCGTGGGTTTGGCTTTTGTTGCATGTTTTACACAAAATTTTTATGTGAGCATTTGTTTTGTTGTTACTGTGACTTCGATTCTCATATTTGCGTACTTGTTGTTTAATTCGGTGTTTTTCTGAGATGCCCATATTAGGGAGAAGATTAGTGCAATATGGTTGGTTTTCAATGTCTTTTGTATTCACTCTATTGTCTATTGTGATGATTTGCTCTTCCAATAATAGATGCATCTATGTTGTTTTTTGGATGAATATCAATGTGAATTCCATGGATGGTTTTGGTGGCTTCATCTCTGTTGTATGCAATGTCCTGATTTGTTGATGGTATGATCTTACCTTAGATGAGTGCTATTATACTTTTTCTTCACATTCCTTATGCCATATGCTGGATTTTGGAAGACGATTGATTGGATTTTGGTGGCTAGTGGTGATGATTTTATCTTCCATTCCTTTAGTAGTTGGTGTGATGTTTTGTTATATGTCACTACAAACTGGACAGCTTTTGGGGACGGTTATTGGGTACGGTCACGGAGCAACCGTCCCCTATACAATTTTAGGGGACGGTTGTTTGTTGCCCGTCCCCTCTGTAAAGTTTTGGTAGATTGTTGGTGATCTGAGCTTGCGTTAGATGGCTATTGTGATGATTTTGCATTCCCATTTCTTATGATGTATGCTCTATTTTGGGAGAAGATTGATTGGGATTTGGTGACCGGTGGTGATGATTTTATCTCTCCAATCTTTTGGTAGCTGGTGTGATACTTTGCTATATGTTGTGATGGATTGTTGATGACCTAAGCTTGCTTAGATGTTGCTGTGATGATTTTTTATTCTATTTCTTATGACATGCTCAGTTTTGAGAGAAGGTTGATTGGAATTTGGTGGCTGGTAGTGATGATTTTATATCCACATTCCTTTGGTGGCTGGTGTGATGCTTTGCTATATATTGTGGTGGAATGTTGATGATATGAGCTTGCCTTAGATGGTTGTTGTGATGATTTTTTCTTTCTATTTCTTATGACATATGCTCGATTTTGGGATAATATTGATTGGGATTTTGTTGCTGGTAGTGTTGATTTTATCTCCACGTTCCTTTGTTGGTGGGTGTGATGCTTTGCTATATGCTATGCTGGATTGTTGATAATCTGAACTTGCCTTAGATGGTTGTTATGATGATTTTTCTTCCTATTTCCCATGACATATACTCTGTTTTGGAGAAAATTGATTCGATTTTGGTGGCTAGTAGGAATGATTTTCTCTCCTCATTTCTTTGGTGACTGATGTGATACTTTGTTATATGTTGTGGTGGATTGTTGATGATCTGAGCTTGCCTTAGATGGATGCTGTGATGATTTTTTCTTCTTGTTTCTTACAATATATGCTTGATTTTGGGAGAAGATTGATTGGTATTTGGTGGCGGGTGATTATGATTTCATCCCCCAATTCCTTTGGTGGCTAATGTGATGCTTTACTATATGCTCTACCATAGTGTTGATGATCTAAGTTCACATTAGATGGTTGTTGTGATGATTTTTCCTCCTATTTCTTATGACATATGCTTTGTTTTGGGATAAATTTGATTGGAATTCAGTGGCTAGTGGTGATGATTTTATCTCTCCATTTCTTTTTGGCTGGTATGATGCTTTGTTATATGCTCTACTAGAGTGTTGATGATCTGAGCTTGCCTTATGTGGCTGTTGTGATGATTTTTCTTCCTATTTCTTTTGACATATGCTGGATTTTGGGGGAAGATTGATTGGATTTTGATGGCTAGTGGTGATGATTTTATCTCCATTTCTTTGGTGGTTGGTGTGATGCTTTGCTATATGTTATGGTGGCTTGTTGATTATCTGAGCTTGCTTTAGATGGTTGTTGTGATGATTTTTCCTGTCGATTCTTATGACATATGCTTTGTTTTGGGAGAAGATTGAATGGGTTTGGTGGCTAATGGTGATGATTTTATCTTCACATTCCTTTGGTGGCTGGTGTGATACTTTGTTATATATTGTGGTGAATTGATTTTTATTTGTTTTGGTGGATCCCTATTCAAGTTCTGTTTTCAAGTGAAGATTGTTGTGCTTGTTTTGGATTTTGATCCTTTTTTCACAATTAAATTCCCTGTCAAATATCATTGAGTCTTGTAGCTTTGTTTAAATAATGTAGAGGAACCGGTGTATGGTAAGAATGTCATAAAATAATAAATAATGTACGTTGAACTTTGACTTCGTGAATTTTGGATATTTAATTCTCGGGTGGAAGTTCGTATCAGTTTGCAAGTGACTATTATATGTTACCGATTTACTATATATTTGAACTCACCAAAACAAATAACAACCAACAAGTTTAACTAACTTTCAAACATTATCCCTTAACCCCCCAATAGCCTGTCGAACAAAGAATAGCACTTATTCCAGCTTATTCTCCTTATTCCTATATTCCAACCGAACGGAGAGCAGACCTTTATTCCTTTTATTCCCCGTCATTATTCATGCTTATTCCCGAACCAAATGCCCCCCTATGAATTTACTTATAATGATACGTGGTAAATGTGTTTCAAATTTCGTGTAAAGCAGGCATACCTAACATGTCCATCTAGAGGGGTCCATTCCATCAATTTAAGATCATTAAAATTCAATGGTCCTGATGAGCTTGAGATAAGTCTTGAATTAAGTTAATTTTCGAATCACACCATGATATATGAGCGTCTAATTTCCTCGAGGTTTCATTTCCAAAAAAATCAAAAACAAGTGGACAATGGTGGCACCGATTCATGTGAACTTACCTTAGTGCATACTCCATATTCTCATATAATTATATACATGTTTGAGAAAAAATACTATCAAAACTTTGCTGCGTACATATTGCTTCTATATATAATGTTTTCTTGATTTTTCTTGCTCTATCTTGAATTTCCTCAAAAAAAATGATGGATATTAGTGTATAAAATATGGAAAAAGATCTTTCCTTATTAGTGCACAAAACATTTATCTTAAGAAGATTGATTTGTGTATTCTTATTTTTAAAATATCCACAATTATGATAATGTCATATCTGAACTTTAA
Source organism: Ottelia alismoides (assembly GCA_037367405.1). Classification (NCBI taxonomy): domain Eukaryota; kingdom Viridiplantae; phylum Streptophyta; class Magnoliopsida; order Alismatales; family Hydrocharitaceae; genus Ottelia; species Ottelia alismoides. The sequence goes on along the minus strand of JAZKJV010007808.1, from coordinate 336,753 downwards.
AAGATAACGATGTGGTACCCTAACTTTCATATTTGTCTCAATGTGAACCTTTACTATTGATATTTAATTGATCATTTCATCTTTCCAATCATAAATATCAACAGTCAAGGACCACATTGGGAAAGTTTGGGTGCCACATATTTCCTTTTAAAGTTCATGTATGAGATTGAAATCGGGTGTATAGTTCAAGGGATTTTTTGTAATTTATTATTTTTATTTTTACAACATTATTTTCAATTAATAACTATTAATAAATATCCTAATTGATATATGTGTGTGTATGTATATATTAATTTGCTTAGTTTTTTCCGAGTTGAGCTTTGGCTCAAAGTTTGAAAATCTGCAAAAACAAACTTTTTAGCGTTTAAGGAGATCATAAAAATGTATTGAGCTGGATTGGACCTCACTAAAGCCTTTGATACAATGCAACATCAGTTCATTCTTAAAAGCCTGGAAGGGATGGGTTTCTCGCAGGTCTGGATTGGGTGGATTGCGAATTGCATTCTCACTTCTTTGTTCTCGATCTTGGTGAATGGCTCACCGGTGGGACTCTTTAAGGGCTCTCGTGGCCTTAGGCAGGGGGACCCTATCAGCCCTCTTCTATTTGCTATTGGTATGGAATCTTTGTCTCTGCTTGTGGAAGCTGCGGTGGACAGGGGGAATTAAAGACTCTGAGGAGGGGGTGTCTCCGAGCACCGTCTCACCTTATGTTTGCCAATGATATCCTCCTCTTCTGCAAGGGTACTCCGGCTTCGTTGCTTGCGGCCAGGATGGTGTTTGCTGAGTTTGAGGCAATCTCGGGCCTCAAATTGAACGTTCGTAAAAGTAAATTATTTCGTCCAAGGAGCGCCCCTGCCGATTTCGGTGTTACCTTGCAGACCGATATACTCAGTTCGAACCTCCCTACTACCTACCTTGGGCTGCCACTTACTTCCTCCTCCAGGAATGGGGTTCTTGCCGCTGCTTTGGAAGATAGGGTTAGGGCCTTGTTTTGTGGCTGGAAAGCAAAGGCCCTATCCCTCGCCGGCCGCCTTCAGCTCCTTCGCATGGTTGTCTCCGGTGTCCTTTACTGGGCTGCAGGGTCTCTCATCCCAATTGCCAACGCGCGTCGCATTGACAAATTGTGTGCTAATTTCCTGTGGTGCTTTGGCCGTAGCGATGTGGGCTGGCGCACCATTTGCCTTCCTAAGGCCGAGGGAGGCCTTGGCCTAAGATCGCTCGTTTCCCTCCGTTCTGTGATATTTGTGACATGGACTTGGCGGCTCCTTTCGGCCGACCATTCTATTTGGGCTACCTTTTTGCGAAGTAAATACCTCCATAATGCCACTTTTTGGGAGGTTAATCCGAGCTCCAATGCATCCTCTATCTGGTGGGCAATCCTTGCTGGGCATGAATCCATTCGCTGCGCTATTACCTCTACTCATGCCGGTTACTCATGGACCCGCTCCCCAAAGGGTTTCTTATTCAGCGATGCATTCGACCTTATTCGTCTCCGTGCTCATGTTGTCCCATGGGCGGGGATCGTTTGGAATGTATCTTCCGCCCCTAAACATTCCTGATGTCTGTATGGCGCTACTATCAATCGGCTGCCGACTTTGGATAGGCTGCGAGACATGGCTACGCTGTGCCTGGCTTGTGCTACCTTTGTGGGATGGAACAGGAGTCATGCGATCATGTTTTCTTCCGCTGCAGCTTTGCTGCCTCCACCTGGGACCTGGTCATTTCTAGCCTTCGCCTTCCAAGGCCGCCATCCCCCTCCTTGGCTGATATCCTGGACTGGGCACGGACCTTGAAGGGCACAGACATAAAAAAACTTGCTTTGCATTTCCCTTGCTGCCACCTCTTGGACAGTTTGGAGGGAACGCAACCTCAGATGGTCCTCCGGCACTGTCTCTACGGCCCCGGCTGTGGCTCGCGCCACCATTTCTGCAGTCAATGTCTTGATGTGCTAATTCTATCCTGTTGCTTGGTTTTTGATCTACCAAGCACGGGTTGGTCTGTTCTTCTGTTTTGCTCCGTTCCTTTCTGCCATCGCCCATTGTGGTGATGCCTGTAAATGTTCATTTTATACATCAATGATATTATATACTTACCCATCAAAAAAATGTATTGAGCTCGATCATTGTAAATTTCTTCAAAATCTTATTTTTATACTTGTTTAAATGAATTTTTCTTGAATTTTTTGTTTGACTTTGGAATTTTACATCACTCGATGCATATTTGTACACAAATCTAAAAACGAATCTACTATTTATGGTAAGAAGACTATTACGTTATTTCCACAATTTTTTTCTAAATCCATAGACCTAATCCTTTAGAAATATTAAAAAAGAATTAATTTATGTTTAATAAAAATATTATTTAATTTAGACACTATTTAAACAATAGTTTATATATAGACACTATTCATAGTCTGGAAATATTTTGCAATATTGAAAATAAACTTTGTTATCAAAAATTTAGTATATTCATATTGCAATATATAGAAATTTTCTAGTGTTTCTGTTCAACTAAAATGTTTCTCCAAAACAATGAATAATTACTAAATGAAATACGAATTAAGAAATTGATTCCTTATCTTAAGATTTTTCTGCTCTTATTTTAAAATAAATGTGCAACTATATTATAAATCCTCAAACCTAACCATTATATTATATTATATTATTATATATATAAGCCAACCTATCATTACGAAGGGGAATAGGGATGAAAACGGTCGGATATGGATATGAATGTAGGTATAATTATATCTTTATCGAATTTAAAAACATGAAAACGAATGTTGATACAGATACCAACAAATATGAAAATTACATCACCATATCCTTTAAAATGAAAATGAATTGGATACGAACAATACAAATCGAAATACTTGGTTAAGATGCTTTACACATTAAATAAATATAGTGAAAATATTCATTTCATAAAAAATACATATATATTGGTGAATAAATCTGTAAAATTTTGTTATAAACAATTACAAATAGATCTACAATTATACTCACATACAAATCAACATATTCTTATTCATTTTCATCCATTCTTATTCATTTTCATCCATGGTCATGCATATCGAGTACAAGAACTCGCACTCTTTGTGAAGGGGTGAGGAGCTTCTGATCCTTTTTCATCCTGATCACATTATCCATACTTTATGGGGAGTTGATCGACACTATAACGGTTTTGCGTGACTATCATTTTCCATCATTATGGTCACCTATACTAGTATTGATCAAATTGAGTGTCTTTCTAGAGATGAATATTTTCTTTTTTGGGATTATAGCAACAAATATTTTGACGACTATCAATATATTGAACATCTAAAGGGTGCAAATGTAAAAAATCCCATCGAAGACGATTATTTACGCATCCAGCGAAGCCTCGATCATCTCGTATCTAGAACACCCATCGAGGATGATCGAACACTAAATGCAGACGAGTGAAGCAATCCTTTTTTTTTTTTTGACGAGTGAAGCAATCCTAGGTGTAGTTGAAGATCCAACACAATCGAGCACAAATCTAACCTGACTCGTAAAGGAACATCATAGGGACCAAGATTTATCATTCTTTAACTAACAACTCCGAAACCAACAGACATACAAAGCTTGTGCAAAAAACCGGTGGTCACTAAGTATCTACGGTTTACACGTCTCCAGATTTTCACCGCGGTTCGGCGTAACGCGCAGTCACGCACCTTACGTTATTACAAGATTGGGCTTGCCGTCAAAAATCTAAACTGGAAAACAAACTTACTTGGAAAGAAGCACACTCCCTGAGAGAAGAGAGCACTTGCTAAGCTTCGGTCGGCTTCTGGATGACAAAGGACATGCTCTGGCAATGGCTCTTGCTGTCGAAGGCAAGAAGGCGGATGTACGCGTTCGGGTATGCTTTCTTGCACTCTTCGACCTCTTGAAGTACCTGATTGGCATTGGTGCAGTCGAACATGGGCAGCTTCCACAGGGTCCAATACCTTCCATCGTAGTAGCCGGGCATCCGGCTGTTGGTTCTATGGACGTGGCCAACCTGAGCAAACATAAGATGCCTAGAGTGAGGGCCAAGTCTCACCTCCATGTTCCAGTGACCATGCATACAATCATTCGTAAAAACAGAGTGAAAAAAAATCTTTAAAATTGGCAAATTAGTTCTGAACTTTTGATCTTCAGGACATCCGATCATATCGGTAATGTGGTATCGAAACTGGATTTCATGACACAATTTGAAGTTCCCGAACAGATATCCGCAACTATTCGGCAGCTATATATCAAAATCAATATAAATACGCATATCAAGTAAATGATGTTAATATACCAAGTATAGGTAAATGATGTTAATATACCAAGTCTAGGTGAAATCTTAAACTTGATTTCATTTACAATCAAGATGAATCGATGCATAGTCATGTTAAAACATCGCCAGAAGAAAAAAAAACCGTAAAAATATCATGCTTATACTGTCAAAAGGCTGATTAATTAGTGAAGCGCCCGCTACGTATGAAGTCAGTTTTTTATTTAAAAAATGCATTTTTATTCAGATATTTTTCAGGTAATCTTCAGAACACAGAAAATGGAAATAAAAACCGATACCTCATCAAATTCCAAGCAGGGGATCCATCCTTTGGACACCATGTACTCGACCTCTTTCGCGATTGAATCTGAAGTGAGTGGAGGAAGATACGAGAGCGCCTCGAACTTCTTGTTCTTTATAGGATTCCACGTCTGTCATAAAATTCACCAAAGAAATTCAGTTTCCACACAAGGTTGTGCTTCGAAAGCAATTGGGAAATCGAAATTCGACTGAATGCGGACAGTTTCTACAGATTTCACAATCGTAGAATTTCATATAAATCATATGCTGAATCAGAACCAGAGCTTTCCATACAGTCTTAGTAAGAACCTGATTGCGTGCTCTGAACAATTTTCAAGACTCAAATATTAGAGAGAAAATCTGAACTTTTTTCCAGCTCAAAATTTTTTGAGATGAATTCATCATAATCATAGTATGTAGACGATATATCGATTGGCTCTAAAAAAGATCTTATTTGAGTCATACCTGGGAAATTATTAATGGGTCGAAATGAAATATTAATCAGGGAACTGTAAATATGAACTTCTGAACATTGACATATAAAGTAATCATAGATAGGTCAAAAATAAGAAAAATTAAAAGAATCGGGAATAATAGCTGAAACTTGCAAATTTCCAAACCACCACTTCGGCTCTATATGTACAAACAAATCGATGAAAAAAAGAAGGAACAATCGATTGAAAAAGTTTACTACGAAAAATAGATATTGTTTACAAACAACGAAAAAATAGATATCGTTTACAAAAAGATCAAAGATTTTTGACATAGATTCCAAATAAACCCGTACTCATATCTTACACCCATATTTTACAGATAAGATCAGCAAAATAACATAGCTATGGTTTTTAAGTACCACCTGTAACTTAAAGATGTCTCATATGATCTTGATTTTAGTCCATTCTGGAATAAAAACAACCAAAAAGGACTCAGATCTGATCCTACAAATCTACACCTACTAAGATAAGAAGGTGATTTTTTAAACATGAATATGTAAAGAACGAACGAAGTGGAGTACATGATACAAAAACCATAGGAAGCGGCGCTCTCCTGAACATACACACGCGCATGCAGACGCACATAGACAAACAGAAACACACCCGCGTGCATATAAGGTACACGGTACACGGATCGTAAAAATCCGTATCAGATCGGCCAACATCCATTTATGGAATGTATCCGAATCATAAACAGGTTGGGTTTTCAAGGCATACCACAACAAAATCTCTGAAACACAACTTCGAATATATCCCGACCAATATATGAAACAACATCCACTGGAAGTAAAACTACCAGAAAGGGCTTAGATTTGATCCTACAAAATCACAGATATTAAGGTATAAAGGCAATTTATATATGCTATCTCAACTCTGGAGATTTTTGATGAGATTTTTAATAGATCAAGCTGCTTCAACTGGATGTTAAACCACCAAAAAATCTTACGTTTGATTATAAGGTAAACAGGGTGCTAAATAAAGATACTTCGTCTGACATATGTTTCTAAGATGGGAATTTAACATCATAAATTTCAAGTAGAAAACCTTAGATCAGTAAACTTACAGCAAGTACTATCCCGAATTATCTGTAACTTTTTTATTTTACATTTGTTTTTATGAGATCTCCTATGGAGATTTCTCATGTAATTCTACTATATTAAGCTGTCTTCAGTGGAAGTAAAACCACCAACAACAGCTTAGATTCGATCTTATGGTAAAAAGGATGCTAAATATTGATGCTTTGTCTCACATATGCTTATCAGATGGGAATTTTGGCCATACATTTCAAGCAGAAAAACCATACTTCTATTCTACATATGAGATCAACAAACATACAGCCACTATTGTCGTATTATACAATCTGTAACCTCTACATATGAGAGGAGCTCTAGATATATATTCATCATTCAACCTCTGCCATATCAAGTTGTTTTCACTGGAAGCAAAATCGCCAAAAAGAGCTCAGATTTGATCTTAAGGTAACAAGGATGCTAAATATTGATACTTTTTCCCGTCTGCTTTGCAGATCGGAAATTTTTTTGGCATGGTTTCAAGTAAAAAACCATACTCATATTGTACATATAAAATCAACAAATTAAACACCACAGCAACTATTGTCTCTACATAAATTTCTGGCGGTCACCAATAAGAGCTCACAAAAAATCACAGCAGTTAGATCTTAAGATCGGAATCATTTGGCATAGATTCAAGCAAAAAAAGCCATGATCATGTTCTAGATATGACATCGAGAAACCAACATCAACCATTGCCATACACCATACTTACACATGCAGGTCATTAAAAAAGCCCAACTTCCAGAAATCCCAAAACCTTCAGCATATCAAGTTGACCAAGAACAAAGGGCTTAGATTTGATAATTGCAAGTTCAGAGCTCTAGATATGTCAAGAAAACAAAAAGCTTGAAACGGGAAGCGGGTACCTTCATGCAGGTGGCTCTGGAGCCATTGGAGACGGTCCTGTCCTTCCAGGAGACGGAGCCCTTGAGGGGGAGGGGCTTCCCTGGATGGCTCTGGGAGTGACCCAACATGCCCTCCCTCCTCCAGCGACGGCTGCGGAGCGCAAGATCCCACTCGACATCTCCCCCGCCTTCCCTTTGCTGGGAAGCTCTAGAACCAGAACGATGTGGGAGAGCGGTGAGTGGGGTTGATGGTTTGGAGGACGCCTTCTTATTGTTCCACTCCCGCTTCTTGTTTTTTTGATACTGCTTAGGCCACTAAACAGGACAGGGGTCAGATCCACGGGCTTAATGGGAGGTCTAAAAATTAATCAACTCGAATCCGCTCCATTTAAGTAGTGTGAGGTTGCTGGAGCTCTTGCAATTTAAAAAAAACACATATCAATTTTGCATTTCTTAAATTTTGCAATATTATTTATGCCAGTTCTTTTTTTATAATATCAATTGTACTTCAATATTCTTACAAAATTTACAATTATGCTCTTCTGTTAGGGTAAAGTAGAGGTATAATTGATATTACAAAAGAGCAGAACTGTGAATAATGTAAGAATATGGGAGCACAACTAATATTACAAAAAAGAGAGGTGTATAACTTATTTTGTAGAAGTTAAAAAGGGCAAAAGTGATAAAACCCAAGAAAAAAGATGACATTCAATATCTAACAGTTACATTTTCTTGGAAGCGATCCCAAACCTGCTTATTTATAAGTTCATTTTTGGGTATTTCTACGGTTGCGCTCCCCTTGGATTCTACAATATCAGCTATGCCTTCCCTTTTTTTTGTCATATCAATTTTAACCCTACCTTCTCGAGCAATTAATAGTTGTGCTCTTGTGTTAAGTTTCGTACATTCCATTCCCAAATCGGAAAGAAAAGAAGGGGTATATGTGAGATTTTTGAAAATTGCGGGAACACAACTGTAAGAAAATTTTCATTAAATCAATCTTTGATTTGCACAAATCATGATTTGATTTATCTCGCGGATGGTAAAAGTAAATTGAGAGGAACAACCGTTAATTGCCTAAGAAGGTAAAGGCACAACTAATATTGCAAAAAAAGAGGCACAACTATAAAGTACGCTTGGTTATTTTTCAAGATTCCAAAAGCCGCTTATTTTAAATGCGTGCGGTTTCGAAAACTTCCAACTTTTTGCATAGATGAAAAACATTATGTACACGAATGTGTGTGTAACGTGTTTCATCTAGATTAACGACAAGGATCGAGGGATAAGTGAACTTTATCTCTAGTTTTTGTTCAATCTATTTGGCAAGAAAGAGAAAAATATTATATATAGATAGATACATAATTAGATGCTGTAAACAAGAAGTGGCCAATTATAGTGAGATAGATAGCTGGTCGTGAAATAAAATCTATTTATCTCAAGATAAGAAAGCGGCATCACACATCCAAGCATACTGTTAGTCCCTCTAGATGGGGGTCCATGGCATTTGCAGGATGAGAGCTATAGTAGGACTCGGATGCAATTTAGCATATATTATATTATAGAAAGAAAAGAATGGGAGGAGGAGTGGACGGTGGAGATCACGAAGTTGCCTTTCCTTTCGAGAGAAGAGAGCTTTTATTAATTGTTTGGGAGGAAAGAAACAAAGATCAAGAAGAGCCGAAGTGGAGGCTAATAGTTATTTCTACTGGAAGATGCACAAATACACGTCCCACAAGGCCCCATCAGGATTCACGACTTTGCACGTGAGTTGTCCTCACGTGGTTGGTCTATCATTGTTTTTTATTTTATTTATTTATTTATTTGGATAAATAGCCGAAGGAGGTACGGAAATGGAGGTTACAGATGATCATGGTAACATAGCAACCAAACATACTGATTTCCTATCAGAGACTCAATGTAGAACAGCATGCAAAGATTAAGCATTGAAGTAAGCTTACACATCGATCTTGAATCTAACAAAGTCCTCGAAATCAGTTTTCCTCGATAACAAGTTGTCTTGATCAAGAATCTTTGTAATTAGTCTAGTACTTTTCTTACTTTTGGATAATTCAAGCTCATTACAACTGTCATAACATCAGAACTCACTTTATCTTACTCCATATTTGATAGCAAAAATAAGAAATTAGTAAAAGTAATAAAATATTGACTCATTGATATTTTTCCCATGGATTGTTACATGTTTAAATAACTAATATAAGACGTTACTCCACGTAAATTTCATCCGCCTCTCATTGGATTATTTCGAGTAGTCCATTCAAGTTGCATATAGATCCAAACAGTTTCCAACGATCTTATCCCAAATTGACTTGATAGCTGATATTACCGTAAGTTGTTCACAAACTCAAAAGGGTACTCAAAACCTACATATCCTACGTGTCATGACACATCAACAGCGGCGTAAGATTTGAAGTTACTTATTTGATGTCTAATGCATTGGAAGTTGATTTATCTCCTGCATTTTAGGACAACTCTCCGACTGTTGCCAACCATCATGTCGAATTTTAGAAGAAATGGTGTAGTCATGGCGGATAGCTCATTTTTTATGCAAGATCTTCGATGACCTGCTATACATTAGTTTATTTTGATGGTATAGCTTCGGAGACATGACATGTGATGCTTTGTAGTTGCCACGAGTTTATTCATTTTGATGCCAGATCTCCCTTCGGGCCCTTCCACCTGCCATGGAGGACTCTGCCCCTCTCTGCATTTGCCACTAGACCAACTGCCTTCTCTTCCTTCCCACCCCTGCACCCTACCACCATCGCCCCTCCGCTAACCCTCGTGCAACCACCACCATCCACATCACCACCACCAATTCACCGCACAAGTGGCCACCATTGGCCACACCATCAATACCATTGTTGTCGTCACACCACCTCTCCATCGTGCCACCTAGGGGCGGAACTAGTATACATTATGAGGGGGCCATGGCCCCCCCATGATTATTATACATCACTTGTGCAATGTATTAAGTTTTTAATACAATCCCTTTTCAGTTGTATTATAACTAATGTCATTAGAGAAAATTTGTAGTATTATTAAATGGTTAAGTAGTAGAGTGGCATGGCTATTATCTTAGACACTAGGGTTTGAATCTTATCTCCGTCAATTTTACTTTCTTTTATATAATTTATTCATTCACTTCCAAAGTATCAAAATAATTTGATATAAAATTGTATTCGAGTTTATTTATCTTTCCAATTAATTTTAGTACTCCTTGTAAATAAAATAAAATTTATTGTTTCCTTTTTGACATGAAGTTTTTAGTTTCAAAATTTCATTTGATAGTTTATCCTTTTTAGGATAGATTTAGAGAGGCTTAAATTATTATATTTATTCAATTTTAAAAATAGCCACTAAAAATACCAATCTATTCGAAATTCTAACATTAATATTAGATTTAAATTCTACGTTTATCAAGATTGGAAGAGGTTCATTTTAAAAATATTAATTCTATTTAAAAATATCGTTCGAAAATACATAGATTTTTCCATTTTTAAGCATACATAATAGTTGTATACTCGACCCCTGCTTGATGAAATTCCTAATTCCGCCTTTGGTGCCACCAGTGTAACCAACAACATTGCGCATCGTACACCCACCGTTGCAATCATCGTGCACCATCGTCGTGTGTCACCATCCTACGCCCTCCACGTCGCCACTACAACCATGAGAACGAAATGGGAGGCAAAGTTGACATGTTCTTCCTTATAGAAATTTCCATTTTTTTCCTTCAAATTATCAAAATAAGTGAGGGCAAGTCATGTAAGATGACAGGTTGAAATGTAATTGACATGGTAGGTAAAAATATAGATGCCATGTAAGGTTCACATCGGATTTTTTTTATACCTTTTTAGGTATCGCTGCTATATCTCTGTCTGTTGACTTCATTGGCAGAAGTAACTTTAAGACATACATGATACTCTAAAGTTATGCTATGAAGGTTTCCAAGACTTTCGAACGTGTTCCAAATCTACACGAGATTCGAAAATTCACGATTAAATTTCAAACGTCCACTGAATTTATAGAGAAATCCATCATCTTATGAACAGATCTTAAATTTCATGCGATGAAGGCTAAATTTGAACTAAAAAAATAGCGACGATTAGTTGATATTTTGAAAAATAACAACATATAAGTGTCGCTATATGGACCGTTGCTAATGATATAACGACAGATATGATATTTGATGCTAATTTTGAGTACGAAAACTCATTTCGCAACGAATAATATCGTCATTATATATTTAACAACGGTTAATTTAGTGACGGATTTTTTCAAAACCGCCACTATAGCTAAATTTTGTTGTAGTGATAAAATCAATTTTTTATAGATGTCTTTATACATTTTTCAGGAAACTTCGGAATTAACCTTTTATTTCGTATTGGTTCAATAAAAATCATTCCGTCGCGAAGAGCGGGTAATGTGCTAGTGTATACCTAAAACAACATAAGGTAAGCAACTACAAACAACATAAGTGAGGATGAATTTGTCTTGAGTCATACGCTTCAAAAAAAGGTCTAGTCTCAAGGGACCGCCTTATCAAGGAAAAGGCACACGCCTCACTAGAAATGCTTTAAGCCATGCTCACTCCAGCACAAGCTAGTAAAAGTCAGTAAACAATATTCAGTCGATTAGATCACTTATTAAGGATTAATTGAAAGTTTATAGATTAATCAGATTTAGTCGAACAATACTCAATTTTGTGTTTTTCGAATATTTTAAAATACAAATCATTTTTTATGCATATATTCGTATTAATTTACATAAATATGGACATTTTCAATAGATTTTTATCATTTGTGCCCATTTGAGATAATGCAATATCAGTTATACCCCTCCTTTTTGGGGATATTAGTTGTACCCTTGACTTCTTGTGGTTCTGTCACTTGTGTCACACTGCTAGTTTGGTCGTCAATAAATTGAGTAAACCATGATTTATTCAAACCATGATGTGGTTGAAAGGGGCAAAATTATCAAAACAAGTCCTCGAGATTGTCACTATCAACTGGGCTGAGGGAGCTTGACAGAGGGGATAGGGCGGAGGAGGTTGAGGAAGGTGGCTAGGCGGAGGGAGGTGGGGGAGGAGGTGGGGAAAGGTAGTTGGATAGAGGGCGATAAAGGGTGTGTTCTGAGATTGAGGGTCTCATATGTCTGTGATGCGTGGTAGCAAACCTCACCTTATTCTTCGATTGGAATCAGATCAAAATGCTTGGTTGAGGGGGCTTACCATTTTTGTCTCTGATTCAACTCAGCACCGACAAGACTCGGGTTGGGGCCAACTGATGTTGTAGCTCCGATGGAAGATGAAGGAGCTCAACCCTAACTTCCCATCTTTCCAACATGGCCCTCCAGGTTGCCTCTGTTCTCAACGAGGACGAGGACGCTCTCCTTGGCTTCGACCTCGACAGCAAGACCCACATGTGGAATTCAATGTACCATATGGGAGATCCCAAGGTAATACTAGCTGGAGAGGCTCGTCAAGGTAACAAGCCCTTGTATTTGTCTGTCAGGAGCTTGAGATCGCATGTCCTACGCTCGAAATCGATCCAAGAGGATATGATGGTTGGTAGGTACCTCGATATGAAGGCAGAGAAGGAAGGAGAAGGGAATGACCATGTTCAACCTTCTCCTATTCCATAGAGAAAGAGGAAGGGGTTGGAGGGGGAAGGGAATGGCCAATCAAAGGAGGGAACTCAAGGAGGAGAACCCATCCTAAGTTTTCTCCCCCATTCCGCAACCACCACCTCCCTTCCACAGCATCACAACGACACGAGCCCAGTACTGCTCAATTGCACCTCGCCTCCCTTCTCTAGTGGAGTGCACCATCTATCCTTGTCGTTAAAGAACCTGACATATTGATCCTCTGTCCACATTTTCCCATTCTCCAGTGTTTCCCATGACCCTTGTTCGGGCCGTCGGCACCATCCTGCTTTCGACCACTGGTGGGCTGCCACCTAAGACATTGACAGAGGGGGCGAAGGAGGAAGTCGACTGGAGGGGAGGGGTGGAGGAAGTGATGGACGGATTACTCCTAGCTATTCAATCTAATAATGCTTGTGCTCTAAAAGTTAACGTCCATTTGAGATGTGCATTGATGGCAACTAACTCGAGGGGCACAACTTATAAAGCAGCAAGAAGTCAAGGGCACAACTGATGTTCCAAAAAAAGAAGAGATATAATTGATATTGCAATATTTCAGAGGAACACAAATCATAAAAAACCTTTTTTAATAACATCATAATAAAATAAAATAAACAATTTAATTACAATCAAACATTTGCATCTATTTTACTCAACTTTCTCAAATAATCAGAAAGTAAAACTGCATCTGTTTAGTTGATCACCCCATCCACTAGACTAATTAAACGACTAATTGATCTAGCCAGACGATTATTACAAGATTGTTTCAACTCATAGACTACCATTCATAAATTGACCGTTGATACAACTCTCGAGATGCTAACCACCACGAAACATTCACACACCACCTCTCCGATGGACCAACCGCCGTCAAGCTACCTCTTCACGGATCAACATCACAGATAAGACAACCACCGACATAAAGCGATAAGCACAGTTGGGAGAAGTTGAATGCATAGACATGTCAAAGGCTTCACGTCACGTCAAGGAAGCCAAGTGAAGAAATGATCAGGCAAATATGTCAGCGACGGAGAGCTGATAATGTCTTCAAGGAGATTTGAGCCTCTGTATAATAAATACAGTCAAGATGATTCAATTTGTGACTATGACAAGAGTTACAAGGGTATAATCTCAACTTTAATTTTTAAAACTAACATGTGAGGTGTTAGTTTTCCACAAGCAAACTAATCTTTCCTTATTCGTGGGGTGGACATTGTTTGGGTCAAACCAGGTAACCCAATCGAATCATTTGATGTGAGTGAAATGATTTGAGTTATTCGGATTTTCGGGTCAGGTTAGACCCAAATCGTTTATTTATATGGGTACTGGGTTGGTTGATGGTTTTGATATTGTCCACCCGACCTACCAAATCAAGCCCTTAATATAGGTGACACGTGGTTTAGACCCACTCGACCCAATCAAAAAATTATAAGAATATATTTGTGTATACATATATACACACACATATGTGCACAATATTTATATCATTATATAAGATATTTAACTCTAATTATTAATTTATTAATAAATGATAATGTCTGCAAATGAAATAGCATAATTAGTTTGACGGTATATGTGAATTAAATGCATGTTATCATGTTGGAAAGTGGAATCCAATTGCAAAACGTGATTTGTTATATTGTAATTTATTCCTTATTAACAAACAAATAAGTCATCAAAACTCTCATTAAACAACGGACCTTTGTAGACATGTAAGCTTGAAACAGTTTTAGGAAATGTAATTTGCATTATTATTAAGTGGTAACTTTCACCCTTAGTCTATTTGTTTAATTTGGTTTTAACCCGACCCAATCGACCAAACCAATGATCCGAATAGCTTAACCCGAAGTAGTTCGATCGGGTGATGGATTCCATTTTTCCAATCCAAACTGAATTCAACCCGAACAGAATAACCAAATCCACCCAAACCGATTGAATACCCACCCCTACCTATTTGTGTAGACATACACTAACACGCCAAACAACTATGCCGCTTAAACACTCGAACACAAGCACTCAAGCACAAGGACACAAGAGCAATGGCACTAACCCTTCTTTGTTATTAGCAAGATACCCACTCTCAACTCTATTGTTTGCAAGTGAATTATATACACAAGTTTGGGTTATACGAAGGAACATCAATTATTACATGTACAATGAATACAAGGACTCTTCATCTTCTGCGGAAAACCTTTTATCTTTGGAGATGACTCTTCACACAACTTAGCTTTTCATCTTCCGTGCAATCCTTTCATCTTCTGAAACCAACACTATACAATCCGTTCCATCAGCATGTCATGTCGTCTGCCACATCAGCATGCTATGTCATCTTGACATGTCATCAGTGGACCTCACGCTCCTACGTAGGATATTGCAGCTCTGCTCTGTCGAGTACCGATGAACACTTGTGTTGTACCAAGGAGAACACGTGGTCTCCGAACCTTCATGTGATAAATCCCTTCATTAGCTATCCGTACACTAAGGTGAAGTCCTCCAAAACTTCATCATTGTGTGGCCACGGAACCACATAGGCATGTGATAATTGATACTGCACACTATATCCGTACCGACTTTGGGGTGTTACAACAAGCTACATAATAAACCTTTGTTGATGGAGAAAGGCTAAAGAAAATGGATCTAAAATAAAGCAAACGACCATGTATGAGTCTAAATGGATGTGAAGAATAAGGTAGGTAATCCTTCCAAGCACTCCCTCTACTAAAATTATCTTTGGATAGAGTGACATGAAACTCAAAAATTACGTAATAATGTTGACAGAAATCCAAGTGAAGAAAATGTCATGTTAGATGCCAATTGGATATTCTTCAAAGAGGTCTAAGATTATAAGGAGTCTTCTTCTATAAGTGAGGGGAACATGAAAAACCTTTTTCCTATGGAAGGGGCACATGCACAAGGTACCATGTTTTTTGTGTACCTGATAGGAGGAGCATCTATGCCTATAATCTTCAATTGTTCTATGCCCTTCGGGTACACGCCAACTAAACTTTTAAAAGGAGGGATATCATCAACATTGGTATCAACCACTGGCCTCCAGCATTGGTATCAACGGCATCCATCAAAATAGGAGAATGGAAGTTACCCCACTTTATACCTTGCAAAGTTGGCATACTTTGTAGGGTACGGATCCAATCAAGCATCACCTGGCTAAATCTTGATCGAAGAAGAAAGCATGTATAATTACACAAGATGAGAATTTATAGTGGTTCGACAATATGCCTGATTCATTTACTGACACTAGACTCTCTCTACTATTGACTGAATGATGTTGAATACAATATGTGGTGCCATAAGGTTTTCCTTCTATACTACAACAAAAGAATAGCAATTATATTCAACAATCCCAGCCATCAACATTCAACCAATCAGGATGCAAGAGGTGGATTAAGCATCTCAACAATCCAACCCAACAGCTCTCGGTCAATCAGGATGCAAGAGGCTTATCAGATACTTCAGCAATCCAGCCCAACAGCTTTCGGCTAATCAGAAGGCCGGAGGGAAATCAGTTACATCAGCAATGCTCTCCACTAGTATTCAGTCAATCAGTCTTCACAGAATCAATATCAGCAATCTCCCACTTGAAGATTGATTTGTAGTACACGCCACATTTTCAGTAGTCCTGGTATCAGTTTTTCCTTGTCTTCTATGCTTGAAGACAAATAGAAACTAAACATATCTTCAACTTCTCCACGGTTACGGACTTTGTGAACATATCGGTAGGATTTTCTAATGTGCATATCTTCAACTTAAATTGCCCATCTTCTAGCTGCATCTGAATTAAGTGGTACTTCACATCAATGTGCTTAGTCCTCGAGTGAAAGGCAGAGTTCTTTGCAAGATGAATTGCACTTTGATTGTCACTGAATTTGACAAAATTCTCATTCTTTACTCAGTTCTTTCATCAGACCCTCCATCCATATCATTTCTTTGCAAGCTTCTATTGCCTTCACATATTCTGCTTTTGTGGCCGAGATAGTCACTATCTTCTTGAGTCTAGAGATTCAACTAACGGTTCCACTCCCTAAGGTAAAGACATACCCTCTTATGCTTTTCTCGCCATCATCCCTGCAAAATCTAAATCCACAAAACCTCGAACAGAAATGTCAGTGTTTCCATAACACAATGCCATGTTAGATGTACATCTCAGATAGCTTAGAATCCATTTCACAACTTCACAATGTTCCTTGCCAGGATTCGTCATGAATTTACTTACAACTCCCACAGCATGAGAGATGCTTGGTCTTGTACAAACCGTTGCGCACATTAAACTACCAACAGCAGGTAGGGTACTTTTGGCATGTACTCATGCTCCTCCTTTGTAGCAGATTCTTTCTCTTTTGAAAGTTTGAAGTGGCTCGCTAATGTTTAGAGTAGTTTTTGCATTTTTCATATTACATCTCTCAAGTATTTTATCGATGTAATCTAATTGAGACAATCTTAGCTTCTTGTTTTTCATATCTCTGCTAATCTGCATTCCAAATATTTTCTTTGCAGGACCTAGATCCTTCATCTCAAACTCTTCGGACAACAATGCCTTCATATTTGTTATTTCTTCATTGCATGAGCCTGCAATAAGCATGTCATCTACGTACAATAATATAATGATGTAAACCATATCAAATTTCTTGAAGTAGCAACAATGGTCAGCATGACACTTGCGGAACCATGTATTTGTCATGAAATCATCAAACCTTTTGTACCATTGTCTTGGTGCATGTTTCAAGCTACAATGTTTTTTCTAAGCTTGCAGACTATGTCTTCTTTTCTAGTAGCTAAATAACCCTCTGGTTGTTGCATCTAGACGTCCTCATCAAGATCTCCATGGAGAAATATTGCCTTAACATCCAACTGCTTCAAATGTAGATTCTTAGCTGCAACAGTGCTTCATATTAGCTCTTATGGTTGAGACCTTTATAACATGTGCAAAGATATCTAAAAATCAACTCCTGCTTTCTGCTAAAATCCCTTTGCCACTAGTCGATCTTTGTATTTACAGGAACAATCAGCTTCCTCCTTCACTCTGTACATCCACTTATTATGCAGAGCCGTTTTTTCCTTTGGTAATAGGACTAAATCCCACGTTTTATTTCTTGAGAGAGTGCATCTCCTCATCCATGACTAACTCACATTGATTCATTGTCTCGTCTTCTAAAACTTAATCAAAGCATTCAAGCTAACCTTTATCTGTCAATAATAAATAATTCAAGGAAGGTGAATATCTTGCAGTAGGTTTGCTGATTCTGGAAGATTTCCCTATCACCATAGTTTGTAGATTATTTTGTAGGATGGGTTGCACCTTCTCATCACTTAGTTGTGATGTGCTCTATTTGGGAGTCTCATAAAACTCTGCAAAGTCTGGTTCTTCAGTTGTTTTTCCTTTTATCAATTCATCCTTGTATAATGAAGACACATTGAATGTGACATCAATGCTTCTAATTGTCTTTTTGTTCTTCAAATCCCACAATCTATATCCATTGTTATCCATAGACAACAAAGGTACACTTACTTACTTTGGGGTCAAGTTTTCCTCTATCGTCCTACTCAATGTCAGTGTAAGCTATGCATCAAAAGACATGTAAATGAGAAAGTGTTAACTCCTTTCATGTACATGTTTCTTCTAGAAGATCATCATCTACTTCAGAAGATGGACCTCGATTGATTAAATATTGTGTTGTATTCATTGCCTCAGCCTAATGCCGCTTGAGTAGACCTACATTTACCCTCATACTTCTCGCACGCTCTAGAAGAGTCATGTTTGTGCATTCAGCAACACCATTCTGACTGGATTTTTTGAGATCGGTTTCAATCTCTCGATCTTGTTCTTAGCATAATATGATTCAAACTCCTCACTGCAGTATTCTCCCCTATTATCTAACTTGAGACATTTCAACTTTAAGCATGTCTCACTCTCAACTAAGGTATTAAACAATTTGAAGGTTTCAAACACATTGGATTTATGTTTGATAAAATAAACCTACAGTTTTCTAGCTGCATCATCAATGAAACTAATAAAATAATGAGATCTGCCAACGGATGGTACTTGAGATGAACCCCAGACGTTTGTATGAACCAGCTACAGTCTTTCAGTCTTTTGTATTCTTGCAGTCTTTGTGAAATTTTATTTTTCTTCTAGTTTCTTAAGATACAATCTTCGCAGAAGTCTAGATCAACAGTTTGCAATGCTATCAACTTCCCTTTCTTCTGCATAATCTTCATTCTTTTCACTCATGTGATGAAGTCATCTATACCAAGTGTTAGCATCACACCCACATGATGCAATATTTATCATGTCATATGAGCCTGATGCGATACATAGGATTCATTCTTTCTTACCTCGAGCAAGGATCAATGATCCCTTAAACATCTTCCAGGAATCTAAATCGAATGATGTTACTACACTACTTTCTGATAGATGTCCAACAGATATGAGATTCCTTATTAGACCGGATACATGTCTAACATTCTCCAATGTCAACCATTAGGTTGGGATATGTTAATGTTTCCCTTTCAATTATGTTGTAGCATTCATCAACTCCCAGATATACCATTCCAAAATCACCTTTCACATAATTTTGAAAGATATCATTTTGTGGACCGGTATGAAATGAAGAACCCCAGTCCACAATCTACGACTCACTTCGAGCATCTACAACACATATTGGGGCATAATTATCCTCATCGTTAGTAAGATTTACAGTATTCTTACCTTTGTAATCTTCACATTTCTGCTTTCTTGGAGCCTTGCATTATATCTTCTAACGCCCCTTTTGATTGCAATTCTAGAAGACCACGGACTTCAGATCTATGGATTTGGATCTTGCTCTTGCTGACTTTGCCCTGGAATGTTTTTGTTCATGTAGCTCTTACTGCTTCTTCCTTCTGTATTCAAGGCAGAACATGACGAGTGTTCTTCTCCAAATGTCTTCTATCGTGCCTCTACTCCAAGAAGAAGACATGCAACATCCTCCAACTTTAACTTGTCATCAAATACGATCTTCACAGACTCCAACTGATTGATGATACTGTTCAGATCATTCAAGCGTGAATCCACTACGAAGTTCTCGCTCATTTTTAAATTAAAAAGCTTCTTCATTAAATACACATTATTTGATGTGGATGGCCTCTCGTACATCCTTTCAAGAGCTTTGAAAAGATTTGTCATCGTCATCTCCTTTGCGATATTTGAAGACACATATAGAGCAAGCTTGAGCCTTACCGTTCATAGAGCCTTTTAGTTTAGGACCTTCCACTCCTCATCCTTCATGGCTTCGAGCTTCTTCCCTTTGATCGAAAGATCTAGATCCTTCTTATATAGAACATCTTTAATCTACATCTTTCAGAACGTGACGTTCGATCCATAGAACTTCTTAATCTTGACATTTAATTCTCTTGTCGTATGTGTAAAGGTTGAACTCCGAACCTACGGATTCGATCAAACACCTCATGACCAGAACCATAATCGAAAAAGAAAACACGCACAATCACACAAGACATGGATTTATAGTGCTTCAGCAATGTACCTACTCCACTTGCTCACACCACTCTCTTTACTATTGCTTGAATGATGTTGGACACAATATGTGGTGTCACATGGCTCCTGTATACTACAATAAAAGAATACCAATTGTATTCAGCAATCCCCACCATCAGCACTCAGCCAATCAAGATGCAGGAGGTGGATTGAACATCTCAGCAATCCTACCCAACAACTCTCAGTCAATCATGATACAGGAGGATGATCAGACACCTCAACAATATAACCCACCAACTCTCATCCGATCAAAAAACATGAGGGAGATTAGCAACATTAGCAGTGCTCTCTATTAGTATTCAACCAATCAGTCTTCACAGGATAAGTCGCAGCGCACTTTACATGTATGCCATTAGTCATGGGCTATCATTATTACGGAATATTTTGTGAGAAATTGTTGGAGAGATTAATTTTATCCAAGATTGAAGTTCAAATACTAGAAAATGAGTCATGTTTTCTCTATGCTTTCTTTTACTTTTATCTCGTTCACCACACCACACAGGCGAGCATTAACAGAGTACAAAACTAGAAAACATCACCTAAAAAATCCAGATTTGCAGTACAAACACATCACCCATGTTCACTGCCCGCTAGGGATGCAACCGATCAGATATAGATAATGGATATAGGTGTTGCTATATCCTTATCTATTTTTAAATACTAATACATGATAAATATTAAAACTATGTTACCATATTCTTAAAAAGTGGATATTTATCGCATACAAATAATATTAGAAACTCTATAGATTGGCTTAAAAATACATGTATTGGATGGAATACACATGATATTAATATACTAAATGTGCTTATATCATAATAGTTAGAGCAAATTACATAAAAATCCATGAACTTTACACTCGAATTCAATATAGTCCCCAAACTTTCAAAAGTCACAATGTGAAACTTGATTTTTAAAACCGGTTTCAATGTGATATCTCTGTTATCTTTCCTGTTATCTTTCCCGTTAAATAAACCATTAGTTGAATATTTTGGACCACAACCCTTCCTCCTCTCCACTCCCACTCCTATCCTAGCCATCTCTTTCACCACCTCTTGTGCACTCCCCGATGTCGAAAATGGTGTAGATGGTGACATCATCATCTACACCTAGACCATCCACCACATGTACTTCAATGACTGCCGCCACTGCCTCTTCTCCGAAGACGTCCTCAAGGTCCTCCTGGTTTGTGCCACCATCACCTTCAACGACGACATCCTCGCATCTCATGTACCTCGAAGCTACGTTGCAGGTCCAGGATGAACAGGGGAAGGTTGACAGACTCGTCTCGCAGCTCCAGCTCGCCAACCCCTCCAGCATCTACGAGGACCTCCATTGCGTATGCTCCAACGATCCACCTGTGAGGGTCGATGATGGATGCAGGGAGGAGATACTTTTGCAGCTTCTCTGTATGGTGTTGGAAAGGAAGGATGAGAAGGCAACGCACAACATGAAGGGCCTGTTCTCCAAGATGTTCCGGGAAAGCCACTGTCGGACTGGGGATTCCGTCAGTTGGGACTCCCGCCACTCCACCTTCAACGGCTGCCTCCACCAACTTCACATCCATGTCGCAGAAGCCACGTAGGAGGGTCTCCTCGCAGCACCCATCATCGACCCACGTAGGTGGATCGTTCCATTCACAGCTCCATTAGTGTGAAAATCTCCATTCCAATACGGCAATACCATTTCCAAAATCCTCTTTCCACAGAACTGTACTCTAACCTTCGATCCGATTACTCCCATTGTTCTGTAGATATATTGATAAAAATATAAGAGGTGCGACTAAACTCTGAGAAGTGTTCTTCTTTCAGTATCTTCTGTGGCTTATCGAATGTGATTTTGAATTGAATCTAAAAGAGTGGTAAGTTGAGGTAAACTTAAGAATAGATATGATACTCTGAACTGGAGCTTTTGCTTTATAATGTGTGATCCAAGTAGAAACTACTTGATCTGGAGAATGGATTTGAAGCCAAATTTTGCATTTAATTTCACGCATGAAGTGATCAAGGCCAAATTATTTCATCTGAGAATGAATGAGATCCATCGAATTTGGGATGCACTGCTACTAATTAAAGTTGGCCGAGATCTGAAATACCGATCAGATCCCTTATATTCGGGATCTCTGTTCATGTCTATGAGGCTCCATTCATCCGAATCAAGACCCATCTCCTCATCTTGCAAATGTTTTACATGAGAATCGAAGCTGCCAATGCCTCCACTCCATCCAACATCTTTGTTGGAGCTGGAGCACAGCGCTCGACGTCGGTTGCAATGTCATTAGCTGGAGCACCTATCCGTTTGAGAGGAGTGCAGGCGAGGTGATGGTAGAGATACCTGGGATGGGAGAGAGGGTAGAGGTGGGTGTGAAGGAACCTATTGTGAGGTGGAAAGATGAAGGATATTTGTGGTCCAAAATATGCACCTAATAGATTATTTGACAGAAAAGATAACAAAGGTGTCCTGTAAAAATCAGGTATCACATTGTGACATTCAAAAGTTCACGAACTACATTGAATTCGAATGTAAAGTTTGGGAATTTTTATATAATTTACTCTAATAATTGTACCAAATATGCTGAAAGAAAGACATAAATACATCATATGTGGTTAAAAATAAATCTACAACTATTTATATACATATAAAAACAGATACATGGTATCTATTTTAAAATGGAAACATATATGAATGTCAATCTGTACGAAGGTGACGGATCAGATACTAATATATCCTCATGTTTGGATCCCTACTGCCGACAAAGAACCAACAAGGGTAGAAGGTGCAGAAATAACAAAAAAACATCAGTGAAATCTGGAGTGGGGTTGACAGCAAGCATGGTAGAGGTGGAGGGAATAATGGGGTCCATATAAACAATAACCAAAGTGATATTGGAAAGAAAGAAACAAGTTCAATAACAAAAGTATTATTGGGTACATATTTTCATAAAAATCACGAATCTGAAAAAGGGAAAAGGTTTTAAAAAACTCAAAACTAAAAGCTTTATTCAAACTAAAGACGATCAAAACCCATTGAACCCTTGTTGGATCCATATTACTAAACTAGTAACAAACATGGCCTCAAATTTCAGCGAAATTCGGTCGAATTTCTGTCGAATGTCGATATCCAGTCGAAATCGAAATTCGACCGAAATGACCGAAACGACCGAAATATGGGGGTCCTAGTACAAAAAATGACCGAAATGACCGAAATTCCGATCGAAATTCCATCGAAATTCTGTTTTGGTCGATACCGAAATGGTGACCGAAACCGACATTTAAGGCCTTGGTAACAAATACCAAGTAGCAACCAATAGATTCTGCAAGCATGTATAAAATAAAAATGTAGACAACAAAGATGTTTGATCAACATCATCAGAAGCAGGGACGAAGCCCTCTTCGTCCAAAAATGGGACACGCCCCCCTTCATTCAGGGGTTTGCGGACAGCATGCTTGAAAGGAATCATATATTTCAAATACTTATTCGTGTCGGATTTGTATCCGAATGGCTCAATATTGGGAAAGTTTATACAGAATATCTAACAAATCAACCTTTAAAAGCTTGAAATTAAAAAAAATCCTTCCAAATTCTTCCCTCACAATAACAAGCATTGAAACATGCAAAGAGTGATATCGACAAGAGGACTGTTAGCAGGCTAGTATCAATCCTGGAAACTTTTTTTTTTGAAAAAAAAAAGAAGAGAACCACCAAAAGGTGTAAACTTTACAATTACAATTTCTTAACTTTGCTGATCAATGATACATTACGACATATTGTCGATATATCTCAATATATCTACCATTATCTAGGAAAACGAAGACCCATGGTGATGTAAATACCTGAGATTTAATATATCATGATATTTTTAAATCCATGACAAATGACAAGCGATCAATTTGGATGAAGTAAAAAAATTACCTGTGTTGCTCTCCAATGACATTTAACGCAAAAAAATTACCATGTGAATTAAGAGCATTACCCTGCAAACTTTGTATCGACTCCATCACGAGAAGTTTTGCTTCATTTTACATCATATCTGTCATTCAATTCACAACTCAAAGGAAACCAAAGTTGAGCTAACCTATCTGCCCTTAGTTTACAGGTACAGAGATTGCAACTTTGATATAAAATTTAGAAAATGCCACTTCTTCAACCTTCTCCATCAAGTACAAATCGGTATAATGTAAAAAGTAATATGATTATTGGGGCATGCATCAAAGAAAAAGTTTGCAAGAGTTGGTGTGAAATTTTGTAAGTTCAAAACTGCATCGAGTTACAAAATCCCTCAAAAAAACATTGAAAATCGGATACGACCCTCAAAATTCAGAAATAATGCATAAAATTACAAGAAAAAAATCTAGTAAAATGCTGGCATGTTCAGTATCCGACCGTCTTAATACATTGCAAACACTGTTTGCATGTTCAGTAGAATCACAAAGCATAATAACTAACCACAGTATGAAATCAGTCCGACGTGACGAAGCTGCAACCAACCAAGCATTATGTATATCAGCAACCATTGGATAACGACAGCAGAGTTTATAGTTTGTCATGTCTGTTTTAAGTGCCAAAATGGTAATGGAGACGTGTGACTTGCCACTAAGGGGCATAATGCATGTCACTGACTTGGATTTATTTCCTTTTTATGACCTACACTCCGAGGACAGACTGAAAAATATTTATGAAACCCATACGTCAGCATCTGAGGTAATACAAGGCTCGTAAGCGCCACACCTAGATTGGCAAACACAAGTGCACCTTCTATGGGCCAACTCCTGCAAATGGTCATGCATTTCCTTCCCAAAGACAACTCCTATAAGTCAGGTCTATTCCTGCAATTTGACAAGAAACTCCTTCTCCAAGGCTACCACTGAAAACTCACATAAATCCCCCAAATAAAGATTATTGAGTTGGTTTAGGAGAGATGTAAAGAATATATATTCAAAGTTCATGAAAAACTACATATTCTGAATTTCTATTTAATATAATGAGATCTGGTATATATGCGAGTGTGTGTTTGCACGTGCATGTTCAAAGGGGAAGGACATATGTATATCTGTATGCATATGGCAAGTTAGATGACATATCATTTTGTGTGGTTTCTTGACCAAAAATTATTCGACTATTTCAATACAATATCAAATTTGTGAGATCAAACTGTAATGTAGCTAAAAATTAGGTGTTAGATTATTTCAATCTGCAATTACTTTCTTATAATGAATAGGATTGTTAGTTCAAGATGTACATTCTCAAATGCAGAGAAGGGGCATTAATGTCAACTCTTGTGGAACTTCAGGGCAGAAAACATAAGATAAATATGTACTTACCTTTCAGGGAGTCGTCGCATTCTTTCTGTTAAGATTATTATGTACTTACCTTCCAGGAAGTCATCGCACTCTTTCTGTTAAACTAAGGCAACTGAACAGAAAAGATAAACCACAATAATTAATAAATATTAGGGTATAAAACACCGCAAGTCATCGCCTTGTGCTCACCATTCCTCTGCTGACACGGCATAAATCAAAGGACAGTCCTAAACACTTGCACTTGCTGCATAGGCCTACAAGTCGTTGAGCACAAAACATGATCAAATATCTGCCAGGTTAACAGAATGTGATAACTTGAAGTAGATGTTACATAATACATCACTCATTGGAAATCAATAGCACAATGAAAATATGAGCAAAACTGCCAGGCTTTGTCCCCACATCAAACTTTCGCAGCTACAATTTCCATAACCCTGTTACAGATGCAAATCAATAAATCAGTTATTTAGAAGCCAGCCAGTCAAAGAAAGGCCAATAGCCATCAGCCATCAAATAAAAAAACTTCATGATAGCAACTAGCAGCTTAAAAACACCTTGAGCTGTCGGGGAGCCTATAAACATAAAGATACTGTATACAGTGCACCAAGTGCCAACTAAGTGAAGTTTCGGAACACTTCGTTGCTCATAAATGAAGGACATGGACTCATGGCACAAGCCCCGCAACAATAAAGGTGTCACACCACAATGAGCACAGGTTCAAGTCGAGAAAACATCCCCTTGCAAAAATGCAAAAGGATCTATATAGCACATCAAATAGTGATGTCACTAGTGATCTCTACCTTTCCAGGTCCGCATATTTAATGCACTAGACCGTCCCTTTTCTAGTTCTTGTGAACAATGAGCAAGCTCAAAAAATACCCTTCCTTGATGACAATTGAGGAACCACCCACAGATCGGACAATCCAACCATTTTTTTCTAGAAAACCTTTAAAAATAAATATTCAGGAAGGGAATGACAATTACTCTTAAAAATAGCCACCCAAGAATGATAATAAGAAAAACAGCGATACATCCGGCACTCCATCCGTTGTCTGGAAAAGGTATGGCATGATCCTAAGTACAAAGACGGCAAAAAACTTGTTGTAAACCTACTTAAGTGGTATATATTGATAATTGGGCATACAAACACAAAATGAAAAGCCATCCATGCCGGATATTACAGTTCAATTATAACCCATCTCCCGCTTTTGCAATAAATTCTACTTGTATTACTCTTCAACTAACTCGACCAAATCCATTTTTTTAAGAAAAAATAGATATATACATCCAACTTCAAATAAACTTTGCATATGCTTCTTTAAAATGAAAAGAAAGATCAATAAAGATCCATTAGCGTCCATAAAATACATCTAATACGGTACAGGAGTCAGATAAAAATAAAGGACAACCCCCAAAGGATAAAAATAATATGGTATAGTGTCTTCTATACACCCGAGCTCCTCCGACTAGGCGACTACCCATCCCGACCCAAAAACTTGCCCTCAAACCACACGTCTATCCCTGGGATCTCCAAAGCGCTCCATACCATCACGGCCATCAGACGCGTGAAAGAAAGGTGAGCAACATGCTCCTACCCCCACGCTATAAATCAAGCAACCACCATCAAAACCCCCACCAAACTTACTATTGAACATTAACATGGACAGTTGCTTCATCCTTACCAGCAAGGCGTGCAATCTCACATTCAAAGGTCTCTTGACCTTCCATGTCAACTTCAAGTCCAATTTAAGAAGCGGGTCTGACGTCACCTGACTTGCACAATTTCCACCATAAACCCAGGAGACAACAAAACTGTCCTCTCCAGTCCACCCCACATCGCGTTACGACAATCGCCCAAAGTCAATGATTCTCTCATCCCAGAATAATGCTACAAATCTGTGTAGCCAAATCCCCTCCCTCCTTTTGTCTGCAAACATCCCCCCACTTAACCAAACAAACACCCAGCTCCGCATTCCTCAACTAGCTCAAGTAGAAAATTTCTCTGCATCCCATCTACTATTTTTACACTTTTGCTGGCAGCCTGAAACCACACTGTAGGACAGGGGAATGGAAGTTACCCTGACTCCAGCAAAATCAAGTGCATCCCACCCAACTATAGCTTCGCCTTTCAACCCTAAGCCGTGTCTTCAACCTCTCAGACCAGTTTTCAACACTCCCGCAAGTGTCGACATCCACGTCCTCCATTCAGAAGGGCAAGAAAAGTGATTTTTAATTATTAATCCTCAAACCTGAAAAAATATAGCGTCACCTTAGCCCGCAAATCTTCCAACTTTGAATCCCGTATGCACAACGTGATATCTGCATATTAAAGCAGAAGCATCTGGCAGACCCAACAAACAGGCCCTCAAAGCTGCTGAATAAACCAAGGTTGCAACGACCATGCTGAGACCAAGATGCATGTCGTCAAGAGAAATAAAAGAGATGCCAGCAAGCACACATGCGGCCTGGCCCTATTTCCTTCTCGGTTTGTTCACCACAATAAAAAACAACATCGTGATGTACAGCTTCATCCAAGCAATCCACATACTGAAAGCCCCTCTTCCTCGACACTTCATAAAAAAACCATTCAAGGGTAATGTATACCTTTGCTAACTCAACTTTCATAAGGAGCCTCTCATCTCTCTTCCCTCCCATTCTGATACCATTTCTATGGCCTACGCGAAGTTATCCAGCGTGATCTTATAATAAATGCACACTGAAAAATCTTTGTGAATCTCCCAAGACCCTCGCATCATTAGTACTAAGGTCTTCATGATTATAAGATAGATGACGTTTGACCAGACGATCGATTGATATCCGTCCATCTGAGCAGGCATTAGCCTTTTCAAAAACAAGAAAAACCGGCGCAACCTCGAGTTCCAACATGGAACCCATCCACTACTCGCATGACATCTAACACTACATACCCCCAGAGTAGAAGAAAATCAAGAAGTTGATTGGTCCCGATGACACCTCCCACTCTAGAGTCTTCAAGATCGGCCCAACCTCCTTTGTCATCAGCCTTGTAAGGCTCTCATGTTGCTCCACTGATATCCTAGTCCCATGACCCCCCCCCCCCCACAAACATTGCCAAGCCCCCCCCCCTATCAAATCATAATAAAACCCCTAAAATGACATACCAAAATTATAGTCACAATGACCTCATGATGCCCCTCAATCTCCACATCCTTAACCATCAACCAATCAACGACATTCCTTCTATGTCTCTCCA
Source organism: Ottelia alismoides (assembly GCA_037367405.1). NCBI lineage: Eukaryota > Viridiplantae > Streptophyta > Magnoliopsida > Alismatales > Hydrocharitaceae > Ottelia > Ottelia alismoides. Next base: position 308,012 of record JAZKJV010007808.1, on the reverse strand, counting down.
ACGCTGATATTTGAAAGAACCTTGTAATTGTATCCACTTAGCCTTCATATTCTAATACTTATGCCTTACCTTATCGGAGCCCAATCTAACCTCCACTTCATGCATGAACAACATCCCTTCATCCTTCGTGTCCAATGCTCCACTCCCTACAGAACTTCTCATATGTTCTCACCTAATTTGTGCAATGCTTTCGTCTTCTCAATCAAGAAGAAGCATAATGACTTAAGCCTCATTACTAGTGTTCGAGTGGCAGAGTCGTAGACCCGCATCCCTTTCTTGTGATCATCCATGATCTGGACAAGAATATAGGGAAGAATTGTTGAGGGATGAGAACATAATTTTAAAAAGCGGCGCCTCGATGTACAAAGGCATACACCTCGAGGCGAGGCGCGCCAAAATTGCCCTGAGGCGCACGCCTCAGGTCCATGGGTCAGGGCGTATGCCTCGATCTAGCTTGAGGCGATCGAGGCTACGTGGAGGCGTAAGCCTCGAGCTGTAGGCTTTTTTAACTTTTTGATTATTTGCTTTGCACTCGATCCTATTTTTACCTAAGCATTATTTTTTTATTTTGTGTCTATGTTTTCATGTTAAACCTTGCATAGTTGCATATTTCTATATATAGATCCATGGAAAAAAAAGAAAACATCGTCTGAAACAAAAGAAGATCATGATCTTGTATACATAATGTTCAATTTATCATACATCTACATATACTAGTTCTACAGCACATAGATTTGAGTTTGAATTGTAATAAATTTTTATATTAGTTCAAGTTTGCAACTTATTGTTGTTATTTGGTTGTATGAGTTGTAAATCTTAGAATAGTTATTACATATACGAAGAAGCAATGTTGAAAAATAAAACATGAAGTAAAATGATTATTACCTTAATTTTACCAATAGCAAAATAGAATTAGAATCGTTAGTAAAAAATCGCCAGGGGCGCTGCCCCCACACCCCACAGGGGGGAGCGTACCTGCTCCCCCTAGACCCCCCCTATTTTGAACACTAAAAAATGATTTCTATTGTACTTTAGTATTAAGTATAGACCTTAGGTCAATACTTATATAAAATCATTGAAGTTGGAGTTAGAACTTGATATTCCGTATATATTGGCTTACTATTAGTTTTTTTGAACTCCGATGCCTTCATCGTTTATGTATTGTATCTTTTAATAGTTTTAAATTATTATTGAATGTGTTTTTGGCAAAGCTTAATGATATTATATACTTTTTTCAATATTTTTTGCTTTAATTTTAATTTTTTTCCAAAAATTGAGGCTTATGTCTCGACCGCCTCGAGGCATATGCCTCACCTCAATTTTAGAGAAAACGCCTCGGACCCTCTCACGCTTTTTTGAACCTTGGATGAGAAGAGAAGAAATTAGGCAAAGGGGATAGGGAGGAGCACGCCAAGTTTGTGGAAAGGAGAAGATAAGGGAGAAGAACTAGATTGGACGATTTGAGAAGAAAAAGAAATTCAAAGGGGAAAGAAGGATAAAGTCAATGATTAATCAACTTTAACTTTATTTCATTTTCTATTACAAATGAGTAGGTTGCTTTAATTAAGGATTTAATATATTAAAAGATGCAACCTTTCACCTAAAAGACACGTCCAAATCCAAAAGGCACATCTCAAGATTGCGACTTTTGATTTTTTTTTTACAAGAACTAAAAATTACAATAAAATAATATAGAAATAAATGTTTGAATTGCATCGACTCTCCTCTACTTTGAAAAATTCATCTCCTGATGAGTTGCTCGATCATTGGATGTCGGATATGGAGAATCCCATCTGAATTCGTTGTCCAGTTTTTCTAATTTGAGCTACTTTTCTTTGATTCAACATAACGTTTACAATTTCCTTCCACTGAGGGATATGGCTGCAATATTTTTACCCCTTCGATTAAAAAAAGTTTACTTGTATAGCTTCTTCAACTTTTTTCCTTTTGGTAAAGTAGTTTTGGCAGGGTGTTTGTGAAAATGCCCCTCGAAAGCTCAAGATCCTTAATTTGGGGGGAATCGAATCCTTCTGGAGAGAAAATCCCAATTGTTGCCCAGGTTTCTTCTCTTCTCCATGCCCAACGATGGCTTTGATGTACTCGGGGAAAGGATTGGAGATAACTTCGCAGTCTCTAGTGGTGAAACAGATCTTGTGGAAGGTTCCGTGAGCGGTTATGATGCCCTCGAGTGGAGCAGCGGTGGTGGGGAACCCAGCGATGGTTCTGGGGTCTTGTACGGAGAGGGAGAAAGGCACGTGATTGAGCTTGGATCCTTCGAGCCCCGAAGTGTTGCTGGAACTAACGATGAGGACTGCAAAGTAGCTAACACTAGTGGGGCGATGAGGTCGAGTCTGGTGCCACGTCGAAGTTTTGTTGCGCAGGTGAGGAATTTGTCACGAACGAAGGGGTTGTTGATGGAGGGAGTGTTGGCGTGGATGTAGAGGTGATAGGAAAGGGTGGCAGAATGGTTGTTGAGTTAGTAGGGGTGGGTTCCGGTGGTTAGGCCAACGAGGATGTATGGGTGGCAAAGGGAATTAGCAGTGGGGCTAGAGGTGTTGGCATCGCAGGAAAGGTTGGTGGCACTACCTGTGGTGGCAGTAATGCGGGGGTCTCCTAGACAACAACTTTGGTTGAGAACATGATGCAAACAGGAATTCGGTGTCGCGCGAGAAATAATTTGAACGGTGGAAAATATTTGGTAGAAGAAATTAGAAGGGTTGAGAAGAAGAAACTCGTCGGTAACGAGAGGTTGAAGAAGAAGAACCGTGAAGACCACGTGGGGAAGGAGAAGGAAAGGAGATAAAGAGGGAGATAAAATCTCAATTTTGATTAATACTTGACTGCCTAAAACATTGGACTACCATCTCTTTATATAGGAGAGATGGGGTTACAAAGATAGAAATCAATTTAAATTGGACAACTAACTATCCTAATTTGACTAATTTAAAATTCAAATTTGAAATTGACTACTAATTGGAGATCACAGGAGATCCCCTTTATTTAATTACGACAACTTAAAAACGTAAATAAAAATTAACGGCTAGAATGAATTAAACATGTAGCCCTATAATTTGGGTCCATGTTGCATCAACTCTCCTCCGCTTTTAAAAATTCGTCTCCCGACGAATTGCTTGGTGCAGGCTTGGAGGTCGAATTTGTGCGCTCTGCCATCTTCTGGAAGAACTGGTGTGGGGCGAATGGCGGATTCCATATGAGGGCGCGGCTTTCGCGGTGGAAGAACATGTGTGGCGCAAACGGCGGCGTCTCTTGGAATTTTTCATCCTCGTTGTGATGATGGAAAAACTGATGAGGCATGAATAATATGGCCCTTGGAGAATCCATAGTGAAGCAATGGCACAAGGAAAGGAGAAGAGGAGATGTGTCCAAGGAATGAAACCATGGGGTCCTTATATAGGGGAAATCCAAGGCCCTAGTCCTATTTGGATAAGGAGGGTCCTCAATTCCCTGATTTGCAGCATGTTTTTTTAAATATTTGTGCAGCCAGGGGCCTGGGCACAATTTTCGTACCCCTTCATTCTTCTTTTCTTTCATATTGCTTTTGGCCTTTCTGCAATTAGAGGATTCTTGGGATTTTTCTTTGCAATTTTTCCCTTTCAATCCCAAATCCCTAGAATTGAGGGATTCGGCTCCTTTGGTTGAGATATCACCCGATAGGGTTTCCTTCTTCCCCACCAAGAGGCGGCGCGGCGCGGGATGGGAGAGGCGACGGGGAGAGCGCGCTGCGGGTGCAGGGAGGGCGCGGCGATGGCGATTGCGCGGGGAGGAGAGGAGGGCTGCAAGATTTCGCACGGGAGGCGCTGGCACTGGAGGGGGCGGTATCGGGCGGCGAGGCTGCGCTGGGTGTCGCCGAGTTGGGGCGGCATCAACTGGGAACGAGGGGCGGCGCAGGCGGGGTCTTGGGTGCGCGACGGCGTTGCGGGCTGGTGGTGGTGTTGGAGAGGCGAACAGCGGAAGGACGAGACGGGGGTCGCGGGCCCGGAAGGGTTGGTGGCATGGGTTGGAGCCAAGAGGAAGCGGGGGCGAGGCCGGCTGCGAGGGGAGGATGGCGAGCGGCTGGCGGAGGCGAGGAGAGGTTTGGCGAAGGGAAGGAGCGGCGGCGGTGCGCAGGGTGATGTCGCCGTAACCGATCACCTGGAGAAGTAGAGGGCGTCCACGACGGGGTGGGTCCCGCGGGAGTCAAACTGGAGGCGGTCGAATGTGTAGGCGGTGACGCCAAAGGCGAGGTAGAGGAGGAGGAAGAGGAAAGCCTGGCGGAAGCGGGGGTCGGCGAGGGGAGGAGAGGCAGTGGTGTGAAGAGAGAAAGGGTTTAGGGTTCGGGGTCGCCGGGGTTGTGGGAGGGCTGCCGGTGGTGCGGCGAGGGGCAGGGACCTCCTGGGAAACCGCTAGGGATGTTATTGGCGATGGCGGCTGACCCGAACTCGTCTGGACAGCAGCTTCAACTTCGGTTTCAGATTCTTCGCCCGTGCTTTCATCAAAATTTGACCCTCTGTCTTCATTGTTTGGTTGCAAAGGAGTTGTATCAATTAAATCTTCATTTGGCATGAAAGTACCTTCATTTTCTTGTTCACAAACAGGCTGTACAGCAGCTTTCGTGATCTGATTTTTGTCGTCACCGAGCAATTCTTCGTCGATTTGTGCGTCCAGCCATGCTTGAACCTTGAGGCTGGACTCAAGGCATTCCTTGAACTTGTGTCGCCGTGCGCGTGTACGCGAATCGGGGGATAGACGACTCAGATCGAGTTGCACTTGCCAATATGCGACAGGATCGTTGAATCGTGAGAACGATTCGGTTTCCATGCTCTGATACCAAATGATGCAACCAGGAATTCGGCGTCGCGCGGGAAATAATTTGAACAGTGGAAAATATTTGGTAGAAGAAATTAGAAGGGTTGAGAAGAAGAAACTCGTCGGTAACGAGGGGTTGAAGAAGAAGAACCGTGAAGACCACGTGGGGAAGGAGAAGGAGAGGAGATAAAGAGGGAGAAAAACTCAATTTTGATTAATACTTGACTGCCTAAAACATTGGACTACCATCTCTTTATATAGGAGAGATGGGGTTACAAAGATAGAAATCAATTTAAATTGGACAACTAACTATCCTAATTTGACTAATTTAAAATTCAAATTTGAAATTGACTACTAATTGGAGATCACAGGAGATCCCCTTTATTTAATTATGACAACTTAAAAACGTAAATAAATTAACGGCTAGAATGAATTAAACATGTGGCCCTATAATTTGGGTCCATGCTGCATCAACTCAATGATGCGGATCGGTTCGGCGCGTTGACGATAAATAAAATAATTTGGGTGGTGGAATATCGGTGGAGAAAAGGAGAGGTTGACAAAAAGAAAACTCGTCGGGAACGAGGGGTTGAAGAAGAAGAACCGCGCAGACCGCGTAGGAGAGGAGAGAAAATAGAGAGGGAGATAAAATCTCAACTTTTCGTTAAAACTTGACTGATTCAAAAAACATTGGACCCTCATCCCTTTATATAAGAGGGATGATTTTACAAAAATAGAAACTAAATTCAAATTGGAAACAAACTTATCTTAATTTGACTCCGACAAATTTAAAATTCAAATTGACCTCTAATTATCATAATTAGACTCTAAATAATTAATTGACTAAAATCAAATCTACGAATAATTGTTGGAGATCACAGGCGATCTCGATTATTTAATTAGAGATACGATAATTTAAATAAACGTAAATAAAATTGACCATTAAAATTAACTAAAAATCCGGCCCTATATTTGGGTCCGACGCTGCATCAACTCTCCTCCGCTTTTAAAAATTCGTCTCCCAACGAATTGCTTGATGTAGGTGCGTCGTTGGAGAAGTCGTCTTTGAAATTTCCTCCAATTCGATCCTTTTCAATGTTACGTTTGTAGTTTCTTTCTACTGAGGGGCATGTCTGCAAATGTTCTACCTCTTCACTTGAAATATCCCCTTTTATGTTACCACCAACTTTAACCTTTAGGAACAATATTTGGGATGGAGGTGACTTTTTGCAAAATACCCAAATCAACATCCATTCTTCATTCTCGTTGGATTTGAGTCCTTCTGAATTAAAACCCCACGCTAGGGTTTTTCGACAACGGCGGTGGGTTGATTTGATAGACCCTAGGCAGTGGCCATGCCTCGAGTTCGAGCGCAGGTTGCAACAACGGTTGCTCCACCGGAGGCAGAAGCTAGTGGCGATGGGTAGGCGGCATCGACTCAGTGGCGTTGGTGGGACATCGAGGGTGGGGCAAGCGGGGATCGCCACGGTGGTAGGGCCGCGGTGGCGGCGTGAGAGTGATGTACTGGTGGGTAGCGGTGGTGTGGCGAGGAGGCTTGGCGTGGGTGGGAGTGGGCCAAGGGGGGTCGGGGTTGCAAGGGCTGCGGGTGGGGGTGGTGGCATTGGAACCAGGGAGGGGGGCTACGAGGGCGGGGGTAGCGACAATGGTAGGGTAGAGGGGTTCGCCAAGAATACCGGGATGGCGAGGGTGGCGATGAGAGGCAGCAGCCGTAGTGGTGGGGTAGGAAGACTTGTGGGAGGTGCTGGGATCGTAGGTGCCGCGAGGAGGGGGTACGAGGGTGCGAGGATGGTGGGTGGAGTCCGCACAAGGGCTGTGGATGAGGCGTAGGTCGATCCCGGGGAGTTTTACGACTCTGAAAGTACCTGTTCAGCAAGCGTTTCGACGTTTTTTCCTTCTAAAACAGCCTGGACAGCGGTCGTTTCGTCTACCTCAGCGATGATTTCTTCGTCAAAACTCGTGACAACGGCTTCGGGGATTGTAGGCTTTGATTGGGTGTCGTGGAAGGCCTCAAAGTTAGCCATTAGATCTCGAAACATGGAATGGAAGTTGGTTTGCAAATCATGTAGCATGTGCTCCGTCTCCTTGTTGTAGGCGGCGATGGTGGAGATGGCTCGTCGTGTTTGCTCGGATGAACGATGATCCCTTGATGCATGCCGGTGCGAACGCCGGGACGGATCGTTAGATCGTGAGGACGACCTAGATGCCATGCTCTGATACCAAATGATGCGGATCGGTTCGGCGCGTCGACGATAAATAAAATAATTTGGGCGGTGGAATATCGGTGGAGAAAAGGAGAGGTTGACAAGAAGAAAACTCGTCGGGAACGAGGGGTTGAAGAAGAAGAACCGCGAAGACCGCGTAGGGGAGGAGAGAAAATAGAGAGGGAGATAAAATCTCAACTTTTCGTTAATACTTGACTGATTCAAAAAACATTGGACCCTCATCCCTTTATATAAGAGGGATGATTTTACAAAAATAGAAACTAAATTCAAATTGGAAACAAACTTATCCTAATTTGACTCCGACAAATTTAAAATTCAAATTGACCTCTAATTATCCTAACTAGACTCTAAATAATTAATTGACTAAAATCAAATCTACGAATAATTGTTGGAGATCACAGGCGATCTCGATTATTTAATTAGAGATACGATAATTTAAATAAACGTAAATAGAATTGACCATTAAAATTAACTAAAAATCCGGCCCTATATTTGGGTCCGACGCTGCATCAGAACAAATCCAAGGCTTATGAATATGTCTCCCTTGTATAACGAATCGTTGTTGAGAATTACCTCATCAATGAGAGAACCCAACCATTTTTGAACTTTCATGCTTGCTAGAAGTCGATTCTTGAATATCTTTTATCGTGAATTTGAACCATGACCGAGATGACTCATAACAAACTTCAAGTGCTAATAATCGACTGGATGTCCAAATCGTACGAATGACTCGATCCATGCTCGGGTACCAATTGATGCGGATAAGAATATGGTGAAGAATTGTCAAGGGATGAGAAGAGAAATTAGGGTAAGGGGATATGGAAGAGCATGCCAAGCTACGTGGGAAGGGAGAATATATGGGAGGAGAATTGAAATAGAGGGTTTGAGAGGAGAAAGAAATTCAAAGGGGAAAGGGGGATAAAGCCAATAGCTAATCAACTTTCACTTCATTTCATGTTCTATTACAAATGAGTAGGATGCTTTAAATAGGGATTTAATCCATTAAAAGATGCAACTTTAACCTAAAAGACACATCCAAATCCAAAAGGTACATCCCAAGATAGACTTTTGTTTTTTTTTATAAGAAGTGAATATTGCAAAAAAATAACATGGAAAATAAATATTTGAATTGCATCACGCCACCAACCCCTTAACACCATACCCATGCACTCATGCTCTCAAACATGGAATAGGTCAAGTATCATAAACCTTTATTAGAGGATCAAATCAATGATACATGATGAAAAAATAGTATATGCCTAAGCACCAGCACCAGCACCAAAGAGATCTCCACGTACTCAATTGAATCCAAGAATCTATCAATCTTCGACGTTGCAGCAAATTTTCTCCAAGTGAACTAGAAACCTTGTAATGGATAATGAATCAATCCCAACGCATCCACAAGCTTCTTAGAGCCGAGCATAGTCAAATCAACATCCACAAAACAACCATCAAGTCATTCTTACGAGGAGAGCATCACGTTAAAATTCTCATCTAATCAAAAAAGGGCATCGCTAACCTCCCCCACATATCGCCTCTTTTGGGGTTGGCCACCAAAGCCAACCCCACTAACTTACTTCAATGTCACTTTTTTCTCATGCCATATCTATACCCCAACCGTAAAGATAATACCACCCAAAACTCTGAAGTTCCCCGTCCACCCTAAGTCGCAATTCCACGTGAACAATCACAATAAGATCAAGCAAATTTACCATCGATAACATCCTCTCAACATTCGACGAAGGATCAATCTTGTCACTCCCAAATCTCCTCCTATTCTTCCTTTCCTAAGCTACAAGCAACATTCAAAATAAGATGCCTACTTAGACAACACGCTTCTGCATTCTTCCTCTCTGTGTACCAAACCCATTATCAAGGAAAAAGACATTGCCAACTTGTTCACTTTGAGTACAATTACACCCAAGTAACCAACCAAAATGTCTGATCCTAACCAAATTGTCAAAGAGTGATGCATATCTTGGGTTTTCTTTGTGAAACTATTTTTAGGGTGTTATACTCTGCAACCCATCTACAATAATCATGACATCCATGGGTTCCAATGATCTTGTATTCCAAGAAAAGATCTGTATTCGATACCCACAACAACCAACACATGCACCCTTCAGAACGGACAATAACAAGAACGTATAATCCATAAGCACCTTTCGATTTCCAAGAAAATAATGAAAAACAACATTGACTACTCCAGCAACACAATAAAATTAACTACATGAAAACACATAACTCATAAAAATCCAATCTTGCAAAAAAACAACCAACTAGGCTTTTTAGTCTGTTCGTTTAGCTGAGTCAGAGTGGTGATCAACTCGACTAGCACTAATCGGTCACTATTCCGCCCAATTAGTCAATTGTTTTTTACATTAGGACTTCTTTGTTCTGCTCTTTTATAGATCAAACTTAATCTAAAATGCTTAACGTATGGTTAGAACGCAATTATTTCTTTCATTTCATTCGAATAGTATAAAAAAATTAAAATTTACGAATATATATAGCAATATATGTATAAAAATGATTTATTTATTTATTTATTTAAAATAATTAAAAAATACAAAACCAACTACACTTGACTAAATCCATTTAGACTCCCAACTGTCAATTAATCTTTAGTCACTGACCCAATCAATTGAGTATTGACTACCGCTTTTTGCAACATTGTAAAAAGAAATCCAAATTCTCAGGAAAATAACAAAAAATAGCTGAGTCCACAGCAACAACACCAAGAAGCAGCATGCCTCATAAAAATGTATAACTTGAGGACATCATTCACAATGTCGAGTAACTAAAAATCAACAGCAACACCAACAAGAAGCAGAGGAAGAAGCTTAACTATACCGAAACGCACAGCTGTCAAAACACCATCCAAATTCTCAAACAATTAGCAAAAATGATGAACCCACTTCAATGGTTTGGTGATAGAGCAGTGTGCCTACCACCCAAAGGAAAAGGGTTCGACCCCACCCCACCCCCACACACATTCACTTGTTCAAAAAAACAAATAAAAAATTAACAAAAATGACAGAAATTGCAATAGCTTCGCTAGACAAAAATGCATAACTCAAGAAACACAATCCTACTTTGCAAGCAATTACCTAATAGTCAACATGTGCCTTTTAAAAACCCAATGAAGCAAACAATAGATATAGGAACAACAACAACGGGAAGAAATCTAATTAAACGACAATGCAAATATCAAGAAATATTGTCCAAATTCCAAAGAAATTAACAAGAAACAATAGTTGTGGCAACAAAAGGCTTAAATACACCAAAAATGCAGAATTCATGAAACACCATCCAAATTCCCGTCCAACTAACACAACAAAAACATCATCAATAACTGGAAAATGAAAACTCTGCATTACACTAAATGCACGGTTCGGGAAACGTGATCAAAGACTCATATGATTAACAATAACAACAGCAGCAGAAACAGAAGCAAGAATCTTAACTGCACTGAAATGCATAATTCACAAAACACCATCCTCATTCTCAAGCAAATAATGAAATATCGACAGATCCAGCATCAGCAACAAGCTTTACTGCACAAAAACCCATAATTCGTGAAACACCATCCAACTTCTCACGGATATAAAAAAGCAGCAGCTACATCTACAGCAAGAAGAATATGAAGCCTACTGCTTGAAAATACATAATCCAAGAAGCACCGTCCAAATTCTTGAGCAATTAACAATAACAGAATGAGCTACAGCAGCAGTAGCAAGAGTAACAAGAGGCAGAAGCTTGACTCCACTGAGATGCATAATATGTGTAACACATGTTGGATATGCGAGCCCACGGCGAGCCATTATGCAATAAATGTTATTGCACATATCATTCCCTGATCTGAAATGAAAAATAAATAATTTGCATAATAGGTCCCTCTATACAATTAGCGTTATGTACCATGACCATCTTGATGATCATATAGCTGTTGATTCATTAAATGAATCATAGAGGCTGGTGTTTGGATGAATATCTAAAGGGTTAGATTGAGGACTCATCAAGCACGGTCAATTGATTGTTAAGAGATGATCTCCAGCCTGAGTAGGAGATGCCAATCCTTTCTCACATAGGCTGATATCTGACCGACCTCTTGATGCAGGTCCTCTGCATGGGAATAGTGATTCGGAGATGTCAGATTAGTTAGGTCAAAGGGTTGACCTAATGAGATCGAGATAACATAAGTCCTATGTTGAATGCTGTCACAGCATAGGCACGCATCCTCTAACCGGAGATAGATGTGTTACTATATGTCTGAGTATGTACATTTGGCAGACCAATAGGTTGATGACCTAACCAAGGTCTATACACCGGCGTGCTAGTGTGCATGTAAGGGCATATGAGTAATACGATCTCTCAAAAGGATCATACAATAAGCTCACCCATGAGGTATTGGGACCGATCAAATTCCATGCATGGTCGTCGTACTTTGTAAGCATGACATGAATTTGAAGGTATGATATATGCTTTGAGAAAGCATATGATCGATACCAATTCCCAATTACCAAGATTGAGAAACTTGGTGATCAAACCATGAAGAAGACAGTTAAAATTGATCATGATCTTCAGGTTGATCATAGGTCTTCCAGTATGCAGGATGTACAGGTATCGGGAATACCTGAGGGTGATGTGATCATAAACGATTGTATAACCATGACGCTTCCATTCCGAGGGAGTGATGAAACGGGTCTGGATTTTAGTGACTCCTCTCAGTAGAAAAGCAATCTGATCTTGGTCCAAGTGTTGGACATTGGTCTGAATGAGGTTCAGATGCAATGAGAAGATTAGATTTGCGGTCTTGATTTAATCAAGCATCTGTAGGAGGTTCGTAAGATCTGGATTTGAGATGAGATCTCAACATCCAAGTCACTATACGTGTAACAATACAATCGCCCTGTCCTTATCTCCAAGTATCTGCGGAGAAAGCACATTATTCTTGAAAGGGTTCAAGAATAATTCATTTGATGAATTATGTATCCAAGCAACAAGATGTTGATAATTAAATAAGATTTAATTATCAAGAATAATATGAATATGATTCATAAGAGAATGATTATCCAAGATAATTAAATGGGATTTAATTATCAATGATATGCAAATTGTGGATAGTGTTATCCATAATTTATGAAGTATATATTATAAATATGATTTATAGAATATTAGAGAGAGAGCACCTTTGTAAATAGCATTTGTTAATTGTTAATGTGAATTGGATTCACATTAAGCAATTAATTGGAAATGCAATTTACAATTTAGTTTGGGTTGTTAATATGATTCACATATTTTCAGTGGCATGATTGAAATATTCACTAATTAATTGGTAATTAATTTAGTGGATAATTTTGCTATAGATATACACTAATTAATTGAGAATTAATTAGTGGATAATTTTGTAATAAATATTCACAAATTAATTGAGAATTAATTTGGTGGATAATTCTGCAACAAATGTACACTAATTAATTGAGAATTAATTTAGTGGATAATATTGCAAACAAATAAGAGATAATTGGATTAAATAAAAGGGATGGATAAAACACCACCAAATGAGGTGGTGTCACACATGACTTGGTCATGAGTGACACCCCATCTATTTAGGGTGAATTATCATCTCATTTTATTATTATCCTATTATCTTGTGTTTATTAATTTATTTGTTAAATTAAATTATGTTGATAATTATGCAACATATATTTAATTTTAAATATATTAATATGTTGTTGAACAACAATTATCATGGTCATTGATTTAATATATATATATATATCAATCTAACCATTGATTTTGTATATGTCATGGATTGTGATCCATGGACTTATAAACTAATATAAATAGAGGGCAACCCTAGCCTCTATTAGGGACATATGAAAAAGAGTTGTACACGCCTACAACTCTCTCTCTCTCTATCTCTCTCATTCTCGCCTACTCTCTCTCTCTCTCTCTTTATTTCAAGGTGGTCGTCCATCTTATGTATTGAGAGAGAGACCTTCTCGGCTTCGCCTTCGACTACTCGAGCATCTCCATCTTCTTTGGGGATGCTTGCTCTAGAGGAAGACGACGGATTTCGTTGGACGAAATCAGGAGACTCGAAGCTTGGATCTTCATCGATGATTGCAGGAGGAACGCGTCTCATCATCGCACCCGCAAGTGCCATCTTCGTGGATCGGACTTGAGACAGGAGGATCTCTTGCTTTAGAGATCTCGTGATCGCAACCACGCTTCAAGAGGTATTTCTAATACTTTGTGGTTTGATGAAACGATCCAAAAAATGTTCTTGTGATCATGTGGTTTCATCACTTGATTAAAAAATGTTAATTTCCGTTGCATACAGCGACTAGTCGCCCCGGTCGCATGAGATGCGATCAACACACTTCCGTGATGCGCTTGAGAATTCTCAATATCCTTCAACACCATCCAAATTCTCAAACAATAAAAAAGCAATGGCAGCAGCAACAAGAAGTTAAAAACCTTAACCACGATAAAAAAACACAATATGATAAACACTATCCGAAATCTCAAAAGCCACAGAAAAGGAAGAAATCTTAATATACTAAAACACATAATTCATAAAACATTGTATAGATTCTTAAACAAGCGAAAAATAGAGGAAGCAGCAGCAAAAAACGTGATTATAACAAAACCAAAATCATATTTTTTTAATCCAAAGGGGAAAGACACGTAGGTGTCCGCCCCACTAATGATTTTGAATCCAAAATCATTATTAATGAAACACCATGCAAATTCGCATGCAATTTACAAAATATACAGCAACAATAAATAGAAGAAAAAAAAAGAGCAGAAGGTTTAACTACACCAAAATTCATAATTCATATAACACCGTCCATTCTCAAACAATTAACAAAAACAACAGCAGGAGCAGGATGAAGCTAAGATATGGCAGAACACACAATTCATGAAACACCATTCAAATTCCGAAACAATCAATAAGGTATATTCCAATGGATCTCAGTCGATTTTATTCTTGTAATACTCTAGCACTCAATGGGCAACGATAAATTATTCGCAAAATATCATCCAAATTCGCAAGCAATCAATATAATCAGCATCATAATCAGCATCAGTAAGAAGCTTGACCCCACCAAAATGCATAATACATAAAGCACCATCGAGTTGTCATAAAAATAACAAAAAAACATCTGCAACAGTTACATCAACAACGACAACAAGAAGCTTAATCACACAAAAAATGCATACTTCACAAAACAGCATAAAAATCATCAAGCACTTCGGCGAAAGCATGAGCAGCACTGGTAACAGCAGCAGCAGAATAAGGAGGAGGGGAATTAGGGACAGAACTAGTATATGTCATGCAAGGGACATGACCCCTCCTTATTTATTATATGTCACTTGTGCAATGTATTAAGTTCTTAATATGATCCCTCCTTAATTGTACAACTAATATTGTTATTAGAGAAAGGTTGTAAGTCATTTAATAGTTGGTAGAGTAACATGTTTATAGTTTTGGAAACCAAGGTTCAAATCTTACCTCCCCCAATTTTAATTTTTTATACAGTTTATCATCACTTCCAAAGTATAATTTGATATAAAATTGTATTCAAATCTCTCTCTCCTATTGTTTCTAGCATTCCGTGTAACTAAATAAATCTTGATTTCTTTAACCATGAACTTTTTTATTTTTAAAATTTCACTTGATAATTTATATTTTTTGGGATGGATTTAGAGAGGCTTAAATTGTTAGATTTATCAAATTTTAAAAATTACCATTGAAAATAATAATCCATTTGAAAAACTAACCTTAATAATAATTTAAGGAATTTTATCACTTGTGCCCCTCCGAGATATCGCAATATCAGTTATGCCCCTATCTTTTTAGTAATATCAGTTATGTCAATCACTTCTTGCTCCGTCATCAGTGGTGCCCTTCTGTCAGATTGACCATCAAAAAATTAAAATAACCATGGTTTATTCAAACCATGGTGTGGTTAAGAAAGGTATTATGGTCAAAACAAAATCAGGGGCGAAGGAGGAGCTCGAGGGAGGAGCTCGGGGCGGACCGCGACGGAAGGAGGGGGAGGCCCAGAGGAGTTGTTGACGGTGGAGAACGACTGAAATCTAGAGCTGGAGGCAGCGTCGTCATCGGAGTAGAAGGCGACGAAGTGAAGAAGCGTTGGTGAAGGTGGTCAGTTGTTGGTGAAGGGGCAAGAGCGGGGGCGGAGAGGGAGGATGAGGTTGGAGGAGGAGGGAGAGGATGGGGAAGAGGAGGAGGAAGAAGAAGAGGATGAGGAAAAAGGTGTAAAATGACCACATAACCTTTTTTAAAAAATTAATTCCGCTTATGTCCTCAAAGTTAACGTCTGTTTGCACTGTGGATGGACGATCACTAACCCGAAAGGCACAAGTGATAAAATAGCAAGAAGTGAGGGGCACAACTGATATTACCAAAAAGATAGGGACATAACTGATATTGCGATATCTCGAAGGGGCACAAGTGATAAAATCCCTAGGTTTAAATTGTAAGTTCATCAAAATTGGAAGATGTTCATTGTAAAAATTGATGCGGATCGGAAAATAAAATATTTGACAGAGGATTTTGGGGGAGAAGAAAATGGAGGGATTGAGAAGAGAATGGAGGGGTTGAGAGAAGAAGCTCGTCGGGAATACGAGGGGTTTGGAGGAGAGAAACGTGAAGACCACGTGGGGAGAGAGAGACGAGAGAAGGAGAGAGATAAAATCTCAATTTTTCATATCAACTGAACTTACTAAAAACACTAGCCTATCATCCCTTTATATAGGAGGGATGAGGTTACAAAAATAGAAACTCGAATTCAAATTGAAACCAATTATCCTAATTTGAGTCTAACCGACTAACCGACTAATTTGAAATTCAAATCTTTAACTAATTAATTGGGATCACAGGCGATCTCGTTTATTTAATTAAAAACACGACAACTCAAATAAACGTAAATAAAATTCACGGATAAAAATTAAATAAATGCAACCCTATATTTCCATTTCACGCTGCATCAACTCTCCTCCGCTTAAAAAAATTCGTCTCCCGACGAATTGCTTGATCTTCGGGCTGTCGATGGAGAATTTCCTCATGGCTTGTTGGTCGAATCTCCCAATTTCGCTCCGACGAACGATGGTGTTTCGTCGCATGTCGGCGCGAATGTCTGGATGGATCGTCAGATCGTGAGGACGATCTGTAGGCCATGCTCTGATACCAAATGATGCGGATCGGAAAATAAAATATTTGACAGAGGATTTTGGTGGAGAAGAAAATGGAGGGATTGAGAAGAGAATGGAGGGGTTGAGAGAAGAAGCTCGTCGGGAACGCGAGGGGTTTGGAGGAGAGAAACGTGAAGACCACGTGGGGAGAGAGAGACGAGAGAAGGAAAGAGATAAAATCTCAATTTTTCATATCAACTGAACTTACTAAAAACACTAGCCTATCATCCCTTTATATAGGAGGGATGAGGTTACAAAAATAGAAACTCAAATTCAATTGAAACCAATTATCCTAATTTGACTCTAACCGACTAACCGACTAATTTGAAATTCAAATCTTTAACTAATTAATTGGGATCACAGGCGATCTCGTTTATTTAATTAAAAACACGACAACTCAAATAAACGTAAATAAAATTCACGGATAAAAATTAAATAAATGCAGCCCTAAATTTCCATTTCACGTTGCATCAAAAAATATTAACTCTAAATAATTTTTCTTTTTTATCATACATAATAGTTGCATACTTGACCTTTCCTTGATAAAATTCATGGTTCTGCCCCGAAGGGAATCATAATGCGCCCGCTCCACACCTAGCGATTGCACTGACCAGGCAGCAGGATAACTAATAATACAAACGCATTGTTCCACAAACGACTGTTCCAAAGGAATTCAATTGATTCTACTTGTTGGCATTCCCTAATTCTCCCTCTCACTCTTTGCCACTAAACTACAGAAAAACACACAATTCACGATATACTGACAAAACCCTCCAGCAATTAAGAAAAACAGCACGAATTCTCAAAGAAATAATCAAACAACAACAAAATAAAAATAGAATACGGAGAATGAGAATTGACTCTAAACAATCCAATCAATTCTATACGCCGACGTTCCCAATCAAAACAGAAGCAGCAGTAGCAAACTAAGAACATGATAGGAAAAAGGATAAGAAGAGAATCAAAATACCCTCACTCCAGTCGCTACCGGTTGCGCTCCGGGGGCAGAGGTCGGTTGAACCCCCCGCGACGATTCATGTACTGCCGGGGCTGCCGCTTCGTCACCGCCCGCACACCGCTCACGTCCGCGCCCGGCACCGGCTTCCCCTTGGTGGAGTCGAACCCCAGTGGTATCCCCATCTTCTTCATCATCTCCAGCTCGTCGGGATCGACATCACCCACAGCTTCCTCCTCCGCACCCTCCCCCTTCTCCCTCCGCTTCTCCTCCCCCTTCGCATCGCCCTTCCGCCGGTCCTTCTTCGCGTCCACCTCCTCCGCCTCCTCGTCCGAGCGTCGGCGGCGCCGCTTGCGGTTGTGCGCGTCGGGAGAGGGCGACCGGCCACCTCGGCGGCGGCGAGGCGAGGGAGACCTCTGCTTTCGGGCATCCGGCGAACGCGAGCGCTTCCGGCGATCACGATCGCGGTCGCTCCGGTCTCGATCGCGGTCGCTACGATCTCTATCTCTATCTCGATCCCGCTCCCGATCACGATCCCGCTCTCGATCGCGGTCGAGATCGCGGCGGCGGTCGCGGTTGCGATCGGCCATGACGGGAGCGGGGAGCTGTGGCGCGGAAAAAAGTGAGGGAAGAGGAAGTGTTCGCGACCGGAGAGGGGTTTCGCACCCTCCTTTTATACCCCGTGTTGCGGATAGGCTTTCGCCTTTCGGGGTCGACTTCATTCACTAGTCACTGGTTACAGGCTTGCCCTCTTCGTATCAGATCTACCACCGTATGTATTATTTTACGATATACCACCGTATATATTGTATTATATTGTATTTGATTATGTAATCCGTAATTGTATAGTTTCGAAAACAATTACTACCTTTATTTGGTTTTGATGTAGAGATACACTTGTATGTATTTGTATATTTGGAAGGATGTGTACTAGTGTAGTTGTTTGCTCTTTACTTGTGAGCTTCGAGTCAGTACATCGATGCTTAAGGGAATGAAGAAACTTGATATTCCCTCCACCTGTTATTTATGTTCGATTAAAGGCGAATCACACACGCACATTCTTTCCCAATGCCCATTTTCAACAGACGTTTGGAAGGGGGCCTTGCGGCCCTCAGTCTACCAACGTCTCCGGTCCAGTCTCTTACTGAGACGACCCTCTGGATTTGCTCACATTGTTGTTTGTGCACCCGTTCTGCAGTCGCTACACTACTTGCGGTGGTGATATGGTCAATTTGGAGTGAATGTAATCGTAGATGGACGTCGTCGGGCTCTCTCTATGCAGCGCAAATCATCGACAACATTGTGCGTATTATCACCTCGATACAAAAGATTTGAAAGAAACCGAGTCTTTGTCTCCGTTGGTTCCTTCTTAACCTTTTCCCCTCACTGAACTTAACTGAAGTGTCCCACTTGGCTACTGTGTAGTCCATTGTTGTACGTACAACTTTTTTGATGGAATGCATACACTTAAATTTACTTACCAAAAAAAGAAACTTGATATTAAAGTCGTAAGTTTCATCAAACTCGGAAAGTGTAAATGTTAAGCCACGTTTTTGAGATTGTGTTTGTTTGTCCTTATTGATTTTAAATTCTTCTGAGACATGACCTGACTCGCTGAGGTTAATGGGGACATGTAATTTTCCATGCAAATTTGAGAATAAGAGCCTTTTTCACCATATCAGCTTGTTTAGTACCGATCCCTCCAAAATGTTTTTGCGGAGAAATAGCAATCCATGCTTTGATGTGGCAATGTCGCCTGTCGTCCAGAAAACCCCAACAAAAATGAGTATATTGCCAATATTTTGTATATGTCTATGTTGAAAGTAGGTTTAAATGCTCATGAGATGGACAGGTGTCGTCAGGAGTACTGATTGAATAAGAATCATTCGACGTGCTTGCGAGATAAATGGATGAGTCTTAGTCGTTTAGGTAATATGTTAAATAATTCTTTCAAAATTCTCACACTTGTGCTCTTATGAGTTTTCAATTACATTATACTCCGTATATCAGATAGGCTTCTAGGTCAACTTGACTGACTGGTCACTAATCAGTGGGGCTAAGCCAAACAGGTTGTCTTCATTTACAATTTACCACCGTATACCTTGTATTGATTACGTAGTCGGTAATCGTACATTTTCAACAAAATTACTATGTTCCCTTTATTTCGTTTAAAGGATACTTGTACATGTTTGTGTGTGTACCACCCAGCTACACTTGTACATATTTGTATATGATTGTCCTTATGATTTCAAGTTCTTGTGAGACGTGGCTCGACTCACTGAGATCAATGGGTATCGGTAAGTTGTCGTGCTAATTTGAGAATAGGAGACATGTTCACCATATAAGCTTGTCTAATACCAATTCCTCTGAAAAAGATTTGGCAAAGAAATAGCAACGTAGCAATTTCTCTTCTCATCCAGAAAACCAACCAAAAATACGTGATTATCTTGTTAATACGTGTACGTATGTATGTTGAAACATGTTGGTGATCATGAGATATATAGGTACTGGAGAGACTATCGATTGAATAAGGACCATTCAACATGCTTGCGAGATGAATGGATGAGTTTTAGTCATTTAGATAACATGTCGAGTAATTGTTTCAAGAGATTCGTACATGTACGCCCTTCTGAGTTTTTCCAATGCATACACCTATTTAGCAATTACATCGTGCCTCTATACTTTCAAAATTCACGTAAGGGCCTTCTTTTATAGAGGCGTAAGTGTAATCGCTAAAGGACATTGTGAATTTTACAAGAACATAAAAGTACAAGTTTAATTGCATAAAAGTTTAGGAGCATAAGTGCTTTCAATTGTTTGTATACGCCGAACATTAAATATCTTCTTAAGACTTTACTATCGATTTCGAGAGCATACTAAATGTCTTCCAACAAAAACACATCTTACTACTACAAAGGGGAGTTTTACCCTCCTTTTTTTTGCACAATATCATCTTTTTAGTTTACATATTACTTGGAGGCTTATTACATGTCAAGTACTAACTTCCCTCCTTACTTCAAGGATCATCCCATCAGATACTGTCAGACATTGGTAACAACTTATCGACAATCATAACGTTTACTTCGTTCCATTCACATCCTACCGTGTGTAACAAAGGAAGGGTATACCTGTGATTTTTTTATGAATACAAGGGCATATGTTCCTACCACCCAAAAGATCATGATTCGAATTTCCTCGAATGGAGGTTGCATTAGATAGTTGATAGTCAATGTAAAAAATAATCGAATCTTTCAATATGGACTTTAACAAGAATCCATACAACCGACCATACTGATGGTGGGAGAAGCGTTGCCATTAAGGGACATATGTGTAATTGCAAAAAATAGGGGCACACATCTTATTGGAAAAACTCAAAGGACATGTTTGGTTGCAGGGTTGGGCAGGGTTGGGTTGGGCAGGGGTACCCCTGTGAATAGTAAACTGTGAGGAGGATTGTGCTATTTGGTTGGAGGGTTGGGAAGGGTTGGGCCAACCCAACCCTTCCCAACCCTGCAACCAAACAGGCCCAAAAGGGTAAAAATCAATAAAATTTATCATCCTTAACCCTAACTATCCAATCAAGCAAGACATCGAACATATGCAACGATCAATAGTGAACTTTCGACATTTCAGATGAATTGCAGCCTTCCAACCTTTGAAATCAACAACACCATCGATTTCCCGTGATCTTAATAGCAAAGGCCTGAATAACAACAGACATTCATATATCGTATGCAGAAATCCTCTATGTGCCTTCATC
Source organism: Ottelia alismoides (assembly GCA_037367405.1). NCBI lineage: Eukaryota > Viridiplantae > Streptophyta > Magnoliopsida > Alismatales > Hydrocharitaceae > Ottelia > Ottelia alismoides. The sequence goes on along the minus strand of JAZKJV010007808.1, from coordinate 287,020 downwards.
GAACTTGCATCTTAAGCATTGTTATTCGAAAAATTAAAAAGCAATGAAAGATTCCACGTGTCATCACATATATTTAATTCTATGCTTGAAAGCGCAAACACAACGATCTCGCTCTCAAGCAGCCTGAAGAGCAATTTGTTTCCGAGAGCTCTTTCCCCTTGCACCAGCCAGCAAGGAGATACAAAATTCTCGCAGAGACCTCGACTGCCTGACTGTTTAACTTTAGAAGAAAAGAAAAGGATCCACACATGAAGAACACAAGAAAGTCCGCAGAGATCATATACTATATACATGAATAGCATCAGAGGAAAAGAGGGCTCCGCTAAATGTAAGTTGTACGCCTTGACGGATAATGACGGCATTCATCGAGTACGCCTGGAAACTGAGTTCATGAGCCTCCGTCTTCTAGAGCTGCAGAGTACAATTACAATGACAGGGATTACATTCAGATGATAGATTTTCAGGAATATTGCAAGCCTATAAGAAATTACGAGAACAGGAAATACTCCAACATGTTCATATTTAAAAAAAGTTGTCGAATTTAAACTGAGAATGGATATATCAAACTCTTTTTAAGAAACTACATTCTAAAGTCGAACTCTCCCAGTTCCAGCTAGCCGTGAATTTGCATGACCGAAAGAACAGTCAGCACATAACAATGGACGACACCATCCAACTCTTGGCTGGCAAGACACAAGCTTGCGCTTGCTCCTTGGTTTATATATCCCTCCTTATTCCTCCAATTGTATATTCCTCCATAGGCAGCCAACGTTTTGGTCCTGAAATGAAGACGAGGGATGAGATTTCCCTCATTATCCTCTGTCATCGGCCACTCCGCAAAAAAAATAACTACCACTTATCGAACAATCTTATCTAACATAATATCCTTATCCATCCTTATCATCTCCCTCCAACTGAACAGAGAATTGCAAATATGTACCACTTATCCCTCCATATTCCTCCTTGTTCTCTCCCTCCAACCGAACAAAAACAGTGTCTTATCCGTCGTTATACCTCCTTCTTCATTTCCTTTTATTTCTCTACCGAACCGAACGGCATCATAGGATCAAAGAATGTGGTTGAAATGAACACATCGACAAGATTCTTTTCCCTTGTGGGTGAAACCATAAAAGCCAGGTCGTACTTGTCACCGCACTGCTCTTTGTACTTTCTTATTGTGAAAATTATACTCCTCAAACAGTGCTTCCATATCAAATTCAGCGACTAGACCTCCCCACCCTCCATCTCTCGTCGGTATTATGCGGTATTACGCGTAACATCTTTGATCGTAGTATCAGGTGCTTTGCTTCCAAGGTTTTCTACAGTAAAAGGGTTATATACAGAACAGGAGACTTAGGCGATTAACACATACTTTGATGGCTTTTTAGAAAGAAAAAGGGCATGCACCGTGTAGGAATATGCTCAAAAACTTCACCCTTTATCACCAAAAGTTATTACATGTCTTTTACAAGTAAGAAAAGAAGATACAATTTACAAGGTCCAGCTCTCGACCATTGTGTTAGCATGCACCACAACATTCTCAGTATAGAAGTGATCCTAGCGAAATATTTTCAAGCCAGCCAAAGTGCCCAGATGACTGCCACACACATTGACCTCTCCTCCGTGCCGCTCCAATCCGCCCAATGGAGCACCAAAAGCTAGAGACACTGCCAGTATTCACCGACTGATTTCCGAAGTGGTTCCAGAACTCCGTAGAGCTACCACATGTGAAGAAAATGTGATCAACATCTCTACAACCTCCAGGCACCTGAAGAAAACCGAGTCTGTCCCCTGGTCCCTCATCAGCAATTCACCCCTCTGAAGATTCACAAGAAAACCTTCACACGAGCTGGGATCTTCTACTTCCATATCTGCATGCAGTCCACTGCACACCCTCCAGAGTCAAAGATCGTCGGTACGGTCATCGCCCTATAGGCCTTCAAACTGAAAATGAATCATCGCAAGAGATCAAGCAGTCCCGTCCATCCATGGGCCCATCCACCTCATCAAGCTCCACAAACAAAGTCAGGAACTCCTCCATATGTTGATATGAGAGCTCAGATTGAAACTATGGAAAGAAAGAGTGTCCAACCCAAACCTCAGCCACTGAGGAGTTCGGATGTTCTATCATAGTCATTAACCACGAGAACTTTACGGGTTCGTTTGGTTGGTGGTGTGCCTCGGTTACCTCCGGGTAACCTGTAAACCACCCTACAAACCTGGGTTGGAATTCCATCACAAATCAATGTGACATCACATTACATTCCTTATTCCAACCCTCTACCAACCCTCGTAACCATCCAAACAACTACTATTCACATGAGGTTACCCCAACCCAACCCAATCCAGTAACCAAACTAGCCCTACAGCCAAGACCCCGCTCTCACTCTACTCGTTGGTCCAAAAACGGAAACTCATGCCATCTCCAACCACACGCCTCATAAAGTGCATGCTACAAATGCCCCTCCAAAAGTATGAAGGTGACAACCCTAGATCATCATGAGCAAGGAACACAAGTCCAGGTTAAAAGATCCTCCGAATAAGATTGCGAACAAGACTATTACAATCCCTCCAACTACGTACAACCCACCTGCCAAGCAAGGTTTTGCTTATCTCCTCCAAACTCCGCACACCAAGGCCCCTATCCTCCTCCGAGCACGACACCGACTTCCAATCCACCAAAGGAAACCCACTTGACTACCCAGACGATGACGAGAATAAATACCTCATGATGGTCTCTAGACTCTCCCTCTCCTACAGGCACCAATCTAGAGCATAAGAAGATGGGGATCGCGAACAGAACCGAGCGCAACAACACCAACCTGTCACCATTGGACAAGCAAATAGACTTCCATCCGGTTAGCTGCTACTCCAGTTTCTCAATCACGGTAACCAATCAGCGACACGCATCTGACCAGCCACTAGAGGCACACGCAGGTCCTTGCATGGGGACCGCAGCCAACGTGTGCACGAATCAATCTCCGCATCCAACAAGTCAAAAGGGACAAACTCCGACCTATACATGTTCAGTCTCAATCCCGACACAACTCCAAAGATGTCCAAGACTGATGAGAATCCTATGAAACTGTCAGTGCCACCCTCCGCAAAAAATATCGTGTCATCTGCATACTAGATGATGGGTACAGAGATGTTATCCTTTGAGTAACCGTTGCAAAAGCCCCACGAAAATATTCGGACAACCATGATCATCAAAGCATCAATTACGAGCACAAAAAGTAAAGGCATCTACGGACAGCCGTAGCAAATACCACAGTGAGGCTAGACGAAACCTCCAGTCGGTTACCCATTCACAAGAACCGCATAGGACGTGGTCGTGACACACCTCTTCATCTACGAAATCCATCTGTCGGGGAACCCCGTCCTGTGTAGATAGGCCCAGATAAAGCGACAATCCAATATAGTCAAAAGCCTTGAAAAAGTCCACATTCCACATAACACCCTTAAGTTTCCTCATATGCCAATCCGCCACAATCTCAAAAGATGAGATAGCATTATCCATACAATGTCGGCCAAGTAAGAAGGCACTTTGAACAGGCAACAACGTTGCAGAAGTCGTTATTCGACATTTAATCGGAGGGTCATTAAATAGACAATAATCGGTATTCGGGAGAATATTTGGAATTATTCGACTTTGTAATTTTTTTTAATTATTTTAAATATATGATTTAATTCTAATAAATATATTTATATATATACATATATGACCATCAATTAACAAGAATCCAAGATAAAAGTACCAACTAACGAGATACATATATTAAGCTTTGATATTTGTAGTAATATTGCTATAAATGGCAAGCTATCAGAATTAACATAAATTCAGCAGTCGAACAATAGTCGGACTGACTATTCGATCAAGTCGACTATTGGCCGACTATTTATTGTTCATTCGAGATCCCCCTGCACCACATAGTCAGACCGACTAATCGGTATAGCCGACCGACTATTGTAACACTAACTGACGAGATGATCTTGTCCAATACTCCTCTCAGACGATTACCCAATACATTGACTGCAATAAGATAAATTGCATTGGATATAGCAATAGGCATGTGTTAGAAAATATGAAGAATGCGAAAGAGATTAATAAACAAAGCATAATCAAGAAAGATAAACATGGAACACCATGATTTTACGTGGAATCCTACTCCGTGAGGAGCGGGATGAAACCACGGGAGAAGCCCTCAAAGGGGTGTGTTTTCTATTGCTTTTCTCAATGAGTACAGGAGGTCTGGGGCTCCTTATATAGCCTCTCCATAGCCTCCAAGTCCCACCACTGGACGATGTAGGACTAAACAACTGGGTGCGGTAAATGGATCTTCTCCAGGATCCATTTACCCTGCTACAACTCAATGAGCACACAACGAAATACTCCAACACTCTCCCTCAAGCTGGAGCATGTAATGCTCAGCTTGGACAAACAGAAATAAACTCAGCTCAATGCTACAGGACACTATGGACAATATCAACCCAACGCGCACATTGCTGCAGTTGAGGACGTTGCTTCTCATGCCGTGCAGGTGAGGAGGACGAACGGGCTGGAGTGTGAGTCTTCTGAATCTCCTCGTCGGAGAGCATGTGCTCTGAACTGCGCCTGTCAGAGTCACTGCAACTGAAATGAGTCTCCTCGTTGGAGTACTCTGGCCCGCCACAACAATGTGGACAACTGCTCCATCTCTGAAAAGGGCCAACTGAAAAAGGGTTGTGGCTGTGCAATCCTCGTCAGAGTCCACGGTCGCTGGAGAATGGAGTCTGAAAATAGTCTCCTCGTCGGAGAACTGGGTCTCTCCCATCTGGCTTAGAGAATGGTGCATTGCTCTGGTGTACCTATGATACCACATGAAAACCCTTGCCAACATGGCATAGGGAATGGTCCTCTGCTCTGGAGTCCCTACGGCTCACATGAAAACTCCGGCCTACGAAACAAGAATAATGATGGGGACCACGAACAAATGATGGCATCTATGTGCTCATCAGAAAATGACCGCATCCATGTGTGTGTCCAAAAATGAGTCTCTCTTGGAGACCTCGAAAAATGGGCCTCTCATCTTGGAGTGCCTCAAACTTGGACTCTGACCAATCTGTCGAGTCTTAATCTGCACATCACACCTGTGACTCGGAATCTAAACGTCGAGTCTGAATCTTGCGCATGAAAATCTTCATCTGAAAATCGTAGAGTCTGAAAATCGGCTGGTCTGGAGAATCTACATCTGAATCTGGAAGAAGACCTGTGACTCTACATCATACTCACCCTTTCTCTCATACTTGTCGGAAAAGGAACATCGACAAAGTTGGGAGAAGACAATATAAATGGAGAGAAAACATACTCAAATGCCGATTTCAATTTTTTTTCTCTCGGCTTCTCAATTTTTTTTAAGCCGTCTCCTTTTTTACGACTTTTCAAATCATTCGTTTTTTTTTCAATATGCGTACGGCTTTTTTTTGTATGCGCCTTTTTCTTTTCTTTCTTCTCTCTATGATCATTTAAAAAAAACAGCCCAAAAGGGCTCAAACATACACCCCCTTTTTTATTTTTATTTTTGGCCCAACAGGGTCCCGGTTGAAGGGGTACGGCCCCTTTTCTCAAAACGAATTCATTTTTTTGGTATGCCATCGGGCCCGCTTTGGGTCTTTAGGGTTCCCATACGGAGAACGGCTTTCCTCGAATGAGAGATGCCCCGATGGGGGTCATCCCATGCCGCCGCCAAAACCTGGAGATGCCCTGATGGGGAGAGGAGGGTTGTTGGGGCTTCGCGCGAGGGGAGGACTTGCGTGCTGATGATCGCACATCGCCGCTGAGATGAGTTGTTGGGGCGCGTGCGAAGCAGGGGCTCCGTGCGATGCCTGAGATCTGGAGGAGAGCGTCGCGTGCTCGAAGGAGGAGCCGCCTTGTGCCTGGGAAGGTGCACGCCGCCTGCGACCTGGTGGTTCTTCTTCTAGGGCTGGCCACCTGGGTTGTGACCAGAACATCGCGCCGCCTTGCACGAGTTGGAGAGCATATAGAGGGGGCGCGCAGCGAAAGGAGCATCGCCTAGAGGACGCTCGTGGAGAAGGGCATCACTGCAAGGGCTGGAGCCTCCAAAGGTCTTGCCCGGAGGCGCAGCCTTCATTGGAGGTTGTCATCGTGAGACGCGATGGGACGCCTTCTGAAGCATCGCGCTTGGGATGTTGATGCAGATCTCCAGGATCTGTGTTGATGTCGCCTGGCTGGGGTGCAGGAGCACCGATCGAAGGAGCCGCCTGGGAACGGCGGCGTGCGCCTGGAGATAAACAGATCTCCGTCATCGTGTGCCTGGAGACTAGCCACTGCCTTGAACAGTTTCTAGAACTAGACTGGAATGGAAAATCGACGAGAGGCTCGAGATGATAAAGCATCGAGATTGCAGGCATTGAGATCTCCAGAACAGAATAAAATTGCAGGCATAAAAATAGGGATTCGACAGGAACCCAAAACTGTATCTCAATTTCATAATCAAATCTCGAATAAAATCAACAAATATAAAATTCTCGAGAATCGACCCGCTTTGATATCATGTTAGAAAATATGAAGAATGCGGAAGCGATTGATAAACAGAGCATAATAAAGAAAGATAAACATGGAACACCATGATTTTACGTGGAACCCTACTCCATGAGGAGCGGGATGAAACCACGGGAGAAGCCCTCAAAGGGGCGTGTTTTCCTATTGCTCTTTTCAATGAGTACAGGAGGTTTGGGGCTCCTTATATAGCCTCTCCAGAGCCTCCAAGTCCCACCACTGGACGATGTGGGACTAAACAACTGGGTGGTGTAAATGGATCTTCTCCAGGATCCATTTACCCTGCTACAACTCAATGGGCACACAACTAAATACTCCAACAGCATGTAATCCTCAATTCTTATTGTCACATCTTTCATAGCGGAAAAAATGAATGAGCGATTGAGCCGATCGAAATCAAAGTTTCCCTCACAAATTCAATACCTCAACCACAATCAGATTCCAAAATTCCCTATAGAAGAAATAGGGAATCCATCCGATCCAGGATAGTAGTCCGGGTTCAACCCGAAAGCGGCCTCCAAAACCTCCACTACCCGAAATCACCACATCAAAGCCTCTGCATCATGTTCCAAAACATGATTCGCCCCCAACCCCAACCAGCGCGAACTGCAATGTCGGATGCACTCGCTCATGACCTTGAAATAATCCGTAATCTCCCTCGGTACCTCGCCCTCCCCCAAGGAATTCCTCTACCCCCCCCCCACTTCCACCGAATGTATTGTGGAGAAAGAATACTTGTTGCATTTATTCATAGAGCCCAAGGGTTCTTTTATATAGAAGAGAGAAATCATGATGGGTAAATTACATACTACATACAGAAGAAATAAATAACCATAAAATGACATAATATAAAACTCTTCAACACTCCCCCTCAGGCTATAGCGTAGATATTGATCAAGCTCAGCTTGGAACAACATTTCTGAAACGATCCTCTATCTAGAGCCTTGATGAGCACGTATGTTGTCTGCTCACTAGAACTGACATGGGATGTAGAAATAAATCCCTTCTGAATCATATCTCGAGTGTAGTGGCAGTCTACCTCGATATGCTTGATTCACTCATGGAAGGCTACATTATTGGTAATGAACAGTACATCCTAGTTGTCGCATTGGAGGTGCATAGGAAGAGGCACCTCAATGGCTATGTCAGTCAGAACCTGATCTAATCCACATAATCTCTGTGCTGCTCTGTGTCATAGCTTTGTACTCTGATTCAACACTCGATCGACCAATAATTGTCTGTTTCTTGCTCTTCCATGATATTAATGAATTCCCTACAAATACTGCAAACTCGAAAGTTGACTTCCTGTCCTTGGGACATCATGTGTAGTCTGCATCTGCACAAGCTATACAGCAAGGGGTGTGCCTCTACTAAACAAAAGACCGGTATCATGTGAGGTCTTCAGATATCTCAAAATCATATGAATTGCATCCATATAGGTCTATCTTGGTTGCTCCATGAACTGACTCACTTTACTTACTACAAGGATATTTATGGTCTGGTGACGGTCACATATAGCATCTTCCCAACTAACTCCATGTATCTTCTCATATTGGCCTCATCAGTGTTGTCATCATAGAACTTCATGCTTGGGTCCATGGGAGTAGTGGTTGGCTTGCAATATGCCACCTATCTCTGATAGGAGATCTGTAACACACTTCCTCTGGTCATCACAAGATCTCGTTGGTTCCTGATGAACTCCAGTCCAAGGAAGTATCGTAGACTGCCAAGATCCTTGATCACAAATTGATGACCCAAGAAAGCCTTGGTTGTTTGAATTCCCTGTGCATTATCCCCTTTAATGATGATGTCATCGACATATACCAATACAGCAATGGTGTCCTTCTGGGATCTATGAACAAACATGGAGTGATCTACAGCAAACCACTTCTGTTCTATCACATCTGAGAGCTTCTGAAACCATGCTCTCGGACTCTTCCTAATGCCACATATCACCTTATGAAGTCTGCATACCTTATGAGACTCCCCTCAGTAGCGAACCCATGTGACTGTTGCATGTAGACTTCCTCTTGAAGATCACCGTAGAGGAAGTGTTTGTCACATCAAGCTGTTACAAAGGCCAATTTCGTGTGGCAACGACAGAGAACCCAAAGCGTGGAGTGCCGAGCCACTAGAGAGAAAGTAACCTAATAGTCCAACTCATAAGTCTGGGTGAACCCACGATCTATAAGTCGTGCCTTGTAGCGATCAATGTTGCCATCTGCTCGATGCTTCACAGTGAATATCCACTTTCATCCCACAACAGACATGTCTGCAGGAGTTGTAACAGTACTCTACGTGCCACGAGACTGTAGAGTAGACATCTTTGCTTCCAAGGTCAGGTGTCATTCGCTCTCCTTGAGTCCTGATATGTACGTGGGATTTCAACACCGAATAATCCCACAATAAACTTCCGGAAATCTGGTGAAAGCCTCTCCAGAGACACCTGACCTGTCATGGGGTATCGTGCACAAGAACGCTTACCTTTTCGCAAGGTAATGGACCACCCTAAATCACTCTCTGCTGGTGGTTTTAGCTCAACCTGTATATCTACATGCGCATCATGTACATCATGCACACCACTAGTTTCATTAGTCAAAGTCAAGTTTTCAGAATTTACGTGAGGCATGATGGATGCTGGGGAAGGCGTGGGAGCACGGAGTGCAGGTTAAGGTATATGTGTAGTGTAGGTGAAGGTGGGAGAATAATGGCATCCTCAGACTCAGAGGAACTCATCCTATCACTTGTAGGAGAGTGGTGCATGATGGACTGAAAGGTGACGTCAGCACTGACATAGTACCGTCCTTGTACAGGATCAAAACACCAATAACCCTTCTAGGTGCGGGAGTAACCAACAAACATACATTTGACAACTCGAGGAGCGAACTTGTCATGACCAGGTCATAGTATATGGACAAACACCACACATCCAAACACTCGTGGAGTAAGAGAAAAGATGTCATTATCAAGAAAAACAAGAGCAAAGGGTGTCTTTTCACCCAAGATAGTAGAGGGCATCCAATTTATAAGATAACAAGATGTCATCACAACATCACCCCAAAAGGAATGTGGAGCTTGACTCTGTATGAGAAAAGTCATGGTGATATCTAGAAAATGTTGGTGTTTGCGTTCAGTCACACCATTTTGTTGAGATGTATAGGGGCGAGAAATCTAGTGAATAATGCCCTTTACTTTGAGCTGAAAAAATGAGACAGGTGTGTACTGTGTAGTAAAGAACTCAAGTGCATTATCCAAATGAATATATTTAATTGAGGCAGAGAAGATATTCTTTATTTCAACCATAAAATTTTGAATTATTGTACAAGCCTCAGACTTAAGCTTTAAAAGAAAGAGCCAGGACAGTATGGAAAAATATCAACACAAACAAGATAGTACTTATGTCTCTGATGATCAGGTATACGACTCGGACACCACATATCAAGATGAAATAAATCAAACAAACCATAACTACTACGATCTTTACGACTTGGAAATCTGGACCTGTGATGCTTTCCAACTTCACAGGACTCACACTGAAAACTGGACTTGATAAAGACACCAGGAATAAGACAACGAATTTTATGCAGTGGTAGGTGGCCAAATCTGAGATGCCATGTGTATGAAAAAATTGATTCTGCAGAAAGAGAAGTGGCACCAGCATACGGAGACTAAGACAACCTGTATAACCCTTGATATTCACGGCCACATCCAATCACCATGCTCGTGAGTATATCTTGAAAAACAAGGGAACTAGAGTCAAATATAGCATGACATTGTAAATCTTTTGTAATCTGGCTAACAGACAGTAAGTTCATGAAAAGGAAGGTGCATGCAGAATATTATGCAGGTGTATGGACGGTGTCAAATGAACCTCCCCCTGACCAATAATTGAGGATTGAGACACATCAGCAATCACTACCAATTCCCGTGGTTGTGTTGAACTGTATGTATCAAACTATAATCTATCTCCGCGAAGATGATGTGATGCTCCGGAATTTATTATCTACTCTGAAGGATTTGGTCGAGAGCGACTAGTAAAAGCATGAGTAATACATGAGCTACTAATAAAGGCAGAGAGGTTGCAGTGTCTGGTGAACCGTTGCTGGAAGATCCAACGACTAGAGGCATGATCTCTCTCGGACGAGCGACAAAGTCATCATAGCAATGGTCAGTGAGATCAGGAGCAGTCTGACTCTGCTCTGCAGCACGGGCTAATGGAGGAAATCCGTGCTTGGAGTAGCACGTGTCCTTTGAATGTCCTGATCAATGACAATATGAACATGTTTGAACTAGGCGTGTACTACCTCTGTTGTGTGTGCCTCGTCCTCTGGAAGAAGTAGATCTCCCTCGTCCGCGTGATACAACCAGAGCTGACGAAGTCTGAAAGAGTGTGGAGAAGGAGATGCTCAAACAGCTCAGTCTACAGTATGCTTCTTCCATAGGAGGTATGGAAGCATCGGTGAGAAGCTGAGAGCAGGTCGAATCATATTCTATGTTGAATGCAGCCAGAAATACACCAATCATGACGGAATCTCCGTGGGTCTTCAGCTGCTCTGGAGTAGCCATCAGGGGTATGTAGCTGCGAAGTCGCTCAAACATACCCCTCAGAGAAGTATACAGGGCATGAAGGGGACGATCACCCTGCTTGGTTGCGAAGATATCCTACTGGAGCTGCAGTAGCTTCAACTCATTTTCACCCGGTATGTCCCTGCGAGAATGTCCCGCATTGCCTTTGTTGTGGATTGACTAAGGATGTCGTTGGCTATTTCCACAGAAACGCTACTAGATAGCCACACCTTTGCATATGCATCATCAGCCTCCCATGAGGCATTGGTCCCAGTCTTGTCCACCGGCTCATCCAGCGTCAGAATATGTTTCTTGTCATGGCCCTGCATCAGATTCATGAACTGCATTGCCCATAGCTCGTAGAGGGTACCATCCATCTTGACAATAGGAGTGGGGCCCTAAAGGCACCCGTGGATGGCGTATCAACTAGGGGTGTCAGAAAATTCTCAGGTTCGATATTCGCTCAGGTTCAGCTCGCTAAAAGTTCGATTCAGATTCGATTCGGAAATAAACGAACTGAACCTGAACACAAGTTTGGGTTCGATTAAATAAACGAATCGAACCTAAAAATCATATGTTCGATTCGTTAAAAGCTCGATAAACATACACATATACATATTTACAAATCATTATCAGTAGAAGTGGACCTTATTTTGAGATAAGTGGATTTTGTCTAAGGATAAGTGACATTTGTCTAGAGATAACTGAATATTTACATGATAAATAGGTTTTATCTCATTAAAAACTATCCAAAAATAAATAGTCACGTCGTGGTTACAACATCCATCATATATGTGTCTAGTACTTTTCCCTTCTTTATCTTCGAATCAACGAAACAAGTATAAACATTACTTGTAGGATATCTACACATTATTCTTACTCCTTATCCCCATTTGAACATATATAAAAATATATTATAATTATATTTTTTCAAAGAGACGAATCCTTATAATCTATTTTTTTAAAAGATGAAGATGAGTTAGATAAAGAAAAAAACTAAATGAATATTTATTATAATTGCATACACACATATATTTCCATTTCTCTTCTCTTCACTCCCTCTTACTAGAGAATTCTTAAGTTCGATATTCGCTTAGGTTCGATTCATTTAAAAAGAGGTTCGATTCAGATTTGGTTCGAAAATAAACGAACCGAACCTGAACACAAGTTTAGGCTCGCTTAAATAAACGAACCGAACCTAAAAAATATAGGCTCGCTCAAGTTCGGTCCGTTTACACCCCTAGTATCAACTTTACTTTCAAACATCATGAGCAATCACTAGGATCTTAGAACAATTGTGTTGCATCTAAACGGACATGAAACAACGTGGTTGTGATTTTAGACCCATGTCACAATTATTTTCAGAATAAAAGTAGTCTGCTTTCAAAAAAATGGGTAAATCAAACCTTAAATCATCAAGATCAGACCAAAAATGTCAAACTCAGGACGTCGTATTCTGTCTACAGGGTCACCAGGCAGTGCAGCAGGGTTCTAGGACGCCAAGATCACTGTTGGGCAGCGTCGTAGGGGCATGAAGCAGCAGCACAGGTACCGATGGGTGTCCCCTAGGTCCTGGCAGCGCTGTGACTTGCCGCGAGGGGGAGCGCACAGGCCCTCCGGGGATGCTGGGCAGCAGATGGTGCTGTTGGCAGCGACAAAGGTGACAGATGGTGCCGTTGGGGACGGCGCGAGAACGCTGCGGGTGGTGCAAGGCCGCTGGGTGGTTGTCGCATGAAGCGAGGAGGCGTGCAGAGAAGGGTTGGCGTAGGGTTAAGGTTTCTTTGGCTCAGGGAGTCTAGCCTTCTAGGACCATCACTCTGATACCATGTGGAGAAAGAATACTTGTTGTGTTCATTCATAGAGCCCAAGGGTTCTCTTATATAGAAAAGAGAAGCCCTAACGGGTAAATTACATACCTACAGACAGAAGAAATAAATAATCATAAAATAATGACATAACATAAAACTCTTCAACGTGTATCATGTTTCTATGCCTTCAACTGTTTGCAACTATGTGGAAGAATCTTGTATTAGCATCGCCCTCCTTCAACTACATCTGAGGCAATCTTTGTCTCCATTCAAACTCACACTTCCAATCTTCCTCCAAGATTTTCTGAAACACCCCTCGTCTTACCCGTTCCTCCTCGTCCAGTTCCCTAACATCTTCCAACAGATCCAACCTGACCAACTCATCCTGCACCTGACTCCTCAACTCGCGCACCGATCGAGTCTCCCTCTTGAACACCGACAATCTGTGCCACAAAACTGCTAGTTTAGAAGCAAACCTCATCGTAACCGACCCCTCCACTACCAACTCCACCAAAATGTGTTGATCATGTCACGAAATCCCTCCTCTAGCAACCAACACCTATCAAATATGAAGTACGACGGCAATCCTCTGTCGATGCATGAGTGACGAGTCAAGACACAAAGGCGTATGGTATGATCGGGACCTTGGTAGGGAGGTGGTCGAAGCCAGGTTAAACATCTCCAAAACTTCAATCAATAGAAGAAAACAGTCAATGCGTGGACGAGATGAATTCCTCAAACTCCAAGTGTATCTACTGTTAGCAGTGTCCATAACCTCCAAAGCAAGTTCCTCCACCAACTCCCCAAACAAGCCGGAGCCAGGGTCTTACACACCTCTCCCCTCCGATATATCCTCTGCATAGAGTGTGATGTTAAAATCACCGCTCACAAACCATGCTATCCCAGAAAGTGGGCTCTAATCCAACGCAGATCATCCCAAAGCACTGTACTTATGGAAGCTTCCGCGATGTCATACATCGATGTAACCATGAAGTGGGATTAGTCAGACTTGCTCATCAATATCACCGAGACGAAGTGGGTCATTAACGCTTCCTCAACCAGTTCATAGATGTGTCATTCTACGCAACCCCAATTCCCCATGAGCTCACATTCACAAATACAACTCTGAACTCGTTAAGGTGGAGTCACATCTTATCGAGCCCCAAGATTCGATTTTTGTTTCTTGTAAGCAAGCAATATCGGTCTTCTACATAGCCGACATGGACTTGACTGCCAGTCGCTTCTTCGGTTGGCCCAGGTCCCATACATTCCAAGAGATGAGCTTCATTGGGAAACTGAGGGGGAAGCTCTCACCATACTCACCATCATTGTTTGTGCAATTGCCAATTCGAATCTTCTCCACTTCTTTTTCTTCGCTCGTCGTCGACGCTGCAACCGCGTTAAATGCCTCTTCGATACAATTCGAGAGTTTCTCCACCTGAATACCCCCATTTCCATGCATCAAACCCCTTTCTACCCCTTCTAGTGCCACCACATACCCCTCTTCCGTGCACCCATCTCCTACTGTTGATCCCTCCAACTCCTCTGCATTACGTCCACTCTCCAATAATCTTGATTCTCGATCCATCATGTATGCCCTATGATGCTTCCGCGAGAAGGTAAACATCCCAATTAAGTTAGATCCATCACGAGACCCTTGCAACGAACCTCTATGCTCGAGCACGCCCCTAGGTTTCACCCAATGTGAGGTAGTTGCTAGCCTTCTTCAAACGGCCACCCCAGCTCCAGGTTTGCAACCCTTCATTCTGTTGTTGTTGGTAACATACAGAGCCTCCAGTTCCAAAAGGGCCGCCAATAACACCACTGCTACAGTTCCCCGCCATCGCTTGGCACTCGGAGAGGCCATCTTCCCCGGGAATTCACCCCCCTTGATTGTTAGGAAGTCCTCTTGTGACCCCGAGGTCGTGCTTGTCACCAGCTGCTGGAGACTACATGGAGCAGCAACCAAAGGCCCTCCTCAAAACGATAGTGTAATCCGAACCAGGTATCTCTACTATCGGGCTCAAGACCATGCATGCAACCAGGTGGATAACAGAGCCCAAGCAATGGACCACAACATCCAGTAGTGGGGGCTCTAACGAACACCGCCAATTCAGATCCGATATGAGGGAGCTCATAGTCGGGTTTGGGCTTGAAGATTATGTAATCGATTTTGAGACAGAAAGCATCATAATCGTTTCGATCGAGAAGTCCATGTAATCGGGTTCAATCGAGAAGGCCTCAAATCAGATTCTTGCCCTTGGAGTCGACCAGGTTGGATTGGTAACCTGGAACCGAACAGGCGTTGGACCGCCAAGCATCGCCGCCTTCAACGATATGAAAGTAATGCTAGGGTTTATTAAGAAAGACCTTTGGACTTCATCTCACATGTAGAAGGTGACCATCGGACTTCCCGCCAGAGAGGATGGCCCCTGACCTTCTCCAACACCGGTAGCAGCCACCACCGTCTCCCCTCTGTCAACAACTGTAATGGCATGGGTCTCCGACCAATCCATAACATAGCGTTTAGGGGCGATTGATGTTGTTTCCCCTTCATCAGAGCACCACCTTTGATCCCTCGTCCGGCAACATACAAGTGCTGCAAATCTCCACATCATTAACATTCTCTAGGACCTCTCATAGCACCTCTATCTTTTTACACCTCAGCAGAACTCCAGCTACGGAGAGATTCCACAGCATCTCTCCATCCCTAGTGCCTCCATCTAGAAATTGAGGCCTTTGCCATTGATCACGCCTCTTGAATCAAGAGATATGCCATACTCCAATACACCTGCAAAAGCTTCGTTTGCACCTTCCGATGACAGCCCTCTAACGCAGAGATCTCCTCCCTTCAGCCACATAATGTTGATGCTGACGCCTCATTCCTCCGTCGCCTTTACCCTCTCCCATAGCTTCCTCAAGATCATTGTATCACCTTCCCCCACCACGAGCCCATCTAATGGATATTCCTTCACCGCCTCCTTCAATAACGAAGCAGCAAGGCTTCCCGTACTTCATCAGACATCAAACTGGTAGGAGGGATCTGCATCATAGCTTTTGTGCCCATTTCCCATTGCTTGTGCCTCACACCCCACAACATCCACGCTAACTGATGGGGTCTCCTTCGAGCATCCTCCTTTCATTGGTATTCCTTCCGATGACGCCCTGGTTGCCTACAATAAGTACGGTGGCTTTGCTCTTTCATTTCTGGAGGCCTTTAATGAGGTCTCAAGCGGGGGGAAGGACCGTACCGGTCGCTGGCACACACCTGGGAAAAGACTACTATAGAGTGGAGTGGTGGAGAACAGATTAACACTATGAATCCGTCTCAATATATCGCGAGAGAAAATACCTAAGAAAAATTGTACGGCAAACACATAGGCCATGGAGAGGTGATCTGTTGCTCCGCATAGAAAGTACCACCTCATTGTGTTGGCCTTTGCCATCAATGGACACTTCTTCTCCTTTGGCAGACCCCAATGGCCATCCCCCGCAAGATGCTTCGTCCCTACATCCTCCCATGCCTCCCCATCATTCATCACTAGGTCGGTGGCCCTCCGAATTTTCTTCTCCCCTTCGGTGATGCTCCCACTCCCGCTCGCACTCCTACTCCCTCTCCCACTCGCGCTCATGACTCCTCCACATACTTCGATGTTGAACTGTGGATATTATTTAGACGAGTACATAATGTTATTAAGACCATGATTGGATGTTAATATGGATGGAATTTTATTAATATGATCATAATATAATGTGTCTGGCATAAAAGTTTAAGTCTTCAGTCATGATTTTGTATACTTGATTATGTTTTTAGTCATGATTTTTTATAATTTCATCCTATGGTAGTAAAGGGGTTTCTGACACAAAAAACAGATAATCAAGTGACCACTATGCAAATTAAATCTAACCTGTGATAGCTGGAACCTCCCCTTGTAGAGTCATCCAAGTCCACAAACTCATTATCGGTTTCATCAAATCGATGTTCTGCAATAACGACGGAAGATGTGGAGCCTTCGCCCGTATCCAAAGTATCAGACTGCCATATCCGACGACGCCTCCTCGCTTCCGAAGCCCTTGATATCCTCCTGTTTCCTGAATTCCTAAAATTATCAAATACATGGTACAAGATGCAAGAGGTCCACCAGTTGCCTTCATCCCCGGGGAAATCCTCGAATTCGTCTCCCATGTCATCATCCATATATTCGATGACATAATCCCCCAAGACAACTCCACGAGGTACCTCTGAATGTATGGTACTAAGGACGTCTATAACCTCTAATGACTGCTGGAGATCATCCCACTCAAGTTGCTTGGCTGGGTCAACCTCGGATGGTCTAGCATTGGGATGATTAATCTTCGCATGTTTGTGTAAATCATGGTAGTTTCCCATGTACTTGCACTTTTTCACTTCACAACAACGCACTTTCAGGTTCAGAAGTTCTCGAACTTTATTCACGACAATCCACCCTGTCACAGAGCCTCTACACAAAGGACAAGCTGGTTGACTATTGCAATCTGACAGAGTCAATTGTAAGTGACTTGGTGTATTTGCAACAATTATAGAAGATTTTGCAGAAGATGGCATGTCATACGCAGTTCTGAAACGACCAAGACAATTTGAATGGGAGTGATCTGTATCACAAACGAATGGTCGGCACCCATTCTCATACGATGAGCATTGTAGAAGAACTGCATTATGAGGGAACTCTAGACATATCGGACAAAGAACTTCTAAATTTGTTGGCAAATGCAGATTCCCAGCGTCCACAAAATCAGGAGTCTCTGATGAAGCACCCGATGCCATAGCAAGTTACCTGCCACTAAACTTGAGAATCTCACCTGCACTAACAAACATGAGAATCTCAACTTGTACTCAGGTTGTGGTAATGACTTCTAAGAACTATAGTAATGTGCAATTGCAAAAGTTGAAGAAACAACTAACATGAAGAAAATCAAGAATGGCTAGCTTGCAGGTTTCTCAAATATGTAAAAGATAAATGAATGCACATATGTAATCAATTGATAAAAAAATACAGAGACATTTTCAGAAAGTTTGAATAGAATGATTATATCAAATTCGAATCTAAAAATAAAAGATTAGACGGTCATGTTCTACCAGAACTATATCAGTTAATTATGGTAAATCAGAAATATATAGGTTATGTTCATCATTTACAAAAAAATTGTAATATGATACAGTCAAATGGATGACAGCATAGCTCCATTTGCAGAAAAGACAAGCCACCCCCAAGCCTATGACATAGTTCTTCATTTATTATAAATGTCCCCTATTACAGCCTGTTGTATATCGTTTGATCTTTTGAGAAAAAGCTGCTGAAAGAGGAAATGTGAAATTTTGATATCCGCATGAACTTATATTTAATTTATAGTGTTTTGCCGAAATTTCGAGCCAGGGCTAAGATTACTAAGGAATAACTATGCTATGCAAATATGTGGCAGATTTCTGAATGAGGCAGGCTCCCATTTGTTCAGATACTCCAAAAGTAAAAAAATGGCATGTCTTACACTTTTTGAATGCCAAATGCTTTACACCATTGCTTTGGATGACTAAAGATCAACAATATGATTTCCCACATATTAAAAAGGACAGCTCATTGCATGGAATAGGTTTAGCTAACCTACAGGATGTTATTTCATATGATGTTCTAACTGATGAAGATTTTTCTTGTTTAAAGAAACCTGTTGCCTGAGGATTCTGACAGAGAATTTGAAGAAGACTCCTTCACTAATACACTATGGAGATGCATGACCTACAATGTCTAGAACTGGTTTGTAAGCAACAAGGGTTTAAGCTACGCTCCATCTTATCTTATATTCATAAGGCTGAGCAGAACATGATGAACATGGTGGATCAAGACTGCAAGTGGCCGGCGGAGACATGAAACTGGATGCATGTGGAAGACCACAATAGACTTGGCCAAGTAAATAGAAGATGCATTCAAAAATGGGGAAGTTTAGGTTCTTGTTGGGGTTTAGATTCAAGGGAAGGACAGAATTCTAATCGAGGAGTGGTGACATGGTAGCCTGTTCGAGGGCTGATAAAGGATGTCCAAGGTGAAAGGTCAGGTTGTGGTTGGGTCTCTTCATAAGAATGGAAAGGGAGGAGGAAGTTGACTCTCGCAACCTCAAACTCAGATTTTTTGTAATGATCAGGTAAGTGACCTTCGACAACATGATCGGTCGGTTCTCTTCCACCTGCTCTGGAGAATTCCACTACAGTTGCAAGAAAAGGAAAAACCTTGTCATGTCTCGTGAAACCAGAATGTCAGACCAGAAACTTCAAAGCAAAATGCATCACATCCAATCCTGTCATGTCTAGAACACTCCCTAGAAGAAAATCCATAACTCTTCTGGTTACAATGAGCCCACATGTTTTAAGGTTGTCAAAGCTACCTTACCTCATCACTCCACATCTTACAAGCTCTTCATGTTGCTCCTTGGACAACCTCTTGGTCAGCTCGCCGTGCCATTGCCAGGTTCCTCACTCGTCTCACTATGAACTCCTTAAAGTGTCAAGCAAGAGGTGCTCCCGCCTCTCGCTGCCATGACCTCCTCTTCCACCACCCTCTAGTCTCTACGGGGTCCCATTTGCATCTCAGGCTTTGCCATGTCGAAGAACCTCGTATTGGTGTCACCTTCTGCCAGTCAGAGCTACATGTAACTCTGACTACAATGAACTCCCCCCTTTGCTACCTTCTTTCTAACCCAACCTTTCTTCCACCTCCTGTTCCTATACAGCCCTCCATTTTTCGACCATATCCAACTGCTCAACCAACTGTACACGTTCTAGCTTCCACTCAGACTCTCCCAAAGGATTCTTGAAGTCGACGAGAAAAAAGGTCAACCTGAAGTTTGCTGTCAGCATTCTTGTTCCCATATCTTCTGCCTACTCCCTCTACAAGTGGCCTTCCAGAAACTGCCTGAATCCTGATTCTACAATCCAGAACAGCTTGAATTTGAAGTAAATACCATACCTCACGTCCTCGTTTAAAGTCCACACCAACAGCATATGGTCTAAAAAGGGCATGTACTTGGACAAGATGATTGACACCGGGAATGCATCTACAAAGTCCGCAAAAAGCTAAGAATCTGTCAATCCTGAACCTCATGGGCTACCTCCGCCACATGAAGCTGCACCTCTAGGCGGTTAACAGTCCACCAAGCCCAACTCATCAATGCATGCGTAAAGAAGATTTTCTTGCTGCAAAAAGCTTCCACTGAAGACTTATAAATCCATGGAACTTACTTGGATCCATGACAATTGTGATACCGACCACTACAGTTGCCTTTGCTTCCAAAGTAACTTTGGTTGCTCGCAGTGGAAAATTGTTGTCGGCGAGTGATGCAGCGCATAATTAAAATATAGGGCTTGATGTTTTTATCCATTAATTTTATTTACGTTTATTCGAATCGTCGCATTTTTATTTAAATAAAGAGATCGTATGTAATCTCGAAATTAATTAGCCAGTTTAAATTTGATTTTCGAATTTTGAATTAGAGTTAAATTAGGATAATCTAGATTTGAATCTCGATTCAAATCAATTAAGATCGAGTCAGATTTCGATTTTGATTCGCTTTCTATTTTTGTAATTCCACCTCTACTCAGTGTTGCAATAGTCGGCCGACTATCCCGAATAGTCGGTCCGACTATGCGGTGCGGGGGGTCCCCGACTGAATAGACCCCCAGTCGGCCAATAGTCGGCCCGACCGAATAGTCAGCCGACTATTCGACCGACTGGCCCGACTATTAGGCCGACTGGAGTTTGACTTTTGATATTTTATTTTTTTATTTTCAATTTTTAATTTTTATGGGTTACATTTTACCACGGTATCACCACAAATGTCAAATTCTATATATCTATTATATTGATTGGTACTTTTATCTTGGATTCATGTTAAATAATGACCATATATGTATAAAAATATAAGAATATATGTATTATAAATAATTTTTATATTAAAAAATACAAAACCGAATAATTCCGAATAGTCGCCCGAATACCGATTATTCTCTATTCAGTGACCCCTCCGACTGAATACCGAATACCGTCTTCTGCAACACTGCCTCTACTATATAAAGAGGTTGGTAGTCTATTGTAAAGGACGGTTCAATTTTTATAAAAATTGAGATTTTATCTCCCTCTCTCTTGTCTCTCTCTCCTCGCGATCTACGTGTTCTTCTTCTCGAATCTCGCACATCCAGCGTGTTTTCTTTTCTCAACCCCTCTATTTTCTACCACCGAAAAATCCACCGTTCAAGATTTATTTTTTCATCGCCGCGCAAAATTCATTTTGCATCAGCGAGGCTACATCTTCTTTCAAGACAACTTCAAGGATGAGTAGTCTACTGTTGCAGAATGCTGAAATGCATTCATCATTCTGCATTTCCTTCAGAAATTGACTTGGTCTTATTGAGCATACCTTTGGAGCCACGGGAACAACTGGCATGCTCCGACATTTATGCACTTCATCATGCAACTTCTTCGGCTACATCTGCTGAGATCGAAGACGTTAATATTTAGATTCTACGCTATTGCACACTTGTAATAAACTGACTATGCTAATCCGATTTTGCTGCATTTGTATCTGTTATCCATTTGGTTTATCATGTATACCCCTCGAAGACCTCCATATCTATGCCCCAAATAATTAAAATAGAAGGTTACCCGAACCCCAAACACCGAAATTATCAGAAGCTCATCATCACCTCATCAAAACTGCCATCTGATCTGTCTTATAAGGAGAGTGTCACATCCTGCATCGACCACCACCATTTTCATATCCTCCCACAGCTCTCCTCTTCGACGCCTAACAGTTGAGCCTTACACCCCCACCACCCAGAAGATCAACACATACGCTCTCCTCCATAGTTGCACCACCAAACCCATCCATATTCCCACGATCCGACCAAGTCATCCCCCTAGATGCCTCCAAATCTCCACCTCACAAGATTTCGAGTAATCGACAGGAGATTATTGAACAACCAAAAAAACGAGTAATCGACATGAAAATAGACAAAAAAGAATGAACTACGAACCAAATCAAGCAAAAATACTGCCGTCTTGAAGCTACTTAGGAACACAAGCAATCAAAAAGGGCGAAGTAACGATGGGAAAAAGATTGGTAGAGAGGAAGAGGAGGAGAGGAGCCAACTCACTTCGCCAGAGGCGTCTACTCCCCGCTGACCGAAACCCTAGAACGGCGCGAGGGACCTCTCCGCCTCTGCTGCTGCTGCACAGGACTCCGAATGGAGGAGCGGAGGACGGAGGGTAGAGCCCTAACCGGATCAAAATACCTTTTATCGGGCACGTTCTACCGGAGAGGGGTAGGCGAGAAGAAGAAAGAAACGGAAAAAAACACTGTTTTCGGGTAATGTAATTATTTTGAGTGTTTTGCATTATTACATGGATCAATATTAGATAGTTTGTAATATTCTATTTTGAGGTTAATGAGACTGCTCCCGTGCCATTTTCAGTGTTTTATTTATTTATTTTTCAAAAAATGTCACGATGTATATTCACCCCTATATCCCTCTTATATGTCATTTGAATTTCGTCAGAAACAGAGACTCCTACGACCACCATCCAGACAGTCATTTTTTAACGGTAACAGGATTTTTTAAATCGACACCATTTCAATGGGGGCCGTAGAAGTCTTTGTTTCTGACGAAATTCGAATGGCATATAGGAGAGATATAGGGATGAATATACATTATGATATTTTTCAAAAAAAATAAAAAAACACAGTAATAGGGGCGGGGCAGCTGATGATTCTCGCATTCATCATACTAAAAGCCGCAAAATAAACCCTTGACTTAATCAATCTAATATAAAATCACCCTTAATTCTTTATTATTATCTTGTAATATATTGTTTATAATTAACCCTTAATTAATTATATTTAATTACCATTATTTTCTTTGTAATTATTTCTCTCATCAAAAACCCCTAAAAATTAGATAGAATAATTGTCTATAATTCACTGACCTTTAAAAAGACTAAAAAATACAAAAACAACTCAAAAATAAAAAAAAAGTCTGTGTTTTTATCACCCTTAAAATTACCCCCAAAAATACTTTTTGTACAAATGACCTCTTTTGACTTTTCGTCCAACATGAAACTTGTAGATCTCGTCGAGACGAGCAACTTTCATGTTTTGACTTTTTCCTAATTTTATCTCTAACTATTTCTTTTGTATTGTTTTATTTTTATATTCTGAATTTTCTTATTGGGCCACGTGGCGCCCTCTGGTCCGCCCACATGGCCCGCCTCTACTTCTGCCACCTGGCTCCTTCCCCAACCGTCGGATCTGCTTCATCAGCCTCCATCTCAGCCCTCTAACCCTGCTCCATCGTCAGCCGTCAGATCGTTCCATAAGATCACATCACCGCCGCTCACCTGCGCCCTATCCACAGCCGCTCGATCTTCCTTTGATCCAACAACCAGCATCTTGCCACGTCACCTCTTCACATCAGCCGCTTGATCCCCTCCTCATCCTATGCTTATCACGCATCCAAGTCATTCCACCATTTTCTAACCGTTGGATCTCCGCCAGGTCACATCCTAGCCATCCGCCACCGCTTAACCCTGCACCACTGGATCAGAACCCTGGTCTGATCTCAGCCGACCTCCCGCGCCACCATCTAAGCGGTTGGATCGTTAGATCCAACGGCCTCTGTTCATCTCCTACCTCCAGCCCGGGCGTTCTCCCTTGTAACGCCTCCGCCCCCCTCCATTTTTAGCTCCTACTCCCATGCGGCTCTCGGCAATCCAACCCCGCCCCTCCATCACTGTTATTTCCTACATCCACGTGTAACCCCCTTCGAACCTCGCCTTCACTCCCATGCCTCTAAACCTCCACTCCAAAATGCCTCTCCATCTCGTAACTTCCGACCACCTCCTCCTATAAAACCACCTCCTCCGCCATCGTCAACCCCCATCCACCAATCCACGGACTGAGGCCATCCTCCGTCGTCCCTCCGGTGACAGCGAAGGGCGACATTAGCTCCGACGATGGCCTCTCCACCCTGGTGTCGACCCACGGTCATCTTGGTCGTGTTGCGGTGGCTCCGCCACCGCCAAGTTCCTCGGAGTGGCTGCTCGAGTCAGAGCGAAGATCCCGAGACTCGACTAAGCCTCAGCCCAAGCCGCTGCATCCGTCGGGTTCCCCTCTCCGACAAGGTACCCCCCCCCTCCTTCTGGTTTTCCTATTTCTTCGAATTTTCCTGCCGTCGTCATTCGTTGCCACCCTCACCTGATCACCTCACGACATTCGCCCGACCACCAACATCCTCGCCAACCCCCTCCGACAGCATCTTTCCTTCTCCACAACCCCGCCACCTCAACCAACTTCACCTCCTTCTCACCGGAGGGTAAGATCTCGGTCCACCACTCCGACCGCCTCCACGGACCACCATTTCACTCACAGCGCACGCACAAAAGCACGCTTCGGCTATGCTAACATATGCAGGTCTAACTTCTTCAATGGCCAGAGCTTGCACCTCCCCTTCGGTCTCGAGCTCCTCCTCCGACGACCATGCTTCGCCGAGCAGCTCCAGACAACAACGGAGCTTCGCCTAAGCTCTAGGACCTTCGTCGTGCTTCCAGCGAGCTCCCTCGACCTTCAGACTATCCTTTGGAGCACGGAGGAGGGAATGGCAGGTCGCCGGAGCCCCGCCTTCTCCGGTGGCCTGTGGAGGAGCCAGACGCCACAAGTGTCGTCCGATCATCTGGATCGGATGGCAGAGATGAAGACACATGGACGACCCGAGCCTTAATCCGAATCAGCAGGTTCGGGTCTACTGAACCTCACGTCGAACCTCCAGTAGATGCCACGTCAACCCGAGCCAGCACCTCCTCCCGAGCCTAGGCTCCTCACGTGCTTCGTACGTGAGAGTCTGGGTAAATTACACGAAAGACCCAAAGCTTTTTGATATTTGCAGAATTGTCCCCAGGCACGTGCATCACGTGCGTGCTTGGGTATTTTACAGGTAGGTCCTCATAGCTTTTCAGAATTACAAAAAGGTCCCCGCGCATATGGAAAAATTGCATCAGGGCCCAGACAGTTTTTGATATTTACATTTAGGTCCCTGAGGGACCTAAATGTAATATTTATCCTTTTATTCCTTGCATTTATTACAATTATGCTCCTGCATTGTTTTCTTCATAACTTGAGCATCATAGGTCCAAATTGCATGATTTTAGTGTCCTTTTGATCCTTGTTTCCTCATCTACATCATGGCATATTTAATTTTCTCATCCGACATCGTTTTAAAGGAAGTGAATTTTTGTGATGACCCTGCTCTACTTATCATTGCTCTGATTTGATGACTAAATTTAATGTTGTGATCAAATTGATCCTGATTTCAATCTATATTATGTTACTCAGTTTAAGTGTTATTTTTAGGGTATATTTATAATCCTTTTTCCTACATATAAGTTTTCTTGCATCACTTTCATGCAACATCTTGTAATCGCATAAAATAAACTGAAAATCACATGCATCATTTTAAAACTTTGTAATCTGCATAGTGTATCTAGCATTTTCTTGAAGACCTAAGACTGAGAAATAGTTTACACATGTGCTTCATTATTCAAAATTCTATAAATAGAGTAAGTAGTTGTGTCCTTGTGTTCGACCTTCATAGACTTGCCAAGTATAAAATACCTCACAACATTCACAGAATGTGGTTTTTCCTGAACTGAATTTGTCTCCTATGCTACGACAATTTTAGATTATTAAAGAGGCAAATTTGTTGTTCATCAAATGGCATTGTTATCGGGGACACGGCTTAACTTAATTTATTTATTGAATTTATCTTTGTTGAATATTTCAAGATTTTTAGGTCCTAATTTCATGCATCCTTTTTTGCATGATGACTGTTAATTAATTTCCTATGTATTTTTCTAACTTTCCTCTTTTGTAGCAGCGCCCATGAAAATCGAGGACGCTTGACCTTCATGGAGGCGTGAAGTCAGGAGCTTCAGCTGAAGAGGCCGCAGAAGAATTGGTGAAGGAAATTTTAGGACCTTTTATCAGTCAATCTGCATTTGCATACTGTATAAAAAAATTGTGCATGTGCATATTTAGTTTAACAGTCCTCGTTAGAGGGCCTGCATGTTGTAAAAAAAGGTAGATCACTTGATGATCTATCCCCCCCCCTTCACACACATACACTTGCACATACACACACACCCCATCTCCCTTCCCTCTGTATATTTCTTTCTGTTTGTGTGTGTGTATTTCACCATCCCCCTCCCCATCTGCTCCCTAGCAATTTGTAGAAATACAACTCCCCCCTCCACCCTTGTATCATAGTACAGTTACAGACCCCCCTAATTCAGGACTTTACTTAGGCTATTTGTAGCCTAAGTATAGGGGGGTCCCGCCTACCCTTCTATCCCTCACGTTGTCTTCTTGTACTTAGGTCAATTTTTGACCTAAGTATAAGGGGACCCTCCTCCTCAGTTCCGCTATATCACCCTATATTTGATCAAGCCATGATTTCATATCACTTGTGCCATGAGAACATAGCAAAATTGAAGTATAAAGGGTATATTGTATATCTACTTTAGACATAGCTCGTCTTTTTAAAACTTTTTGAAAATTTTATTTTCAGGCTTGGTTTTGGTAAACTTGTGAACTGAGCTTTTCTTAAAATCCTTGTAAATTGTTTTCTTAAAATTGAGGGATTAATCAGTGTAACGACCCCGTTTCCTGGGCCGTCGGATCCTCCCATATCCGGATCTGGTTACTCAGCAATAATTTATTCAGCAATCACAACTAACATTCAGAAATATACTGCAAATAAAAATACTCGGAAGAAAGTATTTCAACACTTTTCCATTCGCAAAATAAAGTTTAGATGATACATTGTCCCACTATAACCATTACATGTACATCAGCTTGAAAGGAAAATATACAAAAGATTACTAACTACCTTAAAGAGTAAAGCTACTGTGGCTGGTTGGATGTCTAGTATGTAAGCCGGATGAATTTTTAAAGTCCTTGCTATGGCTCACCGATACCTGTTGAGTTTTCCATAAATCATAGGATAAAAATTAGCGAATGCTAAGTAACGAAGAAGAGAAAAGCAAATAAATTGTGTAATTTTTTCAAAACTTGATATCACAATATTTCATTCCTTTTTATTAATTTAAGTCCTATTCCTTTCTATTCCACATCAGGGATTAGTCCAGGGGAACCCCACCATTCTTGGACTCCGAAGCTGTGGATGCTTCGGGATTGGAGATTGTGTTGATCTTGGTAAGCTTATGTCGCCGCACGTCGCCTCAACCAATCCTCCAATACTACCCTGACAATTTCCTTTTCTTTTATTAAACAGGGTCTCAACCCTCAGCCTGGAAAATCAAATGAGCACACCGTCCTCGAGGACTCGGTTGCTTAAAACCTCAGGCTAACATTTAATCATATAACCTAGCGGCTTTAAATACATGTTATCGTGACCCAGCCGCTATTGAACCACTCGTGCCTCCACATGACACGACCACATCTTCCGTCGTTCCAACCCGAATATATTGGCTCCCGGTACCACGCGTTGCAAAACATTCAATTTGTGCGCACTTATCATAACAGGGCAACCGTGTACCACCTAGGTAGGGAAATGCCAATACGGGTTCCTTCCGACAACCTACAGGTTGCATGCCCGACCTGTAGTACTACTCCCAGTCATCCTTATCGTGACACATGATCCTTTTCAGGATCCAACTCAAATCACACCAATTCACATGATGTAATTCTTTCGTTAAGTCTTTGATTTGCATAAACTGCAATACTTGGTATCGACTCACATATATATTATTCATGACCATATGTATACTCCTATTTATGCCTATTTTAACTCCCAAACCCTAACTTTCAGAGCCAACGCATCAATTTGATGTGTAAATCTTATTTTAGTGGGAATTACAAAGCAATTCTTCAGACTTTTTCAAAAATAACCAAAATTAGGGTTCTTCGTAGCAAAGAACACTAAATCAAGAATTTCAATAATTTCGTATGAAAACCCAACAGCAAAAAGAAGGATTTCGTTACCTAATCGAGCTCTCTCTCGTGTATGCAAGGCTTTATCGAGTTTCGTTTTTAGAAAGGCTAATTTAAGGCTCCTGAAAAGATCAAATTTCATATTTCGTATCAAAACGCTAAGAACATGTTAAGAACGCGAAGAACGAACGAAGAACGCGAAGAACGCGAAGAACGTCAAGAACATATTTTCTCTTAGAAATTCGGCAGAGTTTCCCCTTATATCGGGATATATTTCTCGGAAAATTTCGGCAGAGTTTCCCCTTATATCAGGATATATTTCTCGGAAAATTTCTGCAGAGTTTCCCCTTATATCGGGACATATTTCTCGGAAAATTTCGGCAGAGTTTCCCCTTATATCGGGACATATTTCAAAATAAAACGAAAAGAGTTTCCTCTATAAAATCAATCGAGAGGAAAATAACCATGAAACTGAAAGAATATACTCAACAACAAGAGATGAAGAACCGGTAGACACCACACATCTTAGGTGAGTGAACGTGTGACGAATCACAGGGTCACTGACGTGCACAGCCGCCCGCACCTAAGTAGGGTATTACAAAGATTTCTCCATCGAAATAAATATAAAAGCATAATACGAAGAATAGAAACATAAACGATGGAGAATCGGTAGACACCACGCGTCTTAGATGAGTGAACGTGTGACGAATCAAAGGGTCACTGACGTGCATAGCCGCCCGCACCTAAGTAGGGTGTTACACAGATTTCTCCTCGAACCACAACAGGAAAACGAATCGGAAAGAAATATGAATCAAAAACAAAACTTGGAAGAACAAGAGTATGAATTGAAAGCCTAGCTTACGAAGCAACTAAGAGAGGATCATACCTTTCTTCTCCTCTTTCTCCCGGCAGCGCTTCGCTAGCGCTCCTCCCTCGCCTCCCACTCCTCCTCCCAACCTCTCGACCCTAGCCCTTGGGGTGGTGGTAGTGTAAGTTGTAGAGAATGAATGGGTAGGGGGGTCTATTTATAGGCCCCAGAAAACCACTAATCATGGTGGAAAACCATGGTTTAGACCTTAACCATGGTTTAGCGGCCCATGGTTTTGGCCCATGGTTTTAGCCAAAACTTATCCCAAACTTGGAGCTTAAGTTAGAACATTCCAGAGGATTCTAGATTCGCTAATGACGCTTAATTGACACTAATCGTGATTAACTTTCACTAATCGTGATTTAACTTTCGCGGCTTACGCATATCTTTTGTTAACTATTGATTAGTGTTTACTAATGATCATTAGCGACTTTCAATCGTCATTAATTTCTTTAATCATGTTTAATTAGTCTTAATGACAGTCATTATGGATTAATGACATCTTAGCCTGCCTTACTTCTCTTTCTTCCGAAATTCATAACAAATCGAAACGAAGTCCGATTCACACGAAACAAATTCTGCCGGTTTCCTCTTTACGAGCCGGATCTTATTATATAGGATCCGAGATATGCCAAGTTCAAGGCTTTACAATCAGTATAAATACTCTTTTAAAAAAACTATTGAAAAATTAAAAATCTTTTTTTTGAATTAGACTCTGACTACTAGGCTTAGTAGACACTTTCAGTGCGAGAACTTCGATCTCCCTTAGCAGAGTGGGTGGTTTAGAGGACACTGTATAAGGCTCCGTCCTCAAGTAACACGGATCCGTCTATCGGCTCGTACTTACACCCATACAAGCTGAGAGTAGATACTTTTATTTATTTGAGCCTAGGCCAGTCATTGTCTCTCCAAAAGAATTCAAAAAAAATGAAAAAAATGAAAAGTGAAAATTAAAATCCATAAAAATCTGCAAAAGCCAAAATCACACAAAAATCACTAACCAAGGAGTTGGTGTATTCCTGACACAAACACATTCACTCAAGGCTTGAGGATTTTGAGAACACTAGATTTCTGTGATCTTGAGAGTCTGAGTTAACATGCCTTAGTCACTAAGGTTTTAAACTTAATTGTCCACATTTCTCTGGTTTGAAAGATTTAAACGCTATATTGCACTCTTCATCTCTACCTTCAACAGAATATGATCAGCACAATCACTTCCACAACTGCATGATTGATGAGATGAGTTGAGTTATCACTTGAGGAACTAGGACTAGAGATTTGAGTTTAGACTCGATCTGATGATATTCGAGGATGGGATAATGAAGGCTTCAGAAAACCTGAGTGTTAGCAAAACCCTAGCCAATATGTGAACAAGATTCATATGTTATCTCTTTGATATTTACCTAAAGTGTTAGGGTGTGATGAAACTTAATGAAAATTGTTGATCAGTGTGTGCCAACTTTTGGTAAAAGCAGTGGAGCTAACCAACAAAAACAATGAAATGTCAAAGAAAAGCTCTATCATCCAAGTCAAATTATAAATGAGCTTCCACCAATGGCGAGCGCTCCCCAACATTTTCAAAGTGTCCACTTGGACCAAGCGTTAATTAGGACCAAGGAGTCATGCTGACACAAAAAAAGGCTCTGCATCGTAAATTCTACAAGTCTGGGTGTCGAAGGTATCTTAGATACTCAAAAGAGACACACCTCGATGTACTCCCAGAAAAACAAATGCAGATGACTCCAACTCTCTTGACAGACACATTGGTCAACAATCTAAAAAATTATATGTGTTGAGTAAAAAGGTACTCGAGGGTGTTCCAATGTGAGGGAGAGAAAAATAGACACAATCCTATGCCCTCCATCATATGGTCGTCCATCTACATCTGGTCGTCCATCGACTCTCATGAAATGCAGTACACCTAATTTCATATCCTTATATTATATGTACAAAAATGAGTCTGATAATTAGAGAAGTTGGATTCCTTCTGACTAAGGCTGGATAATCTCAGAATTTTAGGATCTCTTAAATTAAGGGTGTTCGAAAGATTGAGCCTTGAAATCTTTACTTGCACTGTCAGGAATTAATCCGACTCCTTCATTCTTTAGATGCTCGAGGACGAGCATGGTTTAAGTATAAGGGTATGATGAATCTCGTATTCATCATGCTAAAAGCCACAAAATAAACCCCTGACTTAATCAATCCAATAAAAATCACCATTAATTCTTTATTATTATCTTGTAATATATTGTGTATAATTAACCCTTAATTAATTATATTTAATTACCATTATTTTCTTTGTAATTATTTCTCTCATCAAAAACCCCTAAAAATTAGATATAATAATTGTCTATAATTCACTGACCTTTAAAAAGACTAAAAGATACAAAAACAACTCAAAAACAAAAAAGTCGGTGTTTTTATTTCCCTTAAAAATACCCCAAAAATACTTTTTGTACAAATGATCTCTTTTGGCTTTTTGTCCAACATGAAACTTGTAGATCTCGTCGAGAATAACAACTTTTATGTTTTGACTTTTTTTTCTAATTTTGTCTCTAACTATTTCTTTTGTATTTTCCTTTATTTTTATATTCTGATTTTTTTTTATTGTGCCACGTGGCGCCCTCTGGTCTGCCCACGTGGCCCGCCTCTACTTCTGCCACCCGGCTCCTTCCCCGACCGTCGGATCTGCTTCATCAGCCTCCATCTCAGCCCTCCAACCCCGCTCCATCATCAACCGTCAGATCGTTCCATAAGATCACATCACCGTCGCTCACCTACGCCCTATCCATAGGCGCTCGATCTTCCTTTGATCCAACAACCAGCATCTTGCCACGTTACCTCTTCACATCAGTCGCTCAATCCCCTCCTCATCCTACGCCTATCACGCATCCACGTCATTCCACCATTTCTAACTGTTGGATCTCCGCCAGGTCACATCCTAGCCATCCGCTACCGCTTAACCCTCCACTACTGGATCAGATCCTTGATGTGATCTCAGCCGACCGCCCGTGCCACCATCTGAGCCGTTGGATCGTTAGATCCAACGGCTTCTGTTCATCTCCTACCTCCAGCCCGGCCGTTCTCCCTTGTAACGCCTCCGCCCCTTCCATTTTTGGCTCCTCCTCCCAGGCGGCTCTCAGCAATCCAACCCCGCCCCTCCATCACTGTTACTTCCTACATCCACGCGTAACCCCCTTCGAACCTTGCCTTCACTCCCATGCCATTAAACCTCCACTCCAAAACGCCTCTCCCTCTCATAACCTCCGACCACCTCCTC
This sequence comes from Ottelia alismoides, assembly GCA_037367405.1. Classification (NCBI taxonomy): domain Eukaryota; kingdom Viridiplantae; phylum Streptophyta; class Magnoliopsida; order Alismatales; family Hydrocharitaceae; genus Ottelia; species Ottelia alismoides. The sequence goes on along the minus strand of JAZKJV010007808.1, from coordinate 254,915 downwards.
CTATAAAAACACCTCCTCCGCCACCGTCAACTCCCGTCCACCAATCCACAGGCTGAGTCCATCCTCTGTCGTCCCTCCGGTGACAGCGGAGGGCGACATTAGGTCCGACGATGGCCTCTCCACCATGGTGTCGACCCACGGTCATCTTGGCTATGTTGTGGCAGCTCCGCCACCGCCAAGTTCCTCGGAGTGGCTGCACAAGTCAGAGCGAAGATCCCAAGGCTCGACTGAGCCTCAGCCCAAGCCGCTGCATCCGTCGGGTTCCCCTCTCCGACGAGGTACCCCCCCTCCTTCTGGTTTTCCTATTTCTTCGAATTTTCCCGCCGTCCTCATTCGCTGCCACCCTCACCTGATCACCTCACAACATCCGCCCGACCACCAGCATCCTCACCAACCTCCTCCGACAGCACCTTTCCTTCTCCACAACCCCGTCACCTCAACCTACTTCACCTCCTTGTCGCCGGAGGGGATGATCTCGGTTCACCACTCCGGCCGCCTCTACGGACCACCATTTCACTCACAGCGCACGCACAAAAGCACGCTTCGGCTATGCTAACATCTGCAGGTCTAACTTCTTCAATGGTCGGAGCTTGCACCTCCCCTCCGGTCTCGAGCTCCTCTTCCGACGACCATACTTCACCGAGCAGCTCCAGACAACAACGGAGCTTCGTGTAAGCTCCAGGACCTTCGCCATGCTTCCAGCGAGCTTCCTCGACCTCCAGACTACCCTTTGGAGCACGGAGGAGGGAATGGCAGGTCGTCGGAGCCCCGCCTTCTTCGGTGGCCTGCGGAGGAGCCAGACGACACAGGTGCCATCCGGTCATCTAGATCGGACGACAGAGATGAAGACACGTGGATGACCCGAGCCTTAGTCCGAACCAGCATGTTCGGGTCTAGTGAACCTCACGTCGAACCTCCAACAGATGCCACGTCAGCCCGAGCCAGCACCTCCTCCCGAGCCTAGGTTCCTCATGTGCTTCGCTCGTGAGAGTCTGGGTAAATTACACAAAAGACCCAGAGCTTTTTGATATTTACAGAATGGTCCCCCAGGCACATGTCTCACGGGCGTGCCTGGGTATTTTACAGGGAGGTCCTCGTAGCTTTTCAGAATTACAAAAAGGTCCCTGCGCATATGGGAAAATTACATCAAGGCCCAGGCGATTTTCAGTATTTACATTTAGATCCCTCCAGAGACCTAAATATAATATTTATCCTTTTATTCCTTGCATTTTTATTACAATTATGCCCCTGCATTCTTTTCATCATAACTTGAGCATCGTAGGTCCAAATTGCATGATTTTAGTGTCGTTTTGATCCTTGTTTCCTCATCTACATCATGGCATATTTTATTTTCTCATCCGACATCATTTTAAAGGAAGTGAATTTTTGTGATGACCCTGCTCTACTTGTCCTTGCTCTGATTTGATGACTGAATTTAATGTTGTGATCAAATTGATCCTGATTTCGATCTATATTACGTTGCTCAGTTTAAGTGTTATTTTTAGGGTATATTTGTAATCCTTTGTCCTGCATATAAGTTCCCTTGCATCACTTTCATGCATCATCTTATAATCGCATAAAATCAACTGAAAATCACATGCATCATTTTATAACTTTGTAATATGCATAGTGTATCTAGCATTTTCTTGAAGACCTGAGATTGAGAAATAGTTTACACATGTGCTTCATTATTCAAAATTCTGTAAATAGAGTAAGTAGTTGTGTCCTTGTGTTCGACCTTGGTAGACTTGCCAAGTATAAAATACTCCACAACATTCACATAATGTGGTTTTCGCTAAATCGAATTTGCCTCCTATGCTACGACAATTTTAGATTATTAAAGAGGCAAATTTCTTGTTCATCAGCAGCTATGTTGGCTGCCCCCAAGGGGCAACTCAATTAAATCCTTCTATTTTATATCCGAATGTTTTGTAGAAGTAATATTTTCTAATGGCTTGCCCGCAAACGGTTAGAGCGGTTGTTGTTCAAATTTAATACTAATGTTCGTCGCAAATATTTCAGCTTTAATACCATATTTATGCTATATGCAATCTAAATGCTGGAATAAATACAAAACGAGCATCGTAATATGTAGTTTATGTATATTTTAAGAAAATGTGAGAATCTATATCACATTAAAAATAATCGAGCATTAATACACACAAAGATGCAATAGATGATATAAGGTAAGTGATGCTATTGAGCATTATGATTTAAAGATTTCATATGGTTTGTCATTGAGTCCATCAGTTTTTCTCGATGATTAGTAGTCGGAAGAGTCATGACCTTCCACCAAAAATATAAAAGCTTATTGATTATTAGTTACTTTATATTGATATCTAACTTTAATAAAATTCACAAATTTATGAGTCTATAAAATACAAAAGAAAGTTGTTATAAACACTTGGTTATTAATCAATTATTTTAAAATTTTTAATAAATTATTACCCTCATGGCTTGTTTGGTAACCGGGTAACCCGGTTTACCCCTCTCTTTTCTTAAGTTGAAAATCCATCACAAATCATAGTAACATCATATCACATTCCTTATTCCAACCCTCATAACCATCTTAAACAGCTACTATTCAAATCAAGTTACCCCAACCTACTCCAACCCAGCAACCAAACAGACCCTCGGTCTCTTCTTCCCCACCTTTGGATTTCTTGACAAGAAAGAGGGTATAAACCTACAATTGATGGTCTGCTACAACAAACAAAAGAAAAAATTTATAAATATGTAGTCGTTTGTTTTGCATACCTTTTCTTTCATAAAGCATGCCATTTTTTTCATATCATGTGACATCTATTGTCCATGTACAAAGATATAGACATATACTTATATACTTATATGTGTATGCATCAAAGAATATAAAATGTATGAGTTTGATACTTGTAAGGTGAGTATGGATATTATATGAGTTAGAACATTGTCCTTTTCCTTTATTCTATTCAACTATTAAAATAATTCAATTCAGGATGTTGAAAGTCTTTATTTTTTTATAAGATATTTTCCATGGAGGCTTCGCAATTAATAGCAAGCTTAGGCAATTATTATCCCAGCGATTATATTGTACCGAGTTAATTTGTTTTGCCTGTTGATAAATATGGTCTGCGGTCTTCTGGAAGTTGTCCACCCATTTCAAAAGATAGTACATATATCATTGACTTATGGTATACATGTACAAAAGAATTCGAAAAGGAGAGAGAGAGAATGAGAATATTGTTAGGTTTTACGTTGTCTGCGATCCGAATTATGATGTCAAAATTGAAAGTATCGTGCTAACAAGCGAGATAAGACCTGGCATGCATATATTAAAAGTAGACCAAATCAACATTAGCTTTGTAACTAGCATGCATATGGTCATGATGATATGATATCGATTTCAGTCCTCTTCGTTTCCAAAATAGATATCATGACGACAATATTATCCCATCAAGGATGTTGTATTTTTTCATGTTTCGTTTTTAACAAAAAAATTACACAATATCTTAAATCAAATATATCTATGTCTGAAGATGCTCGAAATTGAAAAAGATTGGAGATTGTATGATTTTGCATCATGTTGGGAAATATGTGAAGAAATAGTGGGGGTGAAACATGGTCAAATTTTAAAGACAAATTAACTCAACAAGCAAAGTGCAGCAAGCAAACCACAATACATAAGAATTTATACAGGTTCATCCTTCTTTATTATTGCATTTTTATAATTGAGCTTGGCGTGCCCAGGGCTTACAAACACTCAAAAAAACTAATTTTATTGTAGTATAAATGTTTATAAAGCATGCAACTAGCTTATCTGATTTATATTTATCTTCTACAAAAGAAGAACGGTTTTCACATAAAATACATCAAGGTGCATAACCATAACCAAATTTATCTTCTACACAAGAAGAAAAATTTTCACAGAGAATGTCTACACAACCTTAACTAATTTTATATTGTATAAAAGAATAAAGTCTTTCAGATAAACATCTTAAGGTAAGAAATATCACCAAGGGTTTGTCTTTCATCTTAGAAGAAAGGTTTTTACATAAAATGCATCTTAGCCAAGAATAAAGATAAAATATAAGTATTCTAATAAAACCTTTGAAACATGCAAGATGTACATGCAGACCGATAATAAGTTGGAGCAGAAAAGCTTTATAAGAGGACAAAACTGAGAATCATGAAGCACTGAGAGCGCTTGCAATGCTAGACTTTTTTGAGCACATAAGAATTTCTCACAAGAATAAAGATAGTCACAGCGGATAACTTGAGCTCTTGATGTGTGTCAAAATGGTAGAGTGTAGGATCCTTTTATAGGTTTACGGGAGTTGTAAGAATAAGAAGAATTAAATTATCTCACTCAAACTGAAAAACATGCCCTCTCTCTAGTGTACTAACGCATAAAAGTGTGTATAAGAGCATCAGGGAAAAAACACACTTCAAAAGATGTTAATGGCTAGTGTATACTAGTGTACTAGTAGTGTACAAGAATAAGCCCGTCAAAAAGACTAAATACAAATGAATAATAACCAGATTTATACTGGTATACATGGGTATGTATCAATGCAACAATAAGTACAAGATGTGGAGTTGAACTTCTCAAGGCATGTATTGGAGAAAAATAGTCTACCTGTGCACATAGTTGACTTTGTATATGTGCATGGAGGCATGTACCTCTGTTATAGTAAGTGAAATTATGTGACACTAAGTGCATTAAACTTATACCATTTGTACATGCACATGCACATGCATTGCAGTAGGTAAAAAGTGTGCATGTGTGTTGTATTTCAAAGACTCTTTAAAACACAAAATGTGGTTTTACTTTGTTATAAACAGACTCGATAAACAAAAAAGGTATGCTTCTTTAGGACGCTTTGTTTCTAACAACAACATTAGTAGCTCGTGCACAACACAACTTTGATTCTGATCTTGAGACATTATTGTTTCTTCTTTCGATGTAGTTTAAACAATAATGTATTGTATATGTATCATAATATCAATATGATAAAACAATTATGTTATAAAATCTTTTATATAACATAATTTAGCTCTTTCTTTCATAAACCAAAACACTTGAGGTTAGATGTTCCAAAAAGATCCATACTTACCTGAAATTATAGCTGAACAATCTTGCAAAGGTTTGTTGATTTTGACAAGAAACATAGATATTGTGATAGATTGACTAACATCAAAGAAGGTTAAGTGTAATACACCACACAAAAAAAAACATTTGGAGATTTTAAAAAGCTAGATTTTCAAGCATGTAACTTTAGAGGACATGATGATTGCACGTATTAAAAATTTTAAGCAATTGTATGGAGACAGTAATATTATTGATATTGTATAATCAAAGACGTTGCAAATATAATTTAAACAAGGCAGTTACAATGTTAAATATACTTCATGTGCTCTCTTAAAATTGAGAAAAAACTTCTCTTTACTAGCAGAACAAAAGGTTGTTTGTCTATTATATCAAAGTACCCCCATTAATTCCACTTTACACCATTAAAAAAAAGTAAAGTCAAATCTCCATAGAAACCAAAACCTATTTACACATCCTAAAGATAAAGAAAGCATTGAGAAGTTTATTTGGCAAAATGAATAGGAGATTGAATGCTTTGACCTGGAAGTCAAGCTTACATTCTCCATCATGCTAACTACAGAAGGTCTATATACGAATCCTTGTGCTTTTGACCTTTGATGAATCTGCATTTCATCATCTTTATTCATTTGTTTTAGCCTAAAATCCCTTATAAAACACGCGTATATAATACTAACTCCATATTCTTACTAATTTGCATATGTGTGTAAATATTGTATATTTGTATATTATTTTAACCTAAAATAAATAAAGAAAGAAAGAAAGGAAAAATAAAGAAAAGAAAAGAAGATTGTATATATGTAATAGATACACGCTGACCCAAACCCCGAGAGAAAGTCAAAGACTTGACCTGATCGACCAGAAATAAAGAAGGGGGAGATAGGGTCCTTAATCAGAAAATCCAAAAAAATGTGTGTTGTAAATACTTCTCACTTATTTCGTATATCTGTATAAAACTAACATTATTTTATTTGTACATGAATTGACCTTAAATAAAATAAATTTCAAAATAAAAGTTGTAAACAAAAATGTTAGCTAAATAATAAAAATAATTGCATAATAAAATCATATATATATATATCAGTAACCACATACTGAAAAACCATTAAGCGATGATTAAAAGATCAATTCCGACTCCATATGAACTCAAATTGAGCCAAACTCACTTACATTGTATTCTAAATTAAATTATCTTTAAAATAGTTGTGATTTCGTAATTTTTGGAGTTACAGTTGAAAAGTCGATTTTCTGGGGTGGTTTTACATATTCTATTTGTAAATATTTGTAAATATTTTTACTAATTAAATTAAAAATAAAACTAATAAAAATAAAATTTTTAAAATAAAAAACTAATTTCTTTATTTAACCATGTAAATAATGTACTATATATACATTGTTTATGCATATAGTTAATTTTCTTAAATAACTACTACAAAAAATTAAAAAAATTAACATTTATTTTTCAAATTAATAAAGTGATGAAAATACAAAAATAGTTGATTTTTGCAAATATTTTTAAACACTAATTGCTTTTATCTTTATCTCATTTTAAATTTCTTTTCTCTTATCTCTTATCTTTATCTTCTTGTCGTAGAAGGGTGCCTAGCCTTCGAGTCGTCCGGTGACAGTGAGTCGGCTTTCGTCGAGGCGATCACGGTATTTTTCCGCTCCTAAGGTGAGATCCATCATTTTCTTCTTATTTTTAACCTAGGTTAATCGTAGTTTCATTTTTTGTATCTTTGTTCCGTCATCATTTTTTATCTAGTTCTTATAATCCATCATGCTGTGATCAGCACCGAATCGATTTTTTATTTCACATATCGATCTATTCGCGTTCTTTTCTACATCACACGATCTCTCACCTCTAACCATGCACGGTGGTCGGAGATCTGGTTCCATCCGCCATTTCCCTCGGAACCGCATTCATTCACATCTTCCGTTTTGATTTTGGGATCAAGTCATCATGCTCGCGACCTAATTTGTATAAAAATTAAAACAATCATATCTATTTTGTTTTCCTCTAACATTTGTTTTGCGGGATAAAAAACAACAAAAAATAGAAAATAAAAAATATTTACAATTTTGTCTTTTTAAAATATATATATTTATATAAATAAAAAACTATTTATTCTTTCTCTGTCCCGTTTTTACGAAAAAAAATTAAAAAAAAAACGAGCGGCAGCCTTTGCCGCTTCTCTGCTTTGGCCCCCAGCCAGCAGCCAAGGCCACCACCGACCTCCAGAGCCTGCCACCCATCCAAGCTCCGCCTCACTGTCCCTACGGCCATCACCACCGCCGCTCAAACCTCCACCTAGACAGTCACCCCTCAACGCCTGCCGCACGTCCCGCCATCACCGACGCGGTCAATTTGCGCTTGGAGCACTGCGCCAGCCACCGGCTACAACCCTCACTTCGCATGCTGCTCCGCCGCCTGGAGCCCGGGCGAGGCCACGCACCTACTGCGTCGCATGTCCAGCCTTCCTCCAAAGCTGCCGTCCACCGCAAGAACTGCTGTGAGCCGCCAACACCACCATCGCGAACCCGCAGTCCTTGCGCGAAGACCTTCACCTCACCACGCGAACCGTTGGTCGACTTCCGTAGCCGCCTTCATCTTCCGGTGCCATCCCTGACCGCAAGCCGACATCGCCTGTCGTGAGAGGAGGAGAAAAGAGTGGCGCCCCCTTTCTGCTGGGCGTCGAAGCAACCCAGAACGAGGGATGTCCAATTGAAAGACCTATTTTTTTTAGTAAAATTTACAAATCCACCCTTAATATATCAAATTTACATACATCCCCTTGCAGATTCCAAAATTTTCTCAAAGACCCCTATAGTTCAAGCGCGTGCAACGCACACCCTTTCAAGGTAATTTTCAATTCAGCTCTATAAGTTAGTTTTGTTATCAATTCATGTAAAAACTTTGAACATTTGCATTATAGTCCCTATTTTCCAGACTTCATGTTGTTGGTTATTTTCATGAAAATAAATGTTTTTTATTGCTCAGTAAATTTCCCAAAAATCATGATATGCTCATGATGTATGTATCTTTCTAACATGATTTTTTCATGGCATTTTATCATTATTTAATATTATTAAAAAAATCAAAATAGTATCTTTTTCTCTTACTGAAATTCAAAATTTTCTAAAAATCCGAATCTCCAAAAATTCTAAAAAATATATAATTTTATTTTATTGTCTTCTAATTTCTATCCAAATTCACGCATTAATTCTTTCCAAAACTCAAAAAAATTGAAAAATACTAAAAATCTTACAAAAATCATAAAAAATCTACAAAAAAAATCTAAAAATCGTGATTTTAGTTCTTGTTTGTAGATAGCTTCCTATATTTCATCATAAAAATAGTTGTCAGAATTTTTGGGTATTAGAATATTTTTAAAGTTGCAAATTACTCGAGGTTGTGCACTGTTTATCATTTTTACCACTGTTTCATTTTTAGAAAAATACAAAAAACATCTGAAAATTTTAAAAAATTCCCCAAAACATTTCAAAGTCTTTAAAATCCAAAAATATTTTCTCTGGACTTGTCTAAGCATTTTTGATATAATTGAAAAATACAAAAAGAATGTGGTGTGTGTATTTCTTGCCTTATGCATATTGTTCCTTACTTGATATTTTAAAAAAATTGCAAAATTAAAATCACTAAAAATTTGATAATCAGAAAATAAAAAAATAGAAATAAAAAATTGAAAAGAAAAAAATCCGCAAAAATCAAGGATAGTTTGCCTTTGAGATTCCTGTTTTTTCTCTTAATTGATTTTTCGTCGATTATTTGAATAACCCTTAGGAATTGTAGACTGCTTGAGTTCGATCATGTCCGCTTACAGGTAAATAAATAGCAAAAAATTCCCTTGCTTCATTATTCTCTTATAGTTAATTTTCCAGTTTGAGAAGAAGAAAAAAATATTATTTGTTTGATCTGGGAATTTTGGAGATAACGACGACTCCTCATATTATTAATAATCAATCATCAAAGATCCCGTATCAACAACCTTCCGTGAATATCAATGTAGTCGGGGTTTGCCTTGTCATGTTAGATTCAATCCCGACCTGCACTCAACTATCTGATCTCACGCCTCCCTCTTACAATATAAATGTTTTCTATCAACTTAGTCTCTTACAATACAAAATGAAATGTCGGATGTTATTTCCACTAAAGTACAAAAATATATGCATTATTTGTTAATAAAACACATGATGAATCTGTAAGAAAGTAAATGACTACCTGTTGTCATGTGAGCCCCTAACAAGGCATATAGATATAAATGTTTTTGCAATTTATATTATTCTGTGTATGAAGTAAAATGCACTCATGTTTGCATGATTAATGAAATCCCTTTATATGACCAGGGTTATGGACCTTGTCCGATTTAGATATCATATGATTGATTATCCAAAGAGTTTGATCACAATGATTGATGTGTAGTTGTTTATCTAAGTAGTTAGATTGAGGATACAACTAACATCATATTATGTTATCATGTTGATCTCTGATCTATGTACGTGAGTATGTACATCTGATATACTGTTAAGTTGGTGATCTGACAAGGACTATATACTGATGAGTTGGTGTACATGCAAGGGTATATGAGGAGTATGATATCTCAAAGGAAGCATATACATTGATTCATAAAAAAATTGAGAGGCGAGACTCACTCAAGAGATGGGGTAAAAGCGAAATACATAAGTAACATCCTATTTTTAGAAAGAGGATATGAATTCGAGTATATTGATACATACTTCAGGAAAATGATTGATATATCTTCTACTTAATCTGGAAGGAGATGGGAAAATATGGAAACATATATTTCATATTATCTGGGTATTTCAGCATGTAGGATGCACGAGTATTGAGAATACTTGTGGTTGTTGTGTGACAAGCCAATTTTCCACCTTTCTTAAAAATGATGTATTGTATTATAGGGAGGAAGAAAATGATCTATCAAAAAACACACTTTGGAATATGTGAAATTTTTTTACTTCATGTCAAAGTCAAACTTGGAGAACAATATTTTTTTGCATGATTTTAAATTAATTTAAGTGATTAAATAATTGTGATAAAAATCTCCATGTCAATAAGAAAATAAATAAATTAAATGCATTTAGAGAAAGAAATGAAGAACAAGATGTGTGATTTTTATATCTGTAGTCTTCAATAAATTGATTATTTAATTCCAAAACGAATATATTCAAGAAATATTTGTCAATTTAATTCAAAGTTTCATGCTTGATGAGCACGAAATTCACCTCTTTGATATGATGAATTGTAGTATAGGAGGCAAATTCCGATCGATCAAAATACCACAATCTTTGAATGTTGTGGAATATTTTTACTTGGCAAGTATACCAAGGTCGAACACAGGAAACGATGGTTTTTAGTTGTGTGGTTTTTAAATCAAATTAAATAATTAATCAATTGTTACTAAAATTTCTGTGTCAGAAAATAAAGGGAAAATATGATGATGCAGATGTGAATTAATATACAGGGAAATGAAGCACCAGATCTATGATTTACGAAGTTTCATCCTCAAATGAATTTTCCAATTAATCCTCAAACACTATCACAGATCGAATAATTTCAAGAAATATTTATCAATAAGAGAACCAAGCTGTGGGATATAAGATTAATCACCAGCTAAGTAATCCTACATATAAAGAGATCAACAATAATTTTCAAGAAGTTCTGATCCCTAATTTTTCCTGTGATTTAATCAACAAAGAGTGATTGATAATAACAAGGAATAACTCAATTATTCATCCTTAAACATGCCCATGTAATAGATCAATTTTTCCTCAAGTTAATCAGTACAAAATGTCAACAGAGCTTGCATAAGATCAAATAAATCATTAAATAATAATAATAATCAGTAAACAACATCGGATCTGTTCTCGAATTATGCTAAGTGATAGAGCATGAAAATAGCTTCAAAATGACATATTGTATGATTAAAACAAAGTTCGTATGAAAAAGATATGTTAAAATAAACTTCCAGAAGACTAAAATGTATATAAAATAAAGTTTTTCTTGTAAAGAGGTCCCTGGATAGGCTTATCTATAATTTAACAAAGTCGGAGGGACTTGGATGCAATTTTCCCCTGGTGGGGGTATATTTGCAATATTTGAAACTTCCAGGGGTGTCGATGTAATTTTTCCACCAGCGGCGTGCCTTGCACGTGCGCCCGGAGGTTCGGAGGCGGGCAAAGGCTCGGGCGAAGCTCGGGAATCGAGCTTGAGGTTCGGGGATCGAGGCGGAGGGACGGGTGCCCGAGCCTACGTGGCAACGGCTGGTGTTTCGGGGGCACCGACCCTCGAGGCTTGGAGGCTGGCTCGAGAAGCGCACGTGGCAGCTTGTAGACCATCAGATCAAGGGCTGGCCCTTGATCCTACGGTGATTGTACGTCGCGGGCCGACTGAGGAGGGCGTGGCGGAGGTGCGGTGCAGGGCTGGGGCGATGGTGGCGGCCGAGGCTTTGGAGGCGTGGAGGCAGAGGAGCGCGACCGACACACGACCGAGCAGTGGTTGAGCGGTGGACGGAGGAGCAGGGCTCCGTTGATGCGCAGAGGAGCTGGGCTCGTGCCTGGGCGACTGGCGGAGGCGAAGGCGCGAAGGAGGAGTTACCTGCAGGGTTAGCAGCAACGCACAAGAACTCGGGAAACGGTGAAGGAGAAGGCGTGAAGGGTTAGGAGCGGTGAGGGGAGTGGAGCACCGTCCTGTGCGAGACCGGCGGCGGTGAGGCTCGAGCATGAGCTGCTGCAAGCGCGAGGGGGCAGAGGAGCTGTACCTGGGGGTTTGGCCTGAAGCTGCTGGGAGATACAACGTGTCTGCAGCAAAGCTCGAAGAGCTTTGGATCTCGTCGGAGACGCTAACGATCGTTGTCACCTCAAGGCACGCCTCTGCTGCTGTCACTGGCAGAGGATAGAAGCTTGGTGATCGGAGCTTCTTTAAAGGCGATGGAATGGAAGGCCGACGAGGGTGGGTTTATAGGAGAGGACGTGGGCAGTTACGCGAGGGGAGGGGAAGGTGGAGCGGTGGCAGTTTGGCGAGGGGGAAGGAGGAGCGGCGACGAGGAGGGAGTTGGTAATGGCAGGAGGTGGAAGAAGGAGAGGGGGTCAGCATGTGCTGCGCACGTGCGCACGGAAGGGGCAGGCGGTACGTGCGTAGCACGTGCGAGAGAGAGAGAGAGAGTTCAGCATATGGGGGTGCCACGTGGCACACCCTGGAGCTGCCACGTGGCACCTCCCCCCCAAATTTCAAACTTGAAAAATAAATAGGAGGAGACCTCGGATCGAAAAATTTTATTCACGAAAGTTGTTTATCTTGACAAGATCTACAAACTTCATGAAGGAACTAGGAGCAAAAGACGTCACCTGTGTGAAGTGGTATTTTTGGTGGTTCTCCATGTGTATAGAAAACCGATTTTTAGGGGTTTTGTAATTTTTTGGTGATTTTAGAGAGGATAAAAATCTACTTGTCTCATCCCCTCCGGCGACAAGAGCTCCGTCGGTGTCACGCCGAGGGCTTTTCTTTTGACCCTTCAATCGCACACACACCTCTCTTTAGGTATATCTTATCATCCTTTATCTTTTTTTGCGTATTTCATTCGTTTTTATACTTGTTTTAGAGGTTTAGGGTTTTGATATTTTGATTTTTTTGTTCTTAAATTTAATATCACTAGTTGTTAATCTTGTTGCATATGCTTCATACAAGTGTTTAATATGTAGTTGTATTTAGATTTGAGAAATTTTTATCTAATATAGATGAAATATTATATGCATGTCAAGTGTTTGATTAAATGACACAACAAGTATAATCCTTAAATAGTGATGCAGGTGAATGTTGGTATAGATGGGATGAGAGATACATTAGTTTAATAACACTAGGTTCATAACATTAGGTTCATTGAAAAGTGTCATAAGATTACTTTAATAACATTAGGAATGTTGATATATAGAAGTGCCATAACACTAGGTTCAATCAAATCCTTTGAGAATAAGAACTATATAATGAATGTAAAATTAGATATTTATTTAAGTTAAAATCGTTGGTGCGTGAACTGTAAACAGAAATATTGCTTCTGTGATAATTTATTATCACATTAAAATCTAGTTAATGTGATTAAGTATATCACAATAACTTATAGTTAGGTTGATGATAAGTCTAAAACACTAAAAATTAATTATTATAAAATCGCACAAAATCATTCACACACAGTGCGTCCCTCCACACCGGGTGGTGTGTGGCCCTGCACGACGGGAGGTGTGTACAACACATTGGAGGATTTGATCACCTCTAACTGTGTTATATTTTTTTATTTTTTTCACAACACTATTGGACTCACTTTGAGATGTTTATCCCATACTAATGGTCGTGGATTTTGATGTTTGCAAGTTTAAAATTCGTTTTTTAGGTAACCATCAAATATTAGTGACCCAAGCACTGTATTGGGCACTAAATTAGGATCACACTTATCCCTATCCCCATCTTTAACCAACCAAATTTAAGTAATTGCCCGGTTAATATAAATGAATAATTATTTTAAGATTATTTTATAGTCCCATTTGTAGAACGTACAAATGTATGACGTAAAGTGATCTTAAAGTATTACATTTATGTTAGCTTTCCTTAGTTCGGAGATCGCGGATTAAGGGGGTCCATAAAGATTCAAACTTACTAAAAGATGATCGTTGCTACAAGCTCTTTATTTCTTATGGAAATTCGGTTCATAACCCCTTCCTCTTCGGTATACCAAATCAATCATAATTTACTATCGAAATAATCACTAATATGATTATTTTGAAAGTTGATTGCGGTTGATTTATGAGGTATACGTGAGAGGTGCAGGGTTATGCTGCTGAATTTTCGTTAGAATAAACAAGCTTGTGACAACGATCATCTTTTAGTAAGTTTGAATCCTTATGGACGGGTTCAAGTGATAACATAATTAAGACACTTCTCTTCTCATCTTTTATCTCAGTAATGGGATACGTTTAGGTATTCCTCACATATTTTCCTGGATTTGACATTATTAATTGTTTAATTCAGGTTGATCAATATGACAAATAGAGAGTGATGTATAACCGTGTAGTAGATGGACGTATAACAGATACCTTTCAAAGAGGTGTTCAGGAATTTATACAATTTGCTTACGCACAAGGTTCCCGTGTCATGTATTCAGATAGCACTATCTTGTGTCCGTTTAAGAAATGCTGTCTAATGAGGAAGAGATCAAAGGATAGAAACTCAGTTCCATCTTTATAAAATGGATTCATGGAAGGATATCAGATTTGGTGGAGGCATGGTGAGGATTACGATGACAAGATGAATGATGCGGAAGAAACTGACAATAGTAATCCTTTTGCAGATAAGGTTATGAACGTTGTGGGTCTAATGCTACTTTTTAGATGATGAGGAACCATATGGAGAGTCTATAGAATTTTACGAGCTGTTGAAAAAAAGCGAAAGAGTCATTGTGGTTGGGTTGTAAGACATATTCAAAACTTTCTACGGTTTCGGATCTTATAATCGATGAAAATGGAGTATAATATGACCGGTCGTAATTTTGATTCAATGCTTAGGATTATCAAGAAAATGTTACTGGAAGATGCAGAATTACCTGATAATTATTATAAAACGAAAAAGATGATGTGTAAGATGGGTTTAACGGAAGTTAAAATAGACTCTTGCATAAATCACCATATTTTATATTACGATGAACACCAGCATTTACAACGATGTCCTGAATGTAACGAGCCAAGATATCAGAAAGCTAGTAAGAGTGTGACAAAAAACTCGAGAAAGATTTTACGTTATTTCCCATTGACTCTTAGATTGAAATGACTATATTATTGCAAAGCAACGGTGAAGTACATGACATGGCACGCAGAACATAAAGTTGATGAGTACATGGAGCATCCATCCGAGTCTGATTGTTGGAAAGTATTGATGTCAACTTTTTTCTATATATAACGAAGAAAAGAGGAATTGTGTTATAGGTTTATGTACAGACGAGTTTAATCCTCATGGAAAAAGTAAAGATTAGTCTTCCTGACTAGTAATGACAAGACCATACAATCTTTCTCCATGGTTATGTAATAAACGACAGTTTATGTTTCTTTCGCTATTGGTAGCAAGACCTACACATACGGGAAAACACATCGACATTTATTTTCGTCCTCTTATAGATGAGTTGAAAATGTTATGGGTCGATGGAGTTGATACATATGATGCTAATAAAAGTCAAATATTTAACATGAAAGTAGCTGTGCTTCGGACGATAAATGACTTCCCGGCTTATGGAATGTTATCTGGATGGAGTATGCATGGAAGTAAAAGTTGTCCATATTGTATGGAGAGTATTAAATCATTCCAGCTTCAACACGGTCAGAAATCATATTTTTTTGATTGTCACAGACGGTTTCTTCCAAACAATCATCCATATCAAAGACAGAAGCAGTCATTTAAAAAGAATACAATTGATCTTTCAGATCCCCCATCATTCAAGGCATGGCGATACGATATTATCAAGCTTGAAAGAATTGGAGAAATCGACCTTAGAGAATGGAGACAAAACAAAAAATTTTCATGATTTGGTGACAGTTATAATTGGATTAAGAAGAGTATATTTTGGGAATTACCATATTGGAGTAAGTTACTGATATAACACAACTTAGATGTCATGCATATAGAGAAAAAATGTATTTGATAGCATCTTCTATATTGTTATGAATGTAACTGGTCGATCAAAAGATACAATAAAGTCTCGTCGTGATTTACAAATCATATACAATCGATCAGAGTTGCATATAAAGGAATATGATAATAGAAGAGTTGAACTTCTAAAGCGAAGTATACCTTAGAACATAAATCGAGTTAAACTTGTATGCGAATGACAAGAAAATTGAAGTTTCCAGACGGATATGCATCAAAATTTTCCAATTTGGTCTATTTAAAGAAATTTTCATTTAAGGAAATGAAAAGTCATGACTGCCATGTTTTATGGAAAGATTGCTACCATTAGTGTTCAGAGGATTGTTACCAAAAAACGTGTCGATGTTCTTTCAGATGTAGCAGATTTTGCAGGTTCTATGCTCGTCACGCATACACCGCATGGAGATGGATATCTTCGTAAAAATATTCCTGTGATTATGTGTAACTTGGAGAAGATATTTCCGCCGTCATTTTTTGATTCAATGGAGCATCTGATGATTCATACTCCAATATGAAGTAAAAGTAGGAGGGCCGGTAAAATATCGTTGGATGTATCCATTTTAAAAGTGATTAAAATATTATAATCTTCTTGCATTCTTTACTATTTTAACAAATGTTAACCTATTTTCATATAGGTTTATGTTCTTTCTTAAAAGAAATGTTTGAAACAAAAGTAAGTTGAAGGATCAATAAGTTCGCAATATATATATGAGGAAGTCGCAACATTCTGCGGTAGGTATCTTTCAAAAGATGTGGAGACTATCCACGACAGATTTAGAAGGAAGGAGACAATTTACACTGAGGAAGAACCTTGTATCAGTATCTTTCGTCCATCCACTCAGCTCATAGGAAGACAACTGACGTTTCTTATAGAATAGGAGAAGGATGTTGCATAGTTATACGTATTAGACAATTACGAGGAAATAACACCATATGTTCAGTGAGTATTTGTATTACTTTATGTACATATTCAAATTCAATTTCAAGTAATTCTGATATTCCTCTAGTAATTTTAGGGAATTTAGAAAGAAAATTATCGAGGAAAATTCCATATATTCAGATGACGAAGTTTTGAGCGTCTATAGGAATCAATTTCCAGCTTTGTTTAAAGACCGCTCAAAACAGTTGGGCGGTGGTGATTTTTATTCTCATATTAAAATATTTTGGAGAAGGACCTGTTTATAAGGTCCGATCTTTTGACTCTTGCTGCAGCAATGGTTATCGTTTTTCATACCTTAAATTCTGGTAAATATTTAACAACTCAGAATCATGGAGTCATGGTCCGTGGATCTTGTTATGAGGAAGATCATATGAATTATTATGGAATTTTAAAGGAGATACTAGAAGTAGAATATAATATACCAGGCTTGAATAAAATAATTCTCTTCTTGTGTGATTGGTATGAACCAATTGGTGGTGTAGTACTCGATAGAAGAAATAACAGTGTCGACGTGGTACCAAGAAAATTTATACGCAGATATGAACCATTCGTCTTAGTTTCTCAAGCGGATCAAGTATGCTATCTCCCATAAGTATCAAAGAAGAGAAAGAGCATTGAAACTTTAATGGATGTGAAGATAAATTCTCGAGGTTATATTGCTAATGATTACACTCATCATGAGATGACATAGATGAAGCATTCACACCGACACATGAACGAATAGACTTACAGAAAAAGTCCCAATCAACAAATCGATTCGATTGGCTGATAATAAAGTTTGTGTTGACCTACAAGATGATATCGACTCCAGAAATGATGATTAAGAAAACTCGGAAAACAAAGAAACGAAGAAATATCCTTTAATCCACCGAAATAAAATGATGAAGATTAGTTGTAAATTTTATTACACAATTATAATAATGTAAGTAATAAATATGTAATTAACTATTATGTCATCATTACAGTCATGACAGGTTTTGGATGTGGCAGGGTGATGAATCCACATTTCATCATCTTTATTCTATCATTTTGGCACTAAAAACCCTAGCAAATGCCTGTAAATACCCTTAAATAGAGCATATTAGCATCCATGCATGTGCATTCAGATGTGTCCTAAAATACTATAATTAAGGCCAAAATTATAGAATAAATATAGAAAAGAAAAAGAATAAAAATATTGTAAATATTTTATGACCCAAAACCCCGAGACCTAGGCATCTTGATGAATAGGTCGACAAGGAATAAAGTAGGGGGAGATAAGGGCCAAAACACCAATACTTTTTCTATCCATTCTTTATTCATTTTGGGACCTATTTTTGGTTTCACTTTTTATACACCAAATAAAGAAACTTTTTACATAAAAGTTGTAGATAATTTAATAAAGAAAAATACAAAATTGATTTCACTGAAAAATAATGCACAGATAAAAAGTTACGGTCTGAATAAAAATCCAGAAGCCCAACTTCCCAGACCCGTATCTCACAAATAAAAACTCCAAATGCAGCATACTCACCTTTAATTGTATATAGAAGAAAATAAGCTAATTAATGGTGGTGGTTTCGCATTTGGCAGAGCTACGGTTTGAAAGTTAACTTTTGGACCCTCATTGTACATTGTACAGATTAAAATATTCAATTTATTATTTATTTATTATTTTTATAATTTTATATTTTTATAATGTTGTAAATATTACTTATAATGATTGTGAATATTAAAATTAGAATAAAAACATCATTAAAACTCAAAATAAAATACTTGTATACACAGGAAAAATACCTACACATATACCTATACAATATATTACTTTATTTTATTAATTATACAAGGAACATCAATAAAATAAAATAAAAATATAATTATGTGTATAAAAGTGTGTTATAATTATATAAATTAATAAACATAATTAATCAAATTAAAATACACAAAATAAAAATAAAATACTTAAATATATAGATATATATACTATAAAGGGCATAAATGCAAACTTGTAAAAATACGTCTCATAAAAATAAATAAAAATCACAGAAAAATTCTTCATAAAATAATAAACATTTTTTATTTTATAACCTAACATCAATAAATTCATTTACTATTTTATTTTGATTTTTCAAATAATTTCTACTCTGAGTTTCCTGGTTGGTCCACGGGTTGGTCCACGTGGACCAACCAGGCGCGGTCTAGAGTTGACCCCGGTCAACTCCTCGACCAAAGTCTGCCACCTCTGACGCCCGCGATTTTGCCCCATTTTCAAGAAATTCTCGCGCTCAATCCGCTTGTCCTCGCGCCTTTGATTCCTTCTCGGAAGTTCATCCCTGATATCCACTCTCCCACGCCATATCTTCGGATCCAGCCATATCTTCATGATGCGCGCGTGGAGCTCGCTTGAAGAAGACGCCATCGCCTCCTACTAAAACCACCCCGCGCCTTCGAGCCCAAGTTTGAACCCTCCTTAGCCTTTAATCCTCCTCCCTGTAGCGCTTTTTGTGTAGCCGGAGGTGACAGCTCCGCATCCACACCTTCAGGCGAGTCGAGGAGGCTCTGTAGCGGCTCTGCCACCTCCGCCGACCACCGGCGTCGAGGTTCCACCACCTCAGGTCCTCAGCCTTCGAGGTTTGCCCTTTTCCCTTTTCTTTTCATTTCATTTCATTTCCCTTAGCTTCCGTATCGAAAACCCCAAAAAAAATCCGAGTTTCGTCGTTTGATTCGCTCCCCATCGTTCATCGCCGGAGTGCACCTCCGGCTGTCGTTCCTTCGCCTTCCACCGATCACCTCCGACCGTCCCTACGCCTCCGCGAGACCCAGGCAATTTGCCCTGGGCCTTCTCACAACTTTTTGCAGGTCAAAGACCCTTGAAAGCACCTGGAGGGCCATTTTGATTCCTCGCCGGAGATATCTGGAGCGCAAAGCTCCGCCGCCTTCGCGCCAGTACCTCGACGCTCCTCCGGCGAATCCGAGCCATCCAGTCCATAGAAGGACCTTCCAGGAGCCTGCAGCTCCATTTTGGAGCCCATCCACCGTCTGAGGAGCGAGATCGGAGTCGGGGAAGTTCGCCTCCGTCGGCCTTCTTCCCCGTTCTTCCTCCTCGCTTCTCCACCGTCCGATTGAGCCGCAGCTCCAGTTCGCGTGACGACCGTCCGATCTTCCAAGCCCGTCCACCGTCAGATCTCTGTCTGAGATCTAATCTCAGACGTCAACGCCAACCGTCATCGGCCGCTCTCGTGCTGCCACGTGGATAAGTGGCCCGCTTCCCGCCGTTGGATCGTCCATCGCCGCCAGCCGTTGGATGCGCGCTACGCGTCACCTGCAGAGCGCCTGAGCGAGGGTATTTTGCATCCCCACCCTCGCAACTTTTGTATTGACTTTTTAGTCTTTAAACTTTTGTTTGTAGTTTAAATATTTTGTAATATTTGCAAAGAGGCCCCCCCAGACTTTCGATATTTGCTTCCAGGTCCTCACCACGTCACCTCACGTGACCAGTTCACGTGAGGGGGTGGGTATTTTGCAAGGACCCCCTCGGGCTTTTGTGTATTTCGTTTCAGTACAAAAACTTTCGTATGAAGTGTAATTTCTTTGGATATTTTGCACGTCGACCCCTCAAGTTTTGAGATCGTACATTCCAGTCCTTCCCAGGCGCGTGCAAGTCACGCGCCCTGGTGGGTCAATTGTTTGCGTGCCCCTGGATGTTTGATATATTGCATATATGCCCCTGCCAGGACTGTTTAATGTTTGGATGTTTGTTCTAATTAGTTGACCCATCATTTTAACTCCAAAATTTCTTAAATTTTGAAATTAAGCACCTGAACACGTGTACTTTGACGCCATTTATTTAGTTTTTGATTTTATTTTATTTTTATATTTATTAAAAATCAAAAACTTGCTATTTGTGCACTGTCTAGTTTAGAAAATACCAAAAAAATATTAAAACTTCTCCAAAAATTCCAAAAAAATCACCTAGTGTCTATTTTATCCTATTTTAGTGTCAGTCCAAAAATCATTAAAAAGTTCAAAAGAAAAACACTAAAAATTTAAAAACACTCAAAAACTTCAAAAAAAATATATAAAATAGTAGAAAACTCCAAAAATCAAAAAACTCAGTTTCTGTTTGTTCCTTATTTTGTCCTTTCTATTTGAAAAATAGTGTGAAAATTTTGAGCTACTGGTTGCTATTTTTAAATCTCATTTTATTCACAGCCAGCCTTATTTGCACTGTTTTGCTTTATTTCAGTATTTAAAAATACCAAAAACACCTTGAAAATTTTCCAAAAAAATCACAAAAACAGTAAAAAACCCTAAAAAGACTAAAAACAATTTGTTTCTGAATTTTTGGTAATTCTTACTTAGTTTTATAAATATTCTATCTTGTCTTTTATTCCATTGTCTTTAAATTCCAATATTGAAAAAGAAAAAGAAAAATATAAAATATAAAATTATAAAAATCAGAAAATTAAAAATCAAAATACAAAAAAAAAAATAAAATAAAAAAAATAAAAATTAAAAACCCACAAAAATTGTAGTTGCTTGCTTGCTTAGTGTAGACACTTTACACACACACATACTTGTGCTTACACATTTGCTTGAACTACCCTGCTTGCTCCCTGTGTTCGAACTCTCTGCATACTTGTCACTATACACCATTTGTGCAGAGTTAAAAATAAATTTTAACTCCACATTATTTCTAATTTATTGATCTTTAGTGTGGGTTAATTGTTGATTAAATACACTTTATTGTGGGTCGCCGCATCGACATCGGTTGTCTCCGCCTTGTGTGAGACATACTCTTTAGACCTACGATAATCTGTGTTTATCAAATGGCGCCGTTGCCGGGGAGCAACAGCGAGTAGTTTACATTTTGATTAACTGTGTGTTTGTTTACCATAGCATTATTTTCCATCTCTTACAATTTTGATATATCTTGTTGAGCTATCTGACCATCTCTTTTCTTGTCTTCTTGCGAGGGACCGCGGAGCGAGGCAGAATGCTTAGGTGATCCGGAGCATCCTTGGGAAGCGGAGCCGGCCTTCTTAGGCCAAGCCGGCAGGAGAGAGCAGGAGGAGTGAGAGAGAGTGATTGGTTTAGCTTGCATTTTATTTCTGTGAGAGAGTGACTTTTATCATTTGTAATAATACAGGTACATTCGGACTTGGACACTACCGGGCCTAACTTCCAAGTGTTTGTTCACTTGGGGGCTCACCGCGGTTTTTGTGTTTTTCGCGGTTTTCTCGCCTTCATTTCTATTTGTTTCACGAGGATTTAGCCCCTAGACATAGGAATTTTGTTGACTGTGACGAACTAAGAAGCTAAGGCCCAATCCCTAATATCTTGCCTGCACCTATAGAACGTAATTGGACTTGGCTAAAATTCACTTGAAAAAGCTACTTGACTTGGACTAGAGGCCACGTGCCGCGAGCCCACCCTGTTAAGCGCTACTCCTGAACTCGATGTGTCGAGAAGAGGAGGGGTGAGCCTAGACCGGACTCCGGACTCTTTTCTTTGTCATAGCTACTTGTTCTTCACGTTAATAGAAGTTGCTCATCTTAGGACGATTTCCTCGTGCATGCATATAGGTAGTTTAAATTATTGTCTTTAAATTATGCGCGGATCACTTTGCATGTAGAGTGCTGGCGACAAGGTACGCATTTCTATCCCTGCATGCATCATAGATTTTGACCGCGCATCGGCTTTTCCGCTTTCCTCCCCCAGTTTTATTGAATTTTAATAACAAGGAAATTGGAAAATTCGTTAGACGATGTTTGCTCAGAAAAACACCTAAAAAAAGTGAAAACAATAAAAATTGGGACTGCTAATGCAAACTCGACCTTAAAACTCATCCCACCAAAAATTTTGTTTTGGGAGAGTAATCCCCTCCTTGTTTGATTTATCTGCTGCGAGAGAGTGCCTCGACACTAGGATAGAGCCACATCTGAAATTTTGGTTGACTACTGGTCGTGGTTAGTCGTTCTCCAGTGAGGATCTCTCCGGTAACTGGTAAAGCGGACCGCGATATCCTTAACAGATTGAATTAGCGGGAGCAACCGGGTTACGGTCCGCAATTCATACTGGCTGGGAAAGATCTGACGTGGATTGGGACAGTCGGCTAGGAAAGTAGGATACCTAACAGCTCGCTCTAACGCTTTGATAGATTGACTGATCACCTAATAAAAATTGACAAGATAACAGACCGAACTCTCACGGTCATCAGCTCAAGTGTTGAGTAGGTGAAGCTGGGGTTTTGACTTATCATCCTGTTTGCATTCCAGATCTCATCCGCATTTCTCTAAATCAAGATGATGGGACGGAGATCTCTTAGGCCGACTTTGTCGGCACCGTTATCCCGCACTCCGCCTTATTCATCTAGGAATACCTCAGAGAGTCCGCTCTCCGAGCCTGAGTTTACATCCACCCTGTTCCCCCTCGACCACCCTTCTCATTCTTCTTCCATCAGTCCAAGAGTGTCTGAATACAGTGCATCACAGTGTTCCGCTCATTCGACAGCACCTGAGATGGCCTCTTTTGCTTTTTCAGAAAATCCAGCCATGGCAGACAGAGGGAGCATGAAGATGATCAGGAGCACCCTCCGTTCCTATTTGATCAAGCAGCCATCAACAATTCCTTGTTAGCATCCCTGGAGACTATGCAAAGACAGATCCGTGACCAGGGCACATTCATGGGTGACCTTATGAGGGAAATTGCTCAGATGAGAGAAAACCGAGAAGGTGGAGGAGGAGGAGGACCAGACACAGGAGGAGGCGATCCAGACGGCGAGAGACCGCCACAGACTATCATGAGGGAATTGCACAACCCAGCTGCATCCCTCACTCACCGATGGATTCGACTCCCGCCCATCCACGGAGATTTCGAGCTTCGGCCCCACACTATCCAGCTGCTACCCAAATTCCATGGGTTGCCGACCGAAGAGCCGCACCTCCACCTCCAAGAATTCGAGATGATTTGCAGCACCATCCATGATCGGTTGACGACCGAGGACACAATCAAGATGATCGCCTTTCCATTCTCTTTGGTTGACAGAGCCGCCTATTGGCTCAAACATCTTGGGCGTTTCGTCGACACATGGGCAGATCTCCGGACCGCATTCCTGAAGAAGTACTATCCTCTCGGCCGGACCAACGCAGCTAGAGCAATGATTAGCAACTTCGTCATGATCCCAAACGAACAATTCCACGAAGCCTGGGATCGATTCAGAGAGCTCATTGACCGGTGTCCACATCACGACATCTCCAAGCCCAACCTGGTGCAGAGTTTCTTCTGCGGGCTGACACCGGAGCTGCAGGGGCTTGTCAACGCCTCTTGTGGTGGATCCTATTTTTCTAAGGGTGAAGATGATGTCTGGGCCATCTACGAGGGCATGGCAGAAAATTCTACAGTGATGACTCAGGCCCGTGTCTACACCCAACAAAAGCCACCGCAAGGAGGCGGAACATTTCAGAGGATCGCTCGCATCGATGCCGGTCCCAACACAGTGTCGGTAGCCGCAGCCCAAGCCGAATCAACCGCAGCCGACATGGGCATCATTAGTGAGAAGCTGGACCGCATGGAGATCCTCGAGAAAAAACAGAATCAAGGCATGGCCCATATGGACCAAATTGCCAAAGTTATGAGTGACCTAAAAACCCAAATGCTATGCATTCAGGAGGCCCAATCTCATGCCCAACAGCCTCCTAGGTCACAAGTTGCCTCTAGCAGCAGCAACCCCAACCAGGGCTCTATCTCGTACCGTCAGGTGAATCACATCCAGGCAGAGCCGGTTCCGTTGTTGCAGTACCACCCAGAGCAACCGCCATCTTCTGACACACAGATGGTGGTTTATCAGCCAGAGCAGCCACTGGCAGTTCTTCCTCCACCCTCCTTCGGGCAGGACCCATTAATGGAAGTCAATGGGATTTGGTATGACCGATACCCCCAGCCCGCAATTCGTAGGGATCACCCCGGATTCCGGTGGGGGAATGGTGGATCCTCGTCCCAGCAGCATCCTCCTGCCCAAGGACAGCAGAGCAGCCAGCAGACACAGCAGCAACAGCCCCAATATGCCCATTATCAGCAATACCAGAATGGTCCTTGTCCCTCCTATCAGGGACAGCAGTGGAGGCAGCGACAGCAGCCTCAGCAGTCTTATCACCAGCCTTCCCCCCAGTATCAGCAACAACAGCAGCAACCCCATCTACAGCAGGGACAGACATCCGGTTCTCAGGGTCCAGCCTTTGAGAACCCAACACTCGATGATCTTGCCCGCTTGCTATCTGAACAGCGAGCATCTTTCAGGCAAGAAATGGATGAATTCCGGCAGGAAATGAGGGAGATCATGAAAGGCAAGGCCGCCATACCCGCTCAGATTGAACCTAACCCTAACAATCTGAAAAGGAAGTCTGAGCAGGTAGAGTTTACAGAGGATACCTCTCCTAGTGATCATGTGAGTGACATATCTTATTCCTATCATGATGCTGATTTTGTTACTACTAGGAGCGGTAGGATGCCAGCTGGCGGCGCCTCTTCTGAGCGACACTCAGAGGCAGGATCAGGAGCGCCAGAGGAGCAGAGGAGCGGTGCTGATGCCGCTCATGATGATGTTGACGGTGGTGCTGATGCCACCCATGATGAAGTCCAGGACGACGGTGCTGATACCGTCGTGATACCAGTCGCAGACGGTGGTGCTGATGCCACCATTTTGGATAGCGAGCCAGAGCGCGGTGCTGATGCCGCAGAGACAGGTGCCGGTGGTGGTACTGAGGCCACCACCTCTACTTTTGTTGAGCCTCCCACTGTGATGTTACCACATTTTGTATCTATGGACTGTGGTAACAAAAAGAACAACAATATGAATAAAGGAAAGGTTCATGTTCAAATTGCAGATCCATATGTGTTGCATGATGATATTTGTGTGGATTCTCCACCTTCACAGGCACAGGGACCGTTTCCTAGTCCTCCATCTGAGGAGGCCCCCACCATCCCCTTCCCTGAGGCACTCTGCCGGGCGAAGGGGAATAAAAAATAAAATCCTAAAAAGAACCAGGAGGTAGAGTTCGGCAATCAGATGATTGACAGATTTCACATTCAGCTAACTCTACGAGAAGCGTTTGAGCATATCCCTTTCTTCAAAAAGAATTTGAAAGAGACAACCACTGTCCGAAGAAAGCGGAGGCACAAAGACCAAATCCATATGCTCACTCATGATACTTGCTGCACCATTCAGAACAAGCTGCCAGCCAAGCGACCAGACGCAGGAGCTCCCTATGTCAGATGCGAGATTCAAGAGCAACAATTTGATCGTACTCTATTAGACAGCGACTCCTCAATTAACCTCCTTCCAGCAGCCTTACTCAAGCAGTTCGAGTTTGGCCCTCTTCTTCGAAGCAGAACGGTCCTTCAGTTTGCTGATAGGTCGATTAAGAGGCCGAAGGGGTTATTGAAAGACGTGGTTGTTACCATTCAGGGCTTGAAATTCCCCGTGGACTTCGTTGTGTTGGACATGGAGATCCCTGAGTCAGTAACTGATGCCCCCATCATATTAGGACGCCCATTCTTGGCCACAGCCAAGGCGGTGACCGACCATGATTGTGGGAAGGTATGCTTTCGCGTAGAGGGCGAGACCATACAAATAGAGACGATCGAGGAAACCAGAGCTAGAGAGTTAGAATGCTCCGAGCAATCTAGTGAAGCCGCGCAGATGACAGAGGAAGAGCTAGACGTCCACCAGGTTCGTGATTTCGAGATGACTGACGATGAATCTAACTGGAAAGACCCTGTGGCACCGACTCTCGCCTTGCCTACCGATTCATTGTATCGCAAGCTCATGGCAATCGAGAGCCGGGAGAGCACATTCCTGGATACGGATACACCTGAGGCTGACAGTGTGGTGACGAGTGGTGCCGATGATTTCAATTCTTGTTCTTCTGCTTCTGATCCCTCGTATTCAGATATTGAATGGGCCTATTTCGATGATCCGTTGTCTTGTCTGATTCATTCTGAGCCAACAACCGTGACAGAGTGCGAGCCCGTACAGTTTATTGATAATTCAGTCAGTCGCCTTTCGTCAGAAATTCATGCAGAGCGAGAGTTCTCTCATGCAGACCTGGTAGCATTCACCCAGACATATCAGAAGCCAGATCTGCCGCCTCCCAGTTGTCCTGAACGGAAACCTCTACCGCAATCAATGAAGTATAGATTCCTTGCAGGTGAGCCAGATATGCACCCAGTCATCATCTCAGCAGATTTGACTGGAGAACAAGAATCTCGTCTGATGGAGGTTCTTGAAAGAAACCGCAAGGCAATCGGTTGGAATATAGCAGATCTCAAGGGGCTGAGCCCGAAGCTGTGCTCCCACCACATCTATCTCGAGGATGACGCTAAGCCATCACGTGAGTTCCAGCGACGGCTGAACCCGAATCTTCGAGAGGTCGTCATGAAAGAAATTTCGAAGTGGTGGAGCGCTGATTTCATCTATCCCATCTCCGACTCTAAATGGGTAAGTCCGTTACATGTGGTACCCAAGAAGACGGGTGTCACTACAGTGGTCAATGAGTCTGGAGAGGAGATCGCTACCAGAGTACCAACTTCTTGGAGGGTCTGTGTGGACTACAGACGATTGAATGAGGCCACTAAGAAGGATCACTTCCCGCTGCCCTTTCTTGATCAGATTATCGAGCGGCTAGCCGGGAAGAGCCATTATTGTTTTCTTGATGGGTACTCTGGATATAATCAAGTGGCCATCGCGCCCGAAGACCAGGAGAAAACGACATTCACCTGTCCGTTTGGGACATATGCTTTCAGACGGATGCCCTTTGGCCTATGTAACGCTCCGGCGACATTCCAAAGGTGCATGTTGTCCATCTTCTCGGACATGGTGGGTGACTGTTTAGAGGTCTTCATGGATGACTTCTCGGTCTATGGCGACGGGTTTGATGCTTGTCTTGACTGCCTAGATCGTGTGCTGAAGCGCTGCATAGAGGGCAATCTTGTCTTATCCTGGGAGAAGAGTCATTTCATGATGACTCAAGGGACGGTCCTTGGGCACATCGTCTCCAACAGGGGCATGGAGGTCGATCCTGCCAAGGTGGATATCATCAGAAAACTCAATCCGCCATCCAATCTTCGTCAGTTACGGTCTTTTCTGGGGCATGTCGGTTTCTACCGACGGTTCATTCAGGACTTCAGTCGAATTGCCCGACCGCTCACTGACTTGCTGACCAAAGACACCGAGTTTATTGTTAATGATAAGTGTCTTGCGGCATTCGAAACTCTCAATAGTATGGTTGTTTCAGCTCCTGTCCTTCAGCCACCCGATTGGTCTCTCCCATTCGAGATCATGACGGACGCTTCAGATTTTGCCGTTGGGGCTGTGCTTGGACAGAGGAGGGATGGATTACCATTTGCCATTCACTACGCCAGCCGGACCTTAGATGCCGCTCAAAGGAATTACACTGTGACTGAGAAAGAAATGCTGGCCGTAGTCTTTGCTTTGGATAAGTACAGATCTTATATTCTCGGATCTAGAGTGACCATTTACACCGACCATACCGCCATCAGGTACTTAATGGCTAAGAAGGATGCCAAAGCACGTCTGACCAGATGGATCCTTCTACTCCAGGAATTTGATATTGAGATTAAGGATAAGCCTGGAGTCAAGAATGTGGTGGCGGATCATCTCTCCAGATTGGAGAATCTTGAGGAATCTGAGCCCAGCGCACCTATCACAGAGACGTTTCCAGATGAGGCGATCTTAGCTGTCACCTCACTCCCGTGGTATGCCGACTTTGTAAACTATCTTGTTGCCAAGACAGTCCCTCAGGGTTGGCCCAGGCAGAAACTTGAGACCTTCCTAGCTAAGGCCAAGTTTTACCATTGGGAGGATCCCGTCCTTTATCATGAAGGAGGGGATAGTATCTGGAGGAGGTGCATTCCTCAAGAAGAGCAGCATAGCGTCCTCACATACTGCCACAAGCTTGAGGCAGGAGGACATCATTCTGGAAAAAGAACAGCACAAAAGGTGCTTCAATCCGGCCTATGGTGGCCTACTCTCTTCAAGGATTCTGATGAGTACGTGAAGGGATGTACTGACTGTCAGAAAATGGGAACCTGCGGACAGAGAGACATGATGCCCATGCAACCCATTCACTTCTGTGAGGTTTTTGATGCATGGGGGATTGATTTCATGGGCCCATTTCCTAAGAGTCAGGGATTCGAGCATATTTTGCTCGCTGTGGATTATGTCAGTCGATGGGTTGAGGCCATTCCCGCCCGAGCCGCAGATGCGAAAACCGTGTGCAAATTCTTGAGGAAAAATATCATTTCACGGTTCGGGGTACCTAGAGTTTTGATTTCTGACAGGGGGTCTCATTTCATCAATGACAAGGTTAGGGCCCTTGCTGACGAGTTCGGCATTGACCATCGGGTTGCCACTCCGTATCACCCTCAGACTAATGGTCTTGCTGAAGTATCGAATCGGGAGATAAAGACTATCTTGCAGAAAGTTGTCCGCCCAGACCGAAAGGATTGGTCACAGCTTTTGGACTCGGTCTTGTGGGCCTATCGGACCTCTTTCAAAACTCTGCCGGTAGAGATCATCGGGTCTATCGGACCTCTTGTGGGCCTATCGGACCTATCGGACCATCGGGTCTCCCTTTCGTCTCGTCTATGGCAAGTCGTGCCATCTGCCGGTAGAGATCAAGCACAAATCTTTTTGGGCAGTTACTGAGTTGCTTTTGGATCCCGAGAGTGTAGGAGACCAGAGAAGAGCAGAATTGGCAGCCCTGGAAGAACTGAGAGACACAGCCTTTTCGAACAGCCTACAGTACAAAGAGAAAGTGAAGACATGGCACGATTCGCATATCAGCCATAAACAGTTTGAGCCAGATCAGAGAGTATGGTTGTTTGATTCCAGGCTGAAATTATTCCCAGGGAAATTGCAGAGCAAGTGGAAAGGTCCGTATGTGGTTAGGAAGGTACATGACAATGGCAGCATTGATATATCCGAACCGTCATCTTCGTCCACCTTCCGCGTCAATGGTCAACGCCTGAAGCTATATCGAGATCATGACCCACCGACCATGGACGTTGCCCCCATTCTTCTGGTATGAGATGTGTCCTTTGACTCTCATCAGCATCTGCATCTCATACATGGTGATCACGCCCATCTGCCGCTGTACAGATCCATTTGTTCATATCACTTTCATCTGTTGAGTCATCTTCTTCTTTTCTTCTTTTCTTCTTTTCCCTTCTCTATCTTCTTCATCTATCAAAAAGGTGCCACCCTTGTAGACAGTCTTCCATACTTAGGGCGTACTTTGTCCTAAGTATAGGGGGTGTGCACCCCGAGTATTTCCATTCTTTGATCCTCTCCATTGTCTCCTCTTCTTGTCTATACTTAGGGATATCTTACCCTAAGTATAGGGGGAGACAATCTGAGTACGATCTGTTCATTCCCACCCTTGACCCTCCCTGCGTTGTGTACAGTCTGCTATACTTAGGATTATTTGATCCTAAGTATAGGGGGGACGGTCAACTTCTCATTCATTTATTCCTTTATTCTTTCGATTTGCCTATACTTAGTACGAGTTATGTCTTCTCTTTTCTCTCCGATCTATGAGGACATAGCTCAAGCTAAGTATAGGGGGGTCGTATATACTGTGTATATACTTTAGCCATAACTCGCACTTTCGTATTTTCGTAATAATATGGCTAATAATTCTTTAAAATTCATTAACAATTCTTAATAAAAAGATGTGATTATTCCTCAAATTCTTTTTGTATATACTGATTAATAAATCAGGTGAAAATATTTTGTTACATGTTTTCAACCTTTGTAAAAATGTGTGGTTTGTAAAATTTATTTTCTTTGTGTGAAATAAAATGTTTGAAAAATGATTTGCAAATAGTTTGAAAAATGGTTGCAAAAATATTTGAAAAACCTATATATATACTGTTTTGAAAGCCTTTGCAAAATGATTTTCAAATGTGTGTACATGTTTGTAAAAATTATTTTGGACTATAGTTTTCAAAAATTGTTTGAAAAGCTGGTGTCAAATAAGTTTGAGGAATACTAACATCACACCAAAATCCACCACCTATATATATGTATAAAATTGATCACTTACCCTTGTAAATTCTTAAAATCCACTTCTTGTACATATAAGAAGCACTCCCGTGTACATATTTTCACCTAGTTTTTAGCCAAAACTTTTTCTTTTCAAAAATCCCAAAAACATTTGCAAAACTAAAATCCAAAAACATTTAAAAAATCTTTTTGAAAAATACAAAAAAATGCATCTGCATGCATCATCATTATCTTTTCAAAAATCCATAAAAAGTTCAAAATCTTTGAAAATTGCATCACAAAAATATTTTCTGCATAGCATTGCATGGCATGAACATTTTTCGGATTGAGTTTGATAGTTGAACAAGTCTAAGTAAAATCCGGA
Organism: Ottelia alismoides; assembly: GCA_037367405.1. Taxonomy (NCBI): domain Eukaryota; kingdom Viridiplantae; phylum Streptophyta; class Magnoliopsida; order Alismatales; family Hydrocharitaceae; genus Ottelia; species Ottelia alismoides. Next base: position 223,737 of record JAZKJV010007808.1, on the reverse strand, counting down.
GATTGGAGCTTGATTGGACCTTAAAATCTACCTAATAACAGGAACCTTAGAGGAACTAAGTTTGAGGTACTTCAGGTCTAGTTGACTTAATTCTTTGAGGATCACGGGACTTGGTTCAATGGATTCTTGACTGCCTAAGTAGAGTATTTCGGAGCACACGCACGACTCTTGTTGATAATGACCTAACTTGGACACCTGCACCTTTCACATAGCTCTCCACGGATGAGGTGGTGAGGAGGCAGTTTCCTTTGGCTTGGGGTAGCATATGAGGGTAGTACTTCTAGGCGGAACCTCTCTTCTTCTTATAGTGAAGGAAGTGCACCTCAACTTGGTCTAGTGGTGATGAAGGCTAAAGACAGAAGCCGTGGGTTGCAATAAAGCTTCAAAAGAGGGATAGTCTACTGGCTCAAGAGGAAAATTTCTTGTATATATGCTGCACCATGTAGATATGTTGTACAGATGCAATTGAAAAAAAAAAGAGAACTCCAAAAAAATGGTGGGTCGGATTGAAAATTTAATAACCCCACCGGAGTGTATATAGTCCAATAAAGCAAAAGCTTATGGTATCCATGTTACATCTCATGAAGCTTGCAGCGGGAGACTTAGCTACACTGGTTAAGCTCCCAAAAGTCTATACTTCTTCCCCCTCTTCTTGAGCCGGTTGCACTTGAACTTAGAAGGGAATACCCCGCTTCTCGAGGAAAGAGTTGCTAGACCGAGGCATTAGAGTTACCAGGTTGGGGGAGGTTGTTTCTTTGTTGCTTCTGAGGTGGGGAGCTACATATCACTTACACTGTGCAAGTCAGATTCATAGTCATAAGAGTTTGCGTATGAGTTGAAGTATTTCTGACCTGGCTATTGAGGAGACTTGGACAGAGTTTTGGGATTCTCAAGGACTGTTGGATTTCAAACTTGGTTCTCATTAAGGTTCCGACCGCACTAAAATTCCAAAGGTCCGACTTAAGCTCCAAACTTTGATTTTGCGAAGACAAGTTCGATAACTAAACTTAATCTAATTTTCTTCTTTTTCTTTTCTTTCTTTTTCTCGTTGCACTTATTGCATAAGTGTTTGCTAGGGACTAGCAAAGGTAAAGTATAGGGGGATGATGAATCCACATTTCATCATCTTTATTCTATCATTTTGGCACTAAAAACCCTAGCAAATGCCTGTAAATACCCTTAAATAGAGCATATTAGCATCCATGCATGTGCATTCAGATAGTGTCTAAAATACTATAATTAAGGCCAAAATTATAGAATAAATATAGAAAAGAAAAAGAATAAAATATTGTAAATATTTTATGACCCAAAACCCCCGAGACCTAGGCATCTTGATGAATAGGTCGACAAGGAATAAAGTAGGGGGAGATAAGGGCCAAAAACACCAATACTTTTTCTATCCATTCTTTATTCATTTTGGGACCTATTTTTGGTTTCACTTTTTATACACCAAATAAAGAAACTTTTTACATAAAAGTTGTAGATAATTTAATAAAGAAAAATACAAAATTGATTTCACTGAAAAATAATGCACAGATAAAAAGTTACGGTCTGAATAAAAATCCAGAAGCCCAACTTCCCAGACCCGTATCTCACAAATAAAAACTCCAAATGCAGCATACTCACCTTTAATTGTATATAGAAGAAAATAAGCTAATTAATGGTGGTGGTTTCGCATTTGGCAGAGCTACGGTTTGAAAGTTAACTTTTGGACCCTCATTGTACATTGTACAGATTAAAATATTCAATTTATTATTTATTTATTATTTTTATAATTTTATATTTTTATAATGTTGTAAATATTACTTATAATGATTGTGAATATTAAAATTAGAATAAAAACATCATTAAAACTCAAAATAAAATACTTGTATACACAGGAAAAATACCTACACATATACCTATACAATATATTACTTTATTTTATTAATTATACAAGGAACATCAATAAAATAAAATAAAAATATAATTATGTGTATAAAAGTGTGTTATAATTATATAAATTAATAAACATAATTAATCAAATTAAAATACACAAAATAAAAATAAAATACTTAAATATATAGATATATATACTATAAAGGGCATAAATGCAAACTTGTAAAAATACGTCTCATAAAAATAAATAAAAATCACAGAAAAATTCTTCATAAAATAATAAACATTTTTTATTTTATAACCTAACATCAATAAATTCATTTACTATTTTATTTTGATTTTTCAAATAATTTCTACTATGAGTTTCCTGGTTGGTCCACGTGGACCAACCAGGCGCGGTCTAGAGTTGACCCCGGTCAACTCCTCGACCAAAGTCTGCCACCTCTGACGCCCGCGATTTTGCCCCATTTTCAAGAAATTCTCGCGCTCGATCCGCTTGTCCTCGCGCCTTGATTCCTTCTCGGAAGTTCATCCCTGATATCCACTCTCCCACGCCATATCTTCGGATCCAGCCATATCTTCATGATGCGCGCGTGGAGCTCGCTTGAAGAAGACGCCATCGCCTCCTACTAAAACCACCCGCCGCCTTCGAGCCCAAGTTTGAACCCTCCTTAGCCTTTAATCCTCCTCCCTGTAGCGCTTTTTGTGTAGCCGGAGGTGACAGCTCCGCATCCACACCTTCAGGCGAGTCGAGGAGGCTCTGTAGCGGCTCCGCCACCTCCGCCGACCACCGGCGTCGAGGTTCCACCACCTCAGGTCCTCAGCCTTCGAGGTTTGCCCTTTTCCCTTTTCTTTTCGTTTCATTTCATTTCCCTTAGCTTCCGTATCGAAAACCCCAAAGAAAAATCCGAGTTTCGTCATTTGATTCGCTCCCCATCGTTCATCGCCGGAGTGCACCTCCGGCTGTCGTTCCTTCGCCTTCCACCGATCACCTCCGACCGTCCCTACGCCTCCGCGAGACCCAGGCAATTTGCCCTGGGCCTTCTCACAACTTTTTGCAGGTCAAAGACCCTTGAAAGCACCTGGAGGGCCATTTTGATTCCTCGCCGGAGATATCTGGAGCGCAAAGCTCCGCCGCCTTCGCGCCAGTACCTCGACGCTCCTCCGGCGAATCCGAGCCATCCAGTCCATAGAAGGACCTTCCAGGAGCCTGCAGCTCCATTTTGGAGCCCATCCACCGTCTAAGGAGCGAGATCGGAGTCGGGGAAGTTCGCCTCCGTCGGCCTTCTTCCCCGTTCTTCCTCCTCGCTTCTCCACCGTCCGATTGAGCCGCAACTCCAGTTCGCGTGACGACCGTCCGATCTTCCAAGCCCGTCCACCGTCAGATCTCTGTCTGAGATCTAATCTCAGACGTCAACGCCAACCGTCATCGGCCGCTCTCGTGCTGCCACGTGGATAAGTGGCCCGCTTCCCGCCGTTGGATCGTCCATCGCCGCCAGCCGTTGGATGCGCGCCACGCGTCACCTGCAGAGCGCCTGAGCGAGGGTATTTTGCATCCCCACCCTCGCAACTTTTGTATTGACTTTTTAGTCTTTAAACTTTTGTTTGTAGTTTAAATATTTTGTAATATTTGCAAAGAGGCCCCCCCAGACTTTCGATATTTGCTTCCAGGTCCTCGCCACGTCACCTCACGTGACCAGTTCACGTGAGGGGGTGGGTATTTTGCAAGGACCCCCTCGGGCTTTTGTGTATTTCGTTTCAGTACAAAAACTTTCGTATGAAGTGTAATTTCTTTGGATATTTTGCACGTCGACCCCTCAAGTTTTGAGATCGTACATTCCAGTCCTTCCCAGGCGCGTGCAAGTCACGCGCCCTGGTGGGTCAATTGTTTGCGTGCCCCTGGATGTTTGATATATTGCATATATGCCCCTGCCAGGACTGTTTAATGTTTGGATGTTTGTTCTAATTAGTTGACCCATCATTTTAACTCCAAAATTTCTTAAATTTTGAATTTAAGCACCTGGACACGTGTACTTTGACGCCATCTATTTAGTTTTTGATTTTATTTTATTTTTATATTTATTAAAAATCAAAAACTTGCTATTTGTGCACTGTCTAGTTTAGAAAATACCAAAAAAATATTAAAACTCCTCCAAAAATTCCAAAAAAATCACCTAGTGTCTATTTTATCCTATTTTAGTGTCAGTCCAAAAATCATTAAAAAGTTCAAAAGAAAAACACTAAAAATTTAAAAACACTCAAAAACTTCAAAAAAAATATATAAAATAGTAGAAAACTCCAAAAATCAAAAACTCAGTTTCTGTTTGTTCCTTATTTTGTCCTTTCTATTTGAAAAATAGTGTGAAAATTTTGAGCTACTGGTTGCTATTTTTAAATCTCATTTTATTCACAGCCAGCCTTATTTGCACTGTTTTGCTTTATTTCAGTATTTAAAAATACCAAAAACACCTTGAAAATTTTCCAAAAAAATCACAAAAACAGTAAAAAACCCTAAAAAGACTAAAAACAATTTGTTTCTGAATTTTTGGTAATTCTTACTTAGTTTTATAAATATTCTATCTTGTCTTTTATTCCATTGTCTTTAAATTCCAATATTGAAAAAGAAAAAGAAAAATATAAAATATAAAATTATAAAAATCAGAAAATTAAAAATCAAAATACAAAAAAAATAAAATAAAAAAAATAAAAATTAAAAACCCACAAAAATTGTAGTTGCTTGCTTGCTTAGTGTAGACACTTTACACACACACATACTTGTGCTTACACATTTGCTTGAACTACCCTGCTTGCTCCCTGTGTTCGAACTCTCTGCATACTTGTCACTATACACCATTTGTGCAGAGTTAAAAATAAATTTTAACTCCACATTATTTCTAATTTATTGATCTTTAGTGTGGGTTAATTGTTGATTAAATACACTTTATTGTGGGTCGCCGCATCGACATCGGTTGTCTCCGCCTTGTGTGAGACATACTCTTTAGACCTACGATAATCTGTGTTTATCACATGGCTCATGAATCACATCGATCTAATCGACCATCATCCTCAGACACACCTTCATCTAGTAGGCAGCCCATCCCGGATGTTGTTTTAGATTCACAGTCCGACGAGGTCCGACGGATCATAGCCTACTACGAGTCTCTTGGTTATCCTCTGCCACCCTTTTATGTAGGCGGCTATGGAGAGCCATCTACCTCAACCCCTCCTACTGGATTCTCGTTCCCGGTCCCCATACCAGCACTGACATCGATGGGTTCTGATTCTCCTTCTTCTGGACGTCCGAGCACCTCCATACCTTTATCTGTTGTATTTGGACAGACTTCAACGTCCCATCCTTTGTTGGAGGTTACGATGGATGGGAGGTAAGATTTTAATAAATGTTGTCATTTAATTTTTTTCCAAATATTTATAAATTGTATTATTTTTACAAATTTTACCAAATACATGGATTTTTTGAATAGCAACAATGTGGCAAAGGAGATAACCAACATAACCAAGACACACTTGACTTGCATGCAATTTAGATGGTGTCGCATCCCTGCTTCAGAACAGGAGAAACGTTTTGACATATTTCTGGTAAGAAAAATTTCTAAGAAGTGATATAGAAATTTTTGGTCAAGTTTTTTGGATCTGATATTTTGTTGTAATTTCAGAGTAGGTTTTGCCTTGGTTCTGTTCTGGGGAAGGAGGCTTATCGTCGAGCCTTTATTCGTTTGACGGAAAAGAGAATGAGCAGTACATTTTTCAAGGTAAGGAGAGACTCGTAAGCGAAGATGGGATGAGAGGAGATGAACTTTGAGGAGATGAAAGGTTCCCGCCAACATGGTGTACGGAGGATAGGTATTGTATTTCTTAAAGAATTTATAATAAACTTTTTAAAGTAATCACTAATCATAACATATTCCTTGCAGATGGGCGGGTTTCTATGATGCATTCGTTGCGGATGCGGAGTTTGGAAGAAGATCCACGACGGGAAGGACAAACCACCAAAAACAAAGGATTAAATCGACAAGTGGCTCTAAAAGCCACAATCAGATCAAAGCGGAGATGGTATTACAATATAAAATTTATTTTTTGAAATCTACTTTAATATAATGCAATGTTGTTATCACATCTTAAAATTATTTTTCAGGCAGCTAGGTTGGAAAGAGAACCCTCTTTCAGGAGTGGTGGTCGATGTCCCACATGAGTGGGAAAGAAGGAGAGTCGCAATGGTCCACTCCTGAAGCAGGAGAATTGCTGGTAAGCCTATCAATTTATTTGCAATTGAATGATATATTATAACTCATTTTCTATATTTCTCTTTGTATTTCAGGATCGTTATTTGGCATTATCTGCAGAAAAATAAGGTGGTGACCCAACTGCAGAGCAACCACCATTTGATAAAACAATCTGGAAGCAGGTATAGATAAATATTATCTTACTATACTCATTTGTAATACATAATTTCATATTAAACAATGAAAATCTTATAAGGTGTTGGAAGAGAGGGACGTTGTGGCGAACAGGAAGCAGGCGCTTGGTGGTCTTCCTCCATACTACGTGGAGGAACATCGTCATTCCTATTCTGCATATTCCCAGCCGTCGTACACACAACCACATCCGTCCCAATCATCAATTCCAATGGAGTCGCAGATGGCGATGATGGTGGAGCAGGTGACGAAGCTCCGAGAAGATTTCACGGCGTACATGTAAGTATTCTACTTAGAATGAGTAATAATTTTATATTTCTATATCTAAAAAATGCAAGTAATAGGTATATATCTTCCATATATAATATAGGTCACAAGGACGTGCATCTCAACCTGAGGAGATTGAATCCGATGACGAAGAGGAGGAGGAAAATGACCCTAAAGATGAGGCACACATGTATGCTAGGTTCAAAGAAAAGGAGAAGGAAAAAAAGAAATCAAAGTAGGGTTTAATGTCTAAATTTTTTAGATCAAAGAAGAAGTAAATTGTTGTTGGTATTGACTTCTATTGTTGTTAAACTTTTAGCACGTATTTTAATTTATATGAACTTTAATAGTATAATTTGTTGTAATCTTACTTGTCGTTGCTTCGAACATATATTTGTAGTATTTAGATGTTAAATTTGAATGTTTATTTCTAAGTTCATGTATATTGCGTGACTTCGACTTGTCAGTGCTAGTTATCTTAGTTGACGAACTGGTATACTATATATAAGCTTAGCGAGCTCTGATAAGCACACCTGCAGTGGTTTATTGGCAGGCTATACAGGTTTGACAGGGCGTCAAAACCCCGTCGAACCTGTATAATTTTTTTCCTGGAATTCAATTTGGGCGAGCACATGTGCTCGCCAGGTGCTACGTGATTAATCGCCCTATTTAATAGGGGCGATCATTTCGGCAAGCACATTTGTGCACGCCAGCAAGCGGGCGAGTACATAGTGTCCTAATGTTCTCACCCACCTGCCGGAGCGACTCTCGTAGAAGCGAGCACGCGCTGAACGAGCACATGTGCTCGCCCATCGGTCGGGCGTGCACATGGCGTGCACTCGACGTGAACATTAAGAGCCATCATGTGCACGCCAATCCCGTATTTTTTTGTAGTGATATCAAGAAACCTCCTCTATAATTTTTCTACAAAAGATATAAATTTTCTCTCATAAAAATTTGGAGATTATATCAAATAAAGCCTGCATATTCGGAAGGATTCCTCAATGATATTCAATAAAAACCAGCTCTTATATGTTCATAGATATATAGAATGAAAGAGCACACAATAAGCTTCAAAATGACACATTATGCGTTAAAAATGGAGTTCAAATGAGAAAAACACGATAAAATGAAATTTCATAGACTAATATGCAATAAAAATAAACTTTTTTTATCTCAAATGGGGCCCTGGTAGGTGATGAATCCACATTTCATCATCTTTATTCTATCATTTTGGCACCAAAAACCCTAGCAAATACCTGTAAATGGCCTTTATTTCATCATATTAGCATCCATGCATGAGCATCTAATTAGTGTATAAATTACTGTAACTAAAGCCAAAATTATAGAATAAATAAAGAAAAGAAAAAGAATAAAATTTTGTAAATATTTTATGAACCGAAACCCCGAGACCTAGGCATCTTGATGAATAGGTCGACAAGGAATAAAGTAGGGGGAGATAAGGTCAAAATACAGATAAAATACCTTTACTTCCTGTTCATTCTTTATTCATTTTGGGACCTATTTTTGGTTCCACTTTTTGTACCTCAAATAAAGAAACTTTGTACATGAAAGTTGTAGATAATTTTATAAAGAAAAATACAAAATTGATTTCACTCAAAAATAATGTACAGATAAAAAGTTATGGTCTGAATAAGAATCCAGAATCCCAACTTTCCAGACCCGTATCTCACAACTGAAAACTCCAAATGCAGAGTACTCACTTTAATTGTATAGAAGAAAATAAGCTATTTAATGGCGGTGGTTTTGCATTTGGCGGAGCTACGGTTTGAAAGTTGAGTTTTGGGCCCTCATTGTGTACTTGTACATATTAAAATATTCAATTTATTCTTTATTCATCATTTATTCATTTTTATATTTTTATAAATTATGTAAATAATACTTATAATAAATATGTGTATTAAAATCAGAATAAAAATGTAAATAAAATAAAAATAAAATACTTGTATATAGAATACATAGATACAATACTCGTGTAACATACTCATATAATTTATTAAATACAAAAACAAATCATAAAAATAAAACAAAAATATATTTATGTGTATAAAAGTATTTTATATTTTTATAAAATAATAAACAAAAATAATAAAATCAAAATAGACAAAATAAAAATAGAAGGATACAATATATAGATAATATACCTATATAAGGGTATAAAAGCAACTTGTAAAAATATACTTCATGAAATAAATTAAAAATCATAATAAAATACTACATAAAATAACGAATATTTTTTATTTTATAATCATAAATTAATAATGCCATTTACTATTTTTTTTAAATTAATTAATCAAACTTTTTTTTGGGTTTTTCCTGGTTGGTCCACGTGGACCAACCAGGAGGCCAGGACTGTTGACCAAGGTCAACAGTCTGACCTACACCCTGTAGCCCTGCGCGCCTCGTTTTTTCCCCGCTTTTGTGGATTTTTCGAGGCCGCGCCTTTCGTCCTTTGCCGCCGCTCCCTTCATGGAAATCGTTCCTTGTACCATCACCTCCATCGCCGACCTCCCAGATCTCCTTAGATCTGCTCCTCCCGCCTGTGACTTCTTCTCGAAGTCACGCGTCCAAACTTCTTCAAATAGAGCTCCGCCACTTCCTTCCCCGGGTTGAACGCTCTTCGGCCATCAATCCTCCTCCCTGTTGTGCTCCCTACGTTGCTGGAGGTGACAGCTCCACATCTGAACCATCAGGCAAGTCGAGGAGGCGCTGCAGCGGCTCCACCACCTCCGGCAGGACACCGCCGTCGAGGTTCTGCACCTCAGGTCACGCGCCTTCGAGGTTTGCTCCTATCTTTTCTTTTCTTCACTTCTTATCATTCCCTGTACCCTTAGGATCATTTAGCACGTGAAATCATCAAGATCCATCGAGTATATCGTTCTACCCGCTCACCTCGCCGGAGCGCACCTTCGGCCGAGCCTCCCCTCCATCGATCACGCATCCCCACGCCTCCGCGAGGTCCAGGCAGTTTGCCCTGGACCTTTTCACCATTTCTTGTAGGTCAACGCACCTGGAAAGCATTTTGCGATCTTCGCCGGAGATACCTGGAGCTTCGAGCTCCGCCGCCTTCGCGCCAGCACCTCGACGCTTCTCCGACGAATCCGAGCCCTCCATACCATAGGGTGACCTTCCGAGAGTCTGCAGCTCCATTTTGGAGCCCATCCACAGCCTGAGGAGCGAGATCGGAGTCAGGGAAGTGCGCCTCCACCGGTGTCCTTCCCTGTTCTTCCTCCTCACTTTTCCACCGTCTGATCGAGCCACAGCTCCAGATCCAACATCAGCCGTCCGATCCATCCTCGCCAGTACCGTCCGATCCTTCCCCGCGATCTAATCTCAGCCGGACATCTGCGAAGCGTCATCGGTCGTCCTCTGAGCGCCACGTGTTCGAGTGAAAGCATCCCCGCCGTTGGATCGCGCGCAAATAGGGGTATTTTGCATCCTAACCCCTGCGCCTCTTTGCATTTAGATTTAATACTTAAATTTGTATCTGTAGTTTAAAAAAAAACTTGGGACTATTTGCATCTCGACCCTTATATTATTGTAATATTACAGGGATACCCCTGCCAGGTCACCTGTGAAAGCACGTGGGTTGGCATTTTTGTAGGGAACCCCATCCGGGTTTTGACATTTGTATTCAGTCCTTTAAGTTGCCTATTAAGTGTAATAGTTTTGGATATTTTGCATTCAAGACCCTCTAGGTTTTTGTATTTGCTCTCTTACCCTTCCCAGGCGCGTGCAAGTCACGCGCCCTGGTGGGTAAATTGCTCAGACACCCTTGCGGGTTTTGCTATTTATCTCTAATCCATTAAATGCAAGTTTTAGTATAAACTTTTGTGGAAATTTTGCATGTGTACCCCTGGTTGTTTTAATATTTGCATAACTGCCCCTGTCAGGCCTGTAATTTGTGCAGACTTGCTCTATTTATTTGGACCCCTGTTTTAACTCGAAAAATTCTCAAATTTTGAACTTAAGCTCCTGTTTACCTGTACTTGCACGCCATATTTTTGCATTGCATTTTTACTGCATTTTCACATTTATTAAAAATCAAAAACATGCATTTATTTCACTGTTTGCATTAGAAAACCCATAAAAATTATAAAAACGTTTTGAAAAATTCCAAAAAAATTATATTTTGTGTGTTTTACCATATTTTAGTGTCAGTCCAAAAATCACTAAAAATCTCAAAAGAAAAACACTAAAAATTTAAAAACACTCAAAAACTTCAAAAAAATTATATAAAATCAAAGAAAACTCCAAAAATCACAAATTCAGTTCCTGTTTGTTCTATATTTCAGTAGCTTTATTTGAAAATTAGTGTGAAAAATTTTGAGTACTGGTTGCTATTTTTAAATCCCATTTTACTCACAGCCAGCACATATTTCCCTGTTTTGCCTTGTTTTGCTATTTAAATATATCAAAAACACCTTGAAAAATCCCCAAAAATAAAAAAAAACAGTAGAAAACCACAAAAATACCAAAAAGATTTTATTTCTGAATTTTTGGATATTTTTGCACATTTCTATAAATACTCTATCTTGTCTCTTATTACATTGTTTTAAATTCCAATATTGAAAAAGAAAAAAAATATAAAATATAAAATTACAAAAATCAAAAAAGTAAGAAAAAAAATCAAAATACAAAATTAAAAATTAAATAAAAATAAAAAAAATTAAAAATTAAAAACCCACAAAAACGTAGTTGTTGGCTTGCTTAGTGTAGACACTTCACTCACACGCATTCACTTGTGCATCAATTTTTAAATTACCCTGCTTGCTCCCTGTGTTCGAACTCTCTGCATACTCGTCACTATATACCATTTGTGCAGAGTTAAAAATAAATTTTAACTCCACATTAGTTCTAATTTATTGGTCTTTAGTGTGGGTTAATTGTTGATTAAATTCATATTTTGATTGGTCGACACTTCGACTGTGTTCCCGCCTTGTGTGGAACACAAGACCGATTGATTTTTGAGTTTATCAAATGGCGCCGTTGCCGGGGAGCAACAGCGAGTAGTTCACATTTTGTTTGATTGTGTGATTGTTACCATAGCATTAGTTTACCTCACTTACATTTTTGATATATCTTGTTGAGCTATCTGACCATTTATTTCTTGTCTTCTTGCGAGGGACCGTGGAGCAAGGCGGATCGCTTAGGTGAACCGGAGCAGCCTTGGGAAGCGGAGCCGGCCTTCTTGGGCCAAGCCGGCAGGAGAGAGCAGGAGGAGTGAGAGAGAGTGGTAGATTAGCTTTTGTGAGAGAGTGACTTAGTAATTTGTAATAATACAGGTACACTTGGACTCTTGGACACTACCGGGCCTAATTTCCGGGTGTTTATTCACCCGGGGGCTCACCGCAGTTTTTGACGAGTTTTTCTCGCTTGTCATTTTCCGGTTTTGTTTTCCTTTTTCATTTCTTTTGTGGATTGAGATCTTAGTTCTAGGTCCTGCTTGATTCGATTAGAATAGGTCCAAACACCCTAATTATCTTTGCATGCTCCTATAGTTCGTATTTGGACTTAGACTAATTAAACAGTTAGCCCCCTTTCTTAGATCCGCCGCGCCGCGAGCCCTCTCCATCAAGCGCTACTCCTGAACTCGATGTGTCGAGAAGAGGAGGGGAGGGTCTAGACCGGACTCTTAGGATCGACGATAGGAGGTTGACTTGTGGTTCTTCACGCTAGCAGTTGCCTATTCTAGGACGATTTATGTTGTGCATATCGGCATATAGATTAGGTTTAAAAATTCTGCTTTGCATCCCGCATGGAGAGAGCTGGGATTCGCTGTAAGTCTTCTTACTTTGCACGCATCATTTAGGCACAAAGGTGAGATTTCCATCTTGGTGTCGACTTGCACGGCTTTTTCCGACTCTTTTCTCCCTCTGTTTTTGGAACAAAGTAGGATCAAGGAAAAATACAAAAACCGTTAGGCGCTTGTTTGAATTGACTCAAAAGAAGCGATAACACCAAAAAAATTAAAAAAGGGGCTGCTAAGAAAACTTGACCAAAAATAAAATCGGTAATTGGATTCATTGCTTGGGGAGAGTAACACCCTCACTTGTATTCAGGTTGCATAGGAAGGTCTCCTTCCAAGTGAGGTGAGCGCTTCGTATGGATTAGAGCCAAAAACCCAGCTTGTGGCTGCCTTGTGTATCGCCTGGATTTCCGAAGTATTGGCGCTTCTATCGTACGTGGACGAGTAGGGCTTGGTCAACATTGGTGACTCTCTATTGTGAAGAGCATCGACCTTGTCCAAAGTATCGAGCCTAGGCCACGCCTTCACAGGGTGTCTGTCTCATCATCTCGCGTCCGAGTAGGTTCTTGCACGCTCACGGGTGATTCCGTTGCGAGCGAGTTCCGAAGTATCGGTTTCGCCTATTGGCTTCCTCTCTTATTCTTTGGCTGAGTAGGGATCCAGGAAGGGTTACAAGGACCTCAAAAAGTGCAAGATACAGGTTACACAGGCGGAGGACAAGTACGGGATACTTTTCCGGCAGTACTCTCTCTCCTTTAGGCGTAGCGTTTTAAGGACTCGTGAAAAGATAAATTCCTAAATCAAGCTAAAATTGACAAGATAAATGCCGAACCTTCACGGTTTCACGTGTTGAGTTGGTGAACTCACCCCTGCTTTGTGTTTGATTGCTAGATTTGTTTAGGTCAAGATCAAAAAACACCGCACAATCGTGCGCAATTTTGTTGCGTCTCATTTCACTCTTCTTCTTCTAAATTCCCTCTGCTCTTCCCAAATAATCAAGATGATGGGACGGAGATCTCTTAGGCTGACTTTGTCGGCACCGCTATCCAGCACTCCTCCTCATTCATCTAGGAATACCTCGGAGAGTCCACTCTCCGAGCCCGAGTTTACATCCACCCTGTTCCCCCTCGACCACCCTTCTCATTCTCCTTCCATCAGTCCAAGAGTGTCAGAATTCAGTGCATCACAGTGTTCAGCTCATTCGACAGCACCTGAGATGGCCTCTTTTGCTTTTTCAGAAAATCCAGACATGGCAGACAGAGGCGAGCATGCAGATGATCATGAGCACCCTCCGTTCCTATTTGATCAGGCAGCCATCAATAATTCCTTGTTAGCATCCCTGGAGACTATGCAGAAGCAGATTCGTGATCAGGGTACATTCATGGGTGATCTCATGAGGGAGATAGCTTAGATGAGAGAGAACCGAACTGGCGGAGAAGGTGGTGGAGGAGGAGGACCTGATGCAGGAGGAGGCGATCCAGACGCCGAGAGACCACCACAGACCATCATGAGGGAATTGCACAACCCAGCTGCGTCCCTCACTCACCGTTGGATCCGCCTCCCGCCTATCCATGGAGATTTCGAGCTTCGACCCCACACCATTCAGCTTCTACCCAAGTTCCATGGGTTGCCGACCGAAGAGCCGCACCTCCACCTCCAAGAATTTGAGATGATATGCAACACCATCCATGATCGGTTGATGACCGAGGACACAATCAAGATGATTGCCTTTCCATTCTCTTTGGTTGATAGAGCCGCATATTGGCTCAAGCATCTTAGGCAATTCGTCGACACTTGGGCAGATCTTCGGACCGCATTTCTGAAGAAATACTATCCTCTCGGCCGGACCAATGCAGCTAGAGCTATGATTAGTAATTTTGTCATGATCCCAAATGAACAATTCCATGAAGCCTAGGATCGATTCAGAGAGCTCATCGACCGGTGTCCACATCATGATATATCCAAGCCCAATCTGGTTCAGAGTTTCTTCTGTGGGCTGACACCGGAGCTGCAGGGGCTTGTCAATGCCTCCTGCGGTGGATCATATTTCTCCAAGGGTGAAGACGACGTCTGGGCCATCTATGAAGGCATGGCAGAAAATTCAACTGTGATGACCCAAGCCAGAGTCTACACACAACAAAAACCACCGCAGGGAGCAGGATCATTTCAGAGGATCGCCCGCATCGATGCCGGTCCTAACACATTGTCGGTAGTCGCAGCCCAAGCCGAATCAGCCGCAGCCGACATGGGCATTATTAGTGAGAAGTTGGACCGCATGGAGATCCTCGAGAAGAAGCAGAATCAAGGTCTTGCTCAGATGGACCTTCTCACCAAAACTATGAGTGACCTGAAGACTCAAATTCTATGCATTCAGGAGGCACAAACTCATTCCCAACAGCCTCCCAGGTCACGGGCTGACCCCAGCAGTAGCAATACCAACCAGACCTCTACCTCATATCGCCAGGTGAACCATATCCAGGAAGAGCCGGTTCCATTGCTACAGTACCATCCAGAGCGACCACCATCTCAGGAGACTCAGATGGTGGTCTATCAGCCGGAGCAGCCACTGGCCGTTCTTCCTCCACCTTCCTTTGAGCAGGAACCATTGATGGAAGTCAATGGGATTTGGTACGACCGGTACCCTCAGCCCGGGATTCGTAGTGATCATCCCGGATTCCGTTGGGGCAATGGTGGATCATCTTCCCAGCAGCAGAACCCTGCCCAAGGACAGCAGAGCAGTCAGCAGCAACCACAACAACAGCCCCAGTATGCCCATCAGCAACAGTTTCAGCATGGTCATCGTCCCGCCTATCAGGGACAGCAGTGGAGGCAGCGACAACCGCCTCAGCAGTCTTATTCCCAGCACCCCCCGTATCAGCCACAACAGCAGCAGCTGCCCCATTTCCCGCAGGGACAGCCATCCAGTTCTCAGGGTCCTGCCTTTGAGAATCCAGCCCTTGATGATCTTGCTCGCTTGCTATCTGAACAGCGAGCCTCTTTCAGGCAAGAAATGGATGAATTCCGGCAGGAGATGAGGGACATCATGAAAGGCAAGGCCGCCATACCCGCTTAGATTGAACCTAACCCGAACAATATGAAAAGGAAGTCTGAGCAGGTAGAGTTTACAGAGGATACCTCTCCTAGTGATTATTTGAGTGACATGTCTTATTCCTATCATGATGCTGATTTTGTTACTACAAGGAGCGGTAGGATGCCAGCCGGCGGCGCCTCTTCTGAGCGACAACCAGATACAGAACCAGGAGCGCCAGAGGAGCAGAGCAGCGGTGCTGATGCTGCTAATGATGACGTTGGAGACGGTGGTGCTGAAGCCACCAATGAGGAAGATCCAGACGACGGTGCTGATGCCGTCGTGATACCAGTTGCAGACGGTGGTGCTGACGCCACCATTTTGTATGCCGAGCCAGAGCGCGGTGCTGATGCCGCAGAGACAGGTGCCGGTGGTAGTACTGAGGCCACCACCTCTACTTTTGTTGAGCCACCTTCTGTGATGTTGCCACATTTTGTACCTAGGGACTGTGGGAACAAAAAGAAAAACAAAAATATGAATAAAGGAAAGGCTTCTGTTCACATTGCGGATCCATATGTGTTGCATGATGATGGTTGTGTGGATCCTTCTTCTTCATAGGCACAGGAACCGATTCCTAGTCCTCCATCTGAGGAGGCCCCTACAATCCCCTTCCCTGAAGCACTCCGCCGAACGAAGGGGAATAAAAAAGAAAACCCAAAAAAGAACCAGCAGGTAGAGTTCGGCAATCAAATAATTGACAGATTTCACATTCAGCTGACTCTACGAGAAGCATTTGAGCATATCCCCTTCTTCAAAAAGAACCTGAAAGAGACAACTACTGTCCGAAGAAGGAAGAGGCACAGAGAACAAATCCATAGGCTCACTCATGACACATGCTGCACCATCCAGAACAAGCTGCCAGCCAAGCGACCAGATGCAGGAGCTCCCTATGTCAGATGCGAGATTCAGGAGCAGCAGTTTGATCGTACTCTATTAGACAGCGGCTCTTCAATTAACCTCCTTCCAGCAACCTTACTCAAGCGATTCGAGTTTGGCCCTCTTCTTCGAAGCAGAACAGTCCTTCAGTTTGCTGACAGATTGATAAAGAGGCCGAAGGGGTTATTGAAAGACGTGGTCGTTACCATTCAGGGCATGAAATTCCCCGTGGACTTCGTTGTGTTGGACATGGAGATCCCTGAGTCGGTAGCCGATGCCCCCATCATACTTGGACGCCCATTCTTGGCCACAGCCAAGGCGGTGACCGACCATGATTGCAGGAAGGTGTGCTTTCGCATAGAGGGCAAAACCATACAAATAGAGACGATCGAGGAAACCAGGGCTAGAGAGTTGGCATGCTCAGAGAAATCCAGCGAAGCCGAGCAGATGACAGAAGAGGAGCTAGACATCCACCAGGTTTGTGATTTCGAGATGACTGATGATGAATCCAACTGGAAAGATCCCGTAGCACCGACCCTCGCCTTGCCTACAGATTCACTATATCTCAAGCTCATGGCAATCGAGAGTCGGGAGAGCACACTCCTGGATGAGGATACACCTGAGGCTGACAGTGTTGGGACGAGTGGTGCCGATGATTTTCATTCTTGTTCATCTTCTTCTGATCCCTCGGATTCAGACATTGACTGGGATGATTTTGATGAATACTTACCGTGTTTGATTCCTTCTGAGCCAATGACCATGACAGAGTGCGAGCCAGTACAGTTTATTGATGATTCAGTGGGCCGCCTTTCATCAGAGATTCATGCAGAGCGAGAGTTCTCCCATGCAGACCTAGTCGCCTTCACACAGACATACCAGAAGCCAGATCTGCCACCTCCCAGTTGTCCAGAACGGAAACCTCTGTCGCAGTCGATGACATACAGATTCCTTGCGGGTGAGCCAGAAATGTACCCAGTCATTATCTCAGCAGATTTGACTGGAGAACAAGAGTCTCGTCTGATGGAGGTTCTTGAAAGAAACCGCAAGGTAATCGGGTGGAGTATAGCTGATCTCCAGGGGCTGAGCCCAAATCTTTGCTCTCACCACATCTATCTTGAGGATAACGCTAAGCCATCGCGTGAGTTCCAACGACGGCTGAACCCGAATCTTCGAGATGTAGTCATGAAAGAAATTTCAAGGTGGTGGAGCGTCGATTTCATCTATCCCATCTCCGACTCCAAATGGGTAAGTCCGTTACAAGTGGTACCCAAGAAGACGGGTATCACTACAGTTGTCAATGAGTCTGGAGAGGAGATCGCTACCAGAGTACCAACTTCTTGGAGGGTCTGTGTGGACTACAGACGATTGAATGAGGCCACCAAGAAGGATCACTTCCCGCTACCATTCATTGATCAGATTATCGAGCGGTTGGCCGGGAAGAGTCATTATTGTTTCCTTGACGGGTACTCTGGATATAATCAAGTGGCCATTGCGCCCGAAGACCAGGAGAAAACGACATTCACCTGTCCGTTCGGGACATATGCTTTCAGACGGATGCCCTTTGGTCTATGTAATGCTCCGGCGACATTCCAAAGGTGCATGTTGTCCATATTTTCGGACATGGTGGGTGACTGTTTAGAGGTCTTCATGGATGACTTCTCGGTCTATGGCGACGGGTTCGACGCTTGTCTTGACTGCCTAGACCGTGTGCTGAAGTACTGCATTGAGGTCAATCTTGTCTTATCCTGGGAGAAGAGTCATTTCATAATGACTCAGGGGACGGTCCTTGGTCACATCGTCTCCAACAGGGGCATGGAGGTCGATCCTGCCAAGGTAGATATCATCAGAAAACTCAATCCACCGTCCAACTTGCGTCAGTTACGGTCTTTTCTGGGGCATGTCGGTTTCTACCGACGGTTCATTCAGGACTTCAGTCGTATTGCCCGACCGCTCACTGACTTGCTAACGAAAGACACCGAGTTTATTGTCAACGATAAGTGTCTGGCGTCATTTGAGACTCTCAAAGAAATGGTTGTTTCAGCTCCTGTCCTTCAGCCACCCGACTGGTCTCTCCCATTCGAGATCATGACGGATGCTTCAGATTTTGCCGTTGGGGCTGTGCTTGGACAGAGGAGGGATGGATTACCCTTTGCCATTCACTACGCCAACCGGACTTTGGATGTCGCTCAGCGGAATTACACTGTGACTGAGAAAGAGATGCTGGCCGTAGTCTTTGCTCTTGATAAGTACCGATCATATATTCTCGGATCTAGAGTGACAATCTACACTGATCACACCGCCATCCGGTACTTAATGGCTAAGAAGGATGCCAAAGCACGTCTTAGCAGATGGATCCTTCTACTCTAGGAATTTGATATTGAGATTAAGGATAAGCCTGGAGTCAAGGATGTGGTGGCGGATCATCTCTCCAGATTGGAGAATCTTGAGGAATCTGAGCCCAGCGCACCTATCACTGAGACGTTTCCAGATGAGGCGATCTTGGCTGTCACCTCACTCCCGTGGTATGCTAACTTTGTAAACTATCTTATTGCCAAGACAGTCCCTCAGGGTTGGCCCAGGCAGAAACTTGAGACCTTCCTAGCTAAGGCCAAGTTTTACCATTGGGAGGATCCCGTCCTTTATCATGAAGGAGGGGATAGTATCTGGAGGAGGTGCATCCCTCAAGAAGAGCAGCAAAGCGTCCTCACATATTGCCACAAGCTTGAGGCAGGAGGACATCATTCTGGAAAAAGGACAGCACAGAAGGTGCTTCAATCCGGCCTATGGTGGCCTACTCTCTTCAAGGATTCTGATGAGTTCGTGAAGAGATGTACTGACTGTCAGAAAATGGGAACCTGCGGACAGAGAGACATGATGCCCATGCAACCCATTCACTTTTGTGAGGTTTTTGATGCATGGGGAATTGATTTCATGGGCCCATTTCCTAAGAGTCAGGGATTCGAGCATATTTTGCTCGTTGTGGATTATGTCAGCCGATGGGTTGAGGCCATCCCCGCCCGAGCCGCAGATGCGAAAATCGTGTGCAAATTCTTGAGGAAAAATATCATTTCACGGTTCGGGGTACCTAGAGTCTTGATTTCAGACGGGGGGTCTCATTTCATCAATGATAAGGTTAGGGCCCTTGCAGACGAGTTTGGCATTGACCATCGGGTTGCCACTCCATATCACCCTCAGACTAATGGTCTTGCCGAAGTATCGAATCGGGAGATAAAGACTATCTTGCAGAAAGTTGTCCGCCCAGACCGAAAGGATTGGTCACAGCTTTTGGACTCGGTCTTGTGGGCTTATCGGACTTCTTTCAAGAATCCATTGGGGACATCTCCCTTTCGTCTCGTCTATGGCAAGCCGTGCCATTTGCCAGTGGAAATCAAGCACAAATCTTTTTGGGCAGTCACTGAGTTACTTTTAGATCCCGAGAGTATAGGAGAACAGAGAAGAGCAGAATTGGCAGCCTTGGAAGAACTAAGAGACACAGCCTTCTCCAACAGCCTACAGTACAAAGAGAAATTAAAGACATGGCACGATTCGCATATCATCCATAAACAGTTTGAGCCAGATCAGAGAGTATGGTTGTTTGACTCTAGGCTGAAATTATTTCCAGGAAAATTGCAGAGCAAGTGGAAAGGTCCGTATGTGGTCCGGAAGGTACATGACAATGGCAGCATCGACATATCCGAACCGTCATCTTCCTCTACCTTCCGCATCAATGGTCAACGCCTGAAGTTATATCTAGATCATGACCCGCCGACCATTAACGTTGCCCCCATTCTTCTGGTATGAGAGGTGTCCTTTGACTCATATCATCTGCATCTCATACATGGTGATCACTTTTATCTTCCGCTGTACAGATCATCTGTCCATATCACTCTTTCATCGGTCGATCTATTTTATTCTTTTCTTCTTTTCTTCTTTTCCTCTTCTACCTTCTTCGTCTATCAAAAAGGTGTCGCACTTGTAGACAGTTTTCCATACTTAGGACGTACTTTGTCCTAAGTATAGGGGGGCGTGCACCCCGAGTTTCACTATTTTTCGATCCTCTCCATTGTCTCCTCTTCTTGTCTATACTTAGGGATATCGTACCCTAAGTATAGGGGGAGACAATTGGAGTACGATCTATTCATTCCCACCCTTGACCCTCCCTGCGTTGTGTACAGTCTGCTATACTTAGGATTATTTGATCCTAAGTATAGGGGGGACGGTCGACTTCTCATTCATTGATTCCTTCGTTATTTATTTATTCTTTAGACTTGTCTATACTTAGTCCGAGTTATGTCTTCTCTTTTCTCTCCGATCTATGAGGACATAGCTCAAGCTACGTATAGGGGGGTCATATATACTACGTATATACTTTAGTCATAACTCGTACTTTCATATTTTCTTAATAATATGGCTAAAAATTCTTTAAAATTCATTAAAAATTCTTAATAAAAAGATGTGGTTATTCCTCAAATTCTTTTTGTATATACTGATTAATAAATCAGGTGAAAATGTTTTTTGCAAAATGTTTGAAAAATAGTTTGAAAATCTGTATGAACATCTATTGAAAACTATTTTGAAAATGTTTTGTTACATGTTTTCAACCTGTGTAAAAAGTGTGGTTTGTAAAATTTATTTTCTTTGTGTGAAATAAAATGTTTGAAAAATGATTTGCAAATGGTTTGAAAAATGGTTGCAAAAATATTTAAAAAAACCTATATATACTGTTTTGAAAGCCTTTGCAAAATGATTTTCAAATGTGTGTACATGTTTGTAAAATGTTTGTAAAAACTATTTTGGACTATAGTTTTCAAAAATGGTGTGAAAAGCTTGTGTCAAATAAGTTTAAGGAATACCTACATCACACCAAAATTCACTATATGTACTTATAAAATTGATCACTTACCCTTGTAAATTCTTAAAATCCACTTCTTGTGTATATAAGAAGCACTCCCGTGTACATAGTTTTCACCTAGTTTTCAGCCAAAACTTTTTGTTTTCAAAAATCCCAAAAACATTTGCAAAATTAAAATCCAAAAACATTTGAAAAATCTTTCTGAAAAATATAAAAAATTGCATCTGCATATACATCATGCATCATCTTTTCAAAAATCCATAAAAAGTTCAAAATCTTGAAAATTGCATCACAAAAATATTTCTTGCATAGCATAGCATGAGCATTTTTCGGATTGAGTTTGATAGTTGAACAAGTCTAAGTAAAATCCGGAGATTGGAGCTTGATTGGACCTTAAAATCTACCTAATAACAGGAACCTTATAGGAACTGGGTTTGAGGTACTTCAGGTCTAGTTGACTTAATTCTTTGAGGATCACGGGACTTGGTCCAATGGATTCTTGACTGCCTAAGTAGAGTATTTCGGAGCACACGCACGACTCTTGTTGATAATGACCTAACTTGGACACCTGCACCTTTCACATAGCTCTCCACGGATGAGGTGGTGAGGAGGCAGTTTCCTTTGGCTTGGGGTAGCATATGAGGGTAGTACTTCTAGGCGGAACCTCTCTTCTTCTTATAGTGAAGGAAGTGCACCTCAACTTGGTCTAGTGGTGATGAAGGCTAAAGACAGAAGCCGTGGGTTGCAATAAAGCTTCAAAAGAGGGATAGTCTACTGGCTCAAGAGGAAAATTTCTTGTATATATGCTGCACCATGTAGATATGTTGTACAGATGCACGAAAAAAAATAAAAAAATAATATATATATATATAAACTCCAAAAAAGTGGTGGGTCGGATTGAAAATTTAATAACCCCACCGGAGTGTATATAGTCCAATAAAGCAAAAGCTTAGGGTATCCATGTTACATCTCATGAAACTTGCAGCGGGAGACTTGGCTACACTGGCTGAGCTTCCAAAAGTCTATACTTCTTCCCCCTCTTCTTGAGCCGGTTGCACTTGAACTTAGAAGGGAATACCCCGCTTCTCGAGGAAAGAGTTGCTAGACCGAGGCATTAGAGTTACCAGGTTGGGGGAAGTTGTTTCCTTGTTACTTCTGAGGTGGGGAGCTACATATCACTTACACTGTACAAGTCAGATTCATAGTCGTAAGAGTTTGCGTATGAGTTGAGGTATTTCTGACCTGGCTATTGAGGAGACTTGGACAGAGTTTTAGGATTCTCAAGGACTGTTGGATTTCAAATTTGGTTCTCATTAAGGTTCCGACTGCACTAAAATTCCAAAGGTCCGACGTAAGCTCCAAACTTTGATTTTGTCAAGGCAAGTTTAATAATCAAATCAAATCCAACTTTCTTCTTTTTCTTTTCTTTCTTTTGCACTTATTGCATAAGTGTTTGCTAGGGACTAGCAAAGGTAAAGTATAGGGGGATGATGAATCCACATTTCATCATCTTTATTCTATCATTTTGGCACCAAAAACCCTAGCAAATACCTGTAAATAGCCTTTATTTCATCATATTAGCATCCATGCATGAGCATCTAATTAGTGTATAAATTACTGTAATTAAAGCCAAAGTTATAGAATAAATAAAGAAAAGAAAAAGAATAAAATTTTGTAAATATTTTATGAACCGAAACCCCGAGACCTAGGCATCTTGATGAATAGGTCGACAAGGAATAAAGTAGGGGGAGATAAGGTCAAAATACAGATAAAATACCTATACTTCCTGTTCATTCTTTATTCATTTTGGGACCTATTTTTGGTTCCACTTTTTGTACCTCAAATAAAGAAACTTTGTA
Source organism: Ottelia alismoides (assembly GCA_037367405.1). Classification (NCBI taxonomy): domain Eukaryota; kingdom Viridiplantae; phylum Streptophyta; class Magnoliopsida; order Alismatales; family Hydrocharitaceae; genus Ottelia; species Ottelia alismoides. Next base: position 200,714 of record JAZKJV010007808.1, on the reverse strand, counting down.
CATGAAAGTTGTAGATAATTTTATAAAGAAAAATACAAAATTGATTTCACTCAAAAATAATGTACAGATAAAAAGTTATGGTCTGAATAAGAATCCAGAATCCCAACTTTCCAGACCCGTATCTCACAACTGAAAACTCCAAATGCAGAGTACTCACCTTTAATTGTATATAGAAAAAATAAGCTATTTAATGGCGGTGGGTTTTGCATTTGGCGGAGCTACGGTTTGAAAGTTGAGTTTTGGGCCCTCATTGTGTACTTGTACATATTAAAATATTCAATTTATTCTTTATTCATTATTTATTCATTTTTATATTTTTATAAATTATGTAAATAATCTTATAATAAATATGTGTATTAAAATCAGAATAAAAATGTAAATAAAATAAAAATAAAATACTTGTATATAGAATACATAGATACAATACTCGTGTAACATACTCATATAATTTATTAAATATACAAAACAAATCATAAAAATAAAACAAAAATATATTTATGTGTATAAAAGTATTTTATATTTTTATAAAATAATAAACAAAAATAATAAAATCAAAATAGACAAAATAAAAATAGAAGGATACAATATATAGATAATATACCTATATAAGGGTATAAAAGCAACTTGTAAAAATACACTTCATAAAATAAATTAAAAATCATAATAAAATACTACATAAAATAACAAATATTTTTTATTTTATAATCATAAATTAATAATGCCATTTACTATTTTTTTAAATTAATTAATCAAACTTTTTTTGGGTTTTTCCTGGTTGGTCCACGTGGACCAACCAGGAGGCCAGGACTGTTGACCAAGGTCAACAGTCTGACCTACTCCCTGTAGCCCTGCACGCCTCGTTTTTTCCCCGCTTTTGCGGATTTTTCGAGGCCGCGCCTTTCATCCTTTGCCGCCGCTCCCTTCATGGAAATCGTTCCTTGTACCATCACCTCCATCGTCGACCTCCCAGATCTCCTTAGATCTGCTCCTCCCGCCCGTGACTTCTTCTCGAAGTCACGCGTCCAAACTTCTTCAAATAGAGCTCCGCCACTTCCTTCCCCGGGTTGAACGCTCTTCGGCCATCAATCCTCCTCCCTGTTGTGCTCCCTACGTTGCTGGAGGTGACAGCTCCACATCTGAACCATCAGGCGAGTCGAGGAGGCGCTGCAGCGGCTCCACCACCTCCGGCAGGACACCGCCGTCGAGGTCCTGCACCTCAAGTCACGCGCCTTCGAGGTTTGCTCCTATCTTTTCTTTTCTTCACTTCTTATCATTCCCTATACCCTTAGGATCATTTAGCACGCGAAATCATCAAGATCCATCGAGTATATCGTTCCACCCGCTCACCTCGTCGGAGCGCACCTCCGGCCGAGTCTCCCCTCCATCGATCACGCATCCCCACGCCTCCGCGAGGTCCAGGCAGTTTGCCCTGGACCTTTTCACCATTTCTTGCAGGTCAAAGAGCAGTCAACGCACCTGGAAAGCATTTTGCGATCTTCGCCGGAGATACCTGGAGCTTCGAGCTCCGCCGCCTTCGCGCCAGCACCTCAACGCTTCTCCGACGAATCTGAGCCCTCCAGACCATAGGGTGACCTTCCGGGAGTCTGCAGCTCCATTTTGGAGCCCATCCACAGCCTGAGGAGTGAGATCGGAGTCAGGGAAGTGCGCCTCCATCGGTGTCCTTCCCTATTCTTCCTCCTCGCTTTTCCACCGTCTGATCGAGTCGCAGCTCCAGATCCAACATCGGTCGTCCGATCCATCCTCACCAGTACCGTCCGATCCTTCCCCGTGATCTAATCTCAGGTGGACATCTGCGAAGCGTCATCGGCCGTCCTCTGAGCGCCACGTGTTCGAGTGAAAGCATCCCCGCCGTTGGATCGCGCGCAAATAGGGGTATTTTGCATCCTAACCCCTGCGCCTCTTTGCATTTAGATTTAAAACTTAAATTTGCATCTGTAGTTTAAAAAAAAATCTGGGACTATTTGCATCTCGACCCTTATATTATTGTAATATTACAGGGATACCCCTGCCAGGTCACGTGTGAAAGCACGTGGGTTGGCATTTTTGTAGGGAACCCCCTCTGGGTTTTGACATTTGTATTCAGTCCTTTAAGTTGCCTATTAGGTGTAATAGTTTTGGATATTTTGCATTCAAGACCCTCTAGGTTTTTGTATTTGCTCTCTCACCCCTCCCAGGCGCGTGCAAGTCACGCGCCCTGGTGGGTAAATTGCTCAGACACCCTTGCGGGTTTTGCTATTTATCTCTAATCCATTAAATGCAAGTTTTAGTATAAACTTTTGTGGAAATTTTGCATGTGTACCCCTGGTTGTTTTAATATTTGCATAACTACCCCTGCCAGGCCTGTAATTTGTGCTGACTTGCTCTATTTATTTGGACCCCTATTTTAACTCGAAAAATTCTCAAATTTTGAACTTAAGCTCCTGTTTACCTATACTTGCACGTCATATTTTTGCATTGCATTTTTACTGCATTTTCACATTTATTAAAAATAAAAAACATGCATTTATTTAACTGTTTGCATTAGAAAACCCATAAAAATTATAAAAACGTTTTGAAAAATTCCAAAAAAAATATATTTTGTGTGTTTTACCATATTTTAGTGTCAGTCCAAAAATCACTAAAAATCTCAAAAGAAAAACACTAAAAATGTAAAAACACTCAAAAACTTCAAAAAAATTATATAAAATCAAAGAAAACTCCAAAAATCACAAATTCAATTCCTGTTTGTTCTATATTTCAGTAGCTTTATTTGAAAATTAGTGTGAAAAATTTTGAGTACTGGTTGCTATTTTTAAATCCCATTTTACTAACAGCCAGCACATATTTCCCTGTTTTGCCTTGTTTTGCTATTTAAAAATATCAAAAACACTTGAAAAATCCCCAAAAATCAAAAAAACAGTAGAAAACCACAAAAATACCAAAAAGATTTTATTTCTGAATTTTTGGATATTTTTGCACATTTCTGTAAATACTCTATCTTGTCTCTTATTACATTGTTTTAAATTCCAATATTGAAAAAGAAAAAAATATAAAATATAAAATTACAAAAATCAGAAAAGTAAGAAAAAAATCAAAATACAAAATTAAAAATTAAATAAAAATAAAAAAAATTAAAAAATAAAAACCCACAAAAACGTAGTTGTTGGCTTGCTTAGTGTAGACACTTCACTCACACGCATTCACTTGTGCATCAATTTTTGAATTACCCTGCTTGCTCCCTGTGTTCGAACTCTCTGCATACTCGTCACTATACACCATTTGTGCAGAGTTAAAAATAAATTTTAACTCCACATTAGTTCTAATTTATTGGTCTTTAGTGTGGGTTAATTGTTGATTAAATTCAGATTTTGATTGGTCGACACTTCGACTGTGTTCCCGCCTTGTGTGGAACACATCGGTCGGGCGTGCACATGGCGTGCACTCGACGTGCACATTAAGAGCCATCATGTGCACGCCAATCCCGTCTTTTTTTGTAGTGATATCAAGAAAACTCCTCTATAATTTTTCTACAAAAGATATAAATTTTCTCTCATAAAAATTTGGAGATTATATCAAATAAAGCCTGCATATTCAGAAGGATTCCTCAATGATATTCAATAAAAATCAGCTCTTATATGTTCATAGATATATAGAATGAAAGAGCACACAATAAGCTTCAAAATGACACATTATGCGTTAAAAATGGAGTTCAAATGAGAAAAACACGATAAAATGAAATTTCATAGACTAATATGCAATAAAAATAAACTTTTTTTTATCTCAAATGGGGCCTGGTAGGACTTATCTGGAAATATCAAAACCAGTCAAGATACCTCTAAAATTTACCCCTGGCGGGCACGTGTGCCGCACGTGCTCTGGGTGGTGGGGCTGACTTGCAAATTTCTGGAAGCTCGTGGTGTTCAGCATAAATTACCCCTAGCCGTATGCGCTACGTATGTGCCACGCTAGGCTAGGAGGCGGAGGTGCATGTTCGACGGTGAGGCTGAGGCTCATGTGCTCAAGCCTCCACGTGGCAGGTTGAAGGAGGTTCGAGCCCACTCAAGCCTCATGAGTGGGCCAAGATGGCATGGCTCAATCGCGATCGAATGACTGTAGAGGGATGGTGAGGCAGTCGGCAATGATGGAGGTGCGAAGGGTAGAGTAGAACTCAGCCTCCATTGTGGCGTGGTGGTCGGCGGAACTCGGTTAAGGAGGAGCTTAACGGAGGTGGTCGATGCGCGTGTCGAGAGTGGTGTTGCGTCCATTGTTTATGTGAGTTGGAGTTCGAACATGGAGTTGCAGCTAGCAAACGACAACGAGCGATCAAAAGCGAGGGTGGAGATAGAGTGGCGATGGCATGAAGGTACGAGCGGAGGTCCAGCTCTGCTGATTTTGCCCTGCGTATGAGTGTGGTGGAGCGGGTTGTGGTCGAGCATGGAAGTATGAGCGAGGAGAGGGAGCGGTGGAGCTAGGGCTCCAGATGGTCGGGGTGGTGGTCGAAGGTCGAGGTGGATACGAGTAGAGGTGAAAGTGATCGGGGAAGAAGTAGGCGATCAGGAACTACGAAGAAATTAGAAGAAAACGAGGAAGAAGGTCGGGAATGGGGAGTCGCCTGCGATATAGGTGGAGGGGTTGCTCGACTTCTAGGTCCTTGTCTCAGTGCTTGGCGTGAAGCATGAAGCTTAATTTTGCTTGTAGGAGAAGATGCATGGCTGTGAGAGTCATGGATCATGTCTAGGGGATAAGGTTATCATCAGGGAAGGAAGGTGATGCCATCACCCACCTTTTGCAGCTCTCTCTCTCTCTTCGATATTCAATGGTGGATGATGATTGGGGATGGTGGAGGTAATGGGCTTTAGAAGGAGGTGAAGGAGGAGCATTACTAGTAGAGGGTGTAATGATCGATGGGTGGAGGAAGGGAAAACGGTCGCGATGCACGTAGAGGTGCAATGGTCGTGAGCGGAGGTAGAGGAGGTGGTCGGCCATTACAGGAGGAAGGGGAAGAAGAGAGAGGGTGACACATGGTGCATTGAGGAGTGGCCATGTGGCAAGAATAAAATAATAATATTGATAATTAATAAAAATGAATAATAATAATAAATAAATAGATATAAGAAAATAAATAAAAAGGATGTGACACGTGGCTCCTTCAGGAGCTACCACGTGTCACTCCCAAAAATCGAAAATTAAATCATAAGAAAAATAAAAAAATAGAAAAAGAGTTAAAATCAAAAAATGGTCTACATGAATTTTGTTTGTCTCGATAAGATCTACATTGTCGTGAAGGAACCAAAACCAAAAAAGATAATATGTACAAAAAGAAATTTTGGTGGTACTCTACAGATATAAAATACTCATATTTTTGTATTTTATGATTTTTGTGCTTTTTAAATATATTAAAAATTAAGATAACTAGATAAAATATATAATAAATAAATATACACTATCTTTTTTTTGATATTTTATAGGTTAAGAAAAAGGTGAAATAAAATCAAAAAAATAAAGTATGTACAAAATATATAGTGTCAGATTTTAATGATTTTCTTCTGATTTTTCAATTTTTATGAGTTTTGATTCGTTATGCTAAGATAGATAATTAATAAAGCAATATAGTAGAGAAAGAATCATGTCAAAATAATTAAAATTTGTACATAAAATAATTGGTTCGATCAAGGTCAAAAGCATGATCGTTTAATTATATATTTTAAACCTTATTTCAGCATAATTAGTGAATGTTAATTAATATATTTTAGGAGATTTAATTAGTAAATTATTAAGGAGATTTTGCTAAGATTTTCGTATAAAGTATATGAATCATGGATTCATCACACCCCTATATTTAGATCTTTGATTATCCCCAAGCAATTTTAATGAGATTGAAGGTTGAACCCCAGACTGTACAAGTGTGAATTCAAGACTTGTCTCATAAGAATCCTTGGTTTCGGTGGTACTAAAGTTCTAAGTTGAACCAAGCTTTAGTCAAAAGGAATTCAATTTTCTCAATCATCGGACTCTCTGTTTAGACATATAGTATAAGAGTATGATAATTAATGTGTACTGCATTCATGAGAGTAGAGTCAAAATGTTACTTGAAGTCTTAACCCCAAAGACTCTCCTCAAGACCCTATCCTCAACACTAGGGAATAAATCAGTTCTTGCATATAATTCACCATCCCGGTAGTTTGTCAGACTTGAAAGTGTAGATGGAAGGTCCGATGATGGAGGGTATAGGTTTGTGTCATTTCTTCTCTCCCTTTCACTGGAACAAGGATCCCTCGAGTGCATTATTACTCTACTCAACACATGTATATTTTTTATTATTGACCGTCAAAAGAGTTTGGAGTCGTCTACACTTGTTTTTCTAGGAGTATATCAAGGTGTGCCTTTTTTGGATATCCAATATACCTTCTACACCCAAACTTGTAGCATTTATGATGCAGATCCCTTTTTGGGGTGCTAGCCTGACTCCTTGTCCTAACAGCTTTGGTCCAAGTAGACACTTTAAAAAGGTTGGGAGCGTTTGCCGGTTTTTCTGCTCTTTTGTGGGCTTTTTTATTTTAAGCATTTTCTTTGAATTTTAAGATTTATATTGGTATGACTATCTCCACTGCTTTAACCAAGTTTGCGCACACTGATCAATGTATTTTTATGTTTCATCATGCCATGGCAGATAGATCAATATTAAAAGGTAGCATAAAAAATTGTTCTCATAATGGATAGGGTTGCTGACACTCATGTTTCATGAATCTTTCATTGACTTTATCACATCCTTAAGTACCATAAAATCACTTCTAGTCAAATCTCAAGTCCCGGTCCCTCAAGTGAAACCTCAACTCATCTCATCATTCATGCAGTTGTGTATGTTATGTGTTGATCATATTCTTTAAGGTAGAGATTAAGTGTGCAATATAGCACTTGTATCTTTCGAATTTAAGTCTAAAACCCCAATGACTAAGGGGGTGGTTAACTTTGAATCAAAGAACATCACAAACCATAGTTTCTTTTATTCCTCAGGTCTTGAGTGATAATGAAATTGTCAGGGGTAGAACATTAAGTTAGTTTTTTAAGTGACATAATGATGGGCCTGAAATCATACGACTAGTTGGATCTACTTTCAGCTAGTATGGGTGTAAGTACGGACCGTATAATACTACTCATATTACTTCAGGATGGTGCCTTACACATTGTCTTTTAACTACCCATTCTGCTAAGGGAGATCGTAGTTCGCTCATTAAAAAGTACATAGTCATTTTTAAATCCAATAATCTTAATTGTCATTAAAAGAAAATTAATTTTACAAAAATTTTGTTATACCACTTGATTTTTACAAAATTTTTTCAAACATGTATTATATAAAAGAATTTTTATACAGTATACATAATATACACAACTTATCCCTATACCTAATTAATGATGTGAAAACAAATAAAGTACGAGCTATTGATAAAGTATATAGAATATATGCACACACACACACCCCTATATTAGCTTGTGCTAAGTCCTCATAGAACAGAGTGAAATGTAGACATAGCTCGTATCAAGCATAGTTGAGTGACACAAATAGGAACCGACTCACCCCCATACTTGGGATTTTGAGGACCTAAGAATAGCATAAGAGCAAGAAATGAGGCGGTCGAGGGTTAGAAGAAAGAATAGAAGTGATGTATACACAATGATGCAAGTCCCCCTATACTTAGGATCATGTCAGCCTAAGTATGACCGAGTATATACAAGTGGGGGACCGAGTAGAGTTAAGATGGATATATAAGGGGGTCAAGGAGGTTTTCGACAAACCTTCTTGGGAGCGCGGTGGGAGATAGTATCGAGATGTAAAATGGGGTGAAGATGGAGAAGTTGTAGAAGTCCATCCATCATCATAGTCGTCCTCGGAAGAATAGTATTCATACACAGAGTATCTCCAATTATTGTCAACTAGAGGTAAGTGTTGTTTAATAACAATTGTACTGGTTGCACTTATCTGATGTAGCACTTCAGAACCATATGAGGAACTTGACAAGGAATATTCAAAAGTCACATGATTTCTAAGGTCAAAGGTGACTTTCTTAGTCGCTTTGTTTCTGTATGAAGTATCAGGAGGAGGAAGGTCAATATTCTTCTCCCTATTATGAGTAATCAGTCTGGAAGGTGTGGTGTTTGTGGGTTCCTCGTCAGATGAATCACCGTATTCATTGACCCATTCTTGTAGGGTCATAACATATCTCAGGGGAGTTTCCTTACTTTGGGTAGGCATTGTGAGCTCGTTCCTGGTGTCACTGTAAGTGATGGTTGGGGACGAAGATGTCACTTTTTTATATCCATGAGTTTTGGTGACATAGGAGGTTTCCTTAGGCATAAGAGTCGGTTCCTAGAATGATTATATTTCATGAATTACCATCGACTCAAATGTTGGAACACTCAAAAAATTGTGACATATTCATAAACATGATCCAATTTCACATAAATTTATTTATATGAGTTCATCATAAGAGTAGTACCAGGGTGGTTCTTCATGGAGGTGTGGTGAGAATCAAAGGTCGGTCCAACAGTCGGTCTCTCGAGCGTATCTCCTAGGGTTTCTGTCTATATTTTATGAGGAGATGTATGATCGTGTGAAGTGGTCTTCTCTTGGTCACGACTGTCAGTAGTTGATTGGGTTTCCTCAGAGCATGTCATCTTATTGAGGGTTTGTTCATTGTGGATCAAGTTCAGGAATTTTAAATCTTCAGTCTCACAATTGATAATTTCCTTAGCATAGGCTAAGAATGGCTTTCCTAGAATGATATGAGACTTTGACAACACTCTGTGGTTCTGAATGTCAAGGACAATAAAGTCCACTTTATGTTTGTCACCTTGAAAGTTTACAATGACAAAAACAATTACTCTTGTTCTTTTGGTAGTTTGATCTGGTAGTTGAACGATCACCTGAGTTTTTTTGAGTTGTCTGAGTTTGAGTTGATTAATGATGAACTTCAGGAGGATGTTTAACGTGGAGTCACCATCTTACCGAATATGAGTGGATATGAAATCCTCAATTTCATATGTGATCCGATTCAACCTTTGACTTTGCAACTTTTGATTTTATGATTCATCACCAAAGAACTGGCCATAGATATTATATGAAATTCAATCCTTGATCGTTTCTTGCCTGTCGTTATGGAGTTTAATCAACTCTTTACAAATCTCTTAAGATCGGGCACTTATTCTATGGCTTGGAAGATCTAAGATCAGACTCTTCCAAAATGCTTCCATTTCATAATTGTCCCTTTTTTTAAATTTTCTGGTTGTTCATTTTTTGGGTGTTTTTGGTGTAATGGTAAGTAGGTTGGTCAGAGGTCAGCGATGGTTGTGTATGAATGTGTGTCACATGATGGATCTGTGGTTCACTTAGTGTTGCCCTCACTTCTTCTTGTTTCTTCAATGATTGGATGACATTATATATTTGTTAAGTCAAAGCATTTTATCTACGATTAATTCAAGCAATGTCATCATCAACCATCTCATGAACTGGCATAGAATAAGTGTACTCTACATGCTATGACTCTGCATGTAGCTCTGAGTGGAGCATTGATTATTCCAAGTTGATATGTTCTGGTCATGAGTCGTGTTTCTTTGACTTTGTATCTCTCTTGAATTGTTAAAGGAAAATTAGTCGTACTCAAGAAGAGAATCAACCTAAGTAGGGGATGGTTCAAAAGGTGTGTATTCCATTGTAACTGGGAGTCGTGTTTCTCTGTCGAAATCGGTTACTCTATTTTCCATCCTTATACAAGGTCTCTCTATTGTGTTCATGTGAAAGTTAGAATGTGAGAGTGGTCTAATCCACGAAGAAGTGTGTGTAGGGGTGGGATGTATGGAGTGGAGGAGAATGAAGTCTGAGGGGTTCAGATCCTGAAAAGAGGACGAGAATCGATGAGCAATTTCAAAGAGAGGGTTCCTCTAAAAAGAAAGAGAATAACATCAGGACATGATCATGAAATTGGTATTCGTGAAGTTTGGATATGAAGACCAATGTGCCGACATCTTCTAAAGAGAGAGATGGATACTGATTTGTGATGAGCCAAGATTTAACAAGGATCGCACTATTTCACAAGGCGAAACCACAATCGATGTGTTGACTGCTTAATAAACCTCGATTAATCAACAATGAAACCACAAGAAGAAGAAAGCAATGAATAACAAAAATGTGAAGATAAATTTTATTATAACTAAACAACAAAATGTGTATAAGCGTATGCATGTGTAGAGGTTGAACTCAGAGAGCAAACGATAGAAGAAGGGCAAAATAATGCGCACAAAAAATTATTCTTTTCTCTCTTGTCCATTTTTATTATTTTGTGGGTTTTTTTATCTTTTATATTTTTATTTTATTTTTTTATATTTTTATTTGGTTTTAAATTTCCGATTTTATAGTTTCTTTTTATAATTTTATATTTTTATTTCCCTTTTTCTTTTAAATATATAATATAGCGTATATAAGGCTTTATATACACAATATAGAGTAATATATTTATAAATACTAATAAATATAAATAAAATATAGAATTAAAATTGTTTTTGGATTTTCTAAATTCTCCTAATAGTTTTGTAATTTTTGTGGATTTTTTATTAATTTTTATGTACTTTTAAAGTCGAAAATATCCCAAATATGGGATTAGATAAATAGGTCCCTGAATCATCCAAATAAATTGTAGTATATAAATATTTACACAAAGAAAAATATAAAACAGAAAATATATTTCTGTATTTTTTAATGATTGTAAAGATTTTTATGAAAGATTTTGGGGTTTTTCGATTTTAAAGCTTTTTTTTCATTTTTAATGATTTTAGTATTGTGGTTAAAATATAGTAAAATGGATAATATATTGTTTTTTTGGAATTTTAAGAGATGTTTTTATATTTTTTGTTATTTTCTAAGCTGGACAGGGAATAAATAATGCTCATTTGATTTTTATAAAATGGATAAAATGCTCAAAAATACGAACTAAATGTATGGCATGAGAGTTAAGAGCACGAAGCATCTAATCCTATTTTGGGGATTTTTAGGAGCATATTAACTATTTATGAAAATTAGAGAAAATGCCCAAAATAAATATGCTAGCATGGGCATGTTTGCAATAAAATTAACATCAAGGACTCAGGTGCAAATTTTCCCAAAAATGTACATGTGTATTCAATTTTATTGGACCAAAAGTTATACAAAAAACTACAAGGGCATACTTGCAATTTTGCCACCTCACGTGGGACGACACTTGAGGTGACGCGGAATGGACCCAAACGCAGTTACAAGATGTACATGGGTCTTTTTACAAAATTCCCAATTTATTTTACATAACATTTGTTTACAAGAATAAATATAAAACATACAAAAATGTGGGTTGAAAGTTTGCAATTTACCCCATATAAAGCGTGGATGGATGGCTGGATTGTGTCCACTTATACATGTGGAAGCACCTCATCGCACGATGATGCTTTGTGGTTGCACGACGGAGATTAGATCGCTCCTGGGCGATCGATGGCTGAAACGTGGTGTGATCCATTGACTTCTGAATGATCTGGCACGGTGAGAAGATCCAACAACGCGGAAAGGATCTGGAAAAAGAGGTCAAGAACTCGTTGTGGAAGAGTTTTTATCCGTCTTCCTTCGCTTTTCCAATCGGCTGGAACGCTTGTTCAAGGGCAAAATGGAGCCGGAGATCCTCCTCACCAAATGCGACCTTCAAGAGGTACGCCAGAGCTCGGTTGAGGAGGATTGAGCTCAAGGAAGCACAAGAGCTCCAAATATCTCTAATCTTTGAAAGTCGACCCAACACTGGTCCTTTAGACCTTCAGACCTGCAAGAAAGACTCTCAAGCACCAAGAAAAGATCCTGGGGCCTTATTGGCAAGGGGATATGGCGGATGAGGCATGGCGGAAGCTCCTCCGACAAAGCGGCGTAGGGGAAGCACCGCTATCCTACTCTAGGGAGAAGTAGGTTGACTGGAATTGGGGTTTGCGTAGTAGAAGTGAAGGGGAAGCTAGGTGAGGGTGGTAGGATGGTCGGAACACGATGTAGAACGGAGGAACATGGTCGGAGCTCGAGAGCTCCGGCGAGGGTAGCCTAACCTATTCTATCTAATTAACTCACTAAAATATGAAATAAAAAGCACAGAATTAAACCTAAGACTAACTCTAACCTAAAGAAATCAAAATAGCGCAGCTCTTACATGGCTGAAGACCAGGGAGCAGAGGTGGCCAGCGACGGTCGCCTGGGTGCACCTCCCTCTTTCGTGAGCTTCTAGACCTGTAGGGATACACCATCTGTCACATGGAGACCTGCTTGGTCGAAGGAATGAGCTCTAATACTCGGGGGATGACCGAAATTGGAAGGAGGAGGAGGTGGGTTATTTATAAACAAGAGGGGACACCCTTATTAACTGGATGAATGGCAGAGCTACAAGCGATGTACACGGTATCTACAGACTCTACGTGGATCATGGTAGATTAATGATCATTTTGTGTGAAGGAATCGAGGGCGATGGATGGATAGATCATACGGGGATCTAGGATGAAAAGCATGGATTTGATAGTTCTGACGCAAGTCAGAGGCTGCGGGGACAGTTGACCAGCGGTCAACCAATCCTGGACACTGATTGGTCCACGCATGTGCGTAAGAAGACAAAACAACATGTTTATTAGTATTTAATTAATTAAAAATAGTAATTGATTTTATTAATGGTTGATTATAAAATAAAAATATTTATTTTTTAATGTGTTATTTTATTATAATTTTTATTTATTTTTTGGTGTTATATATTAGTAGTTAATTTTTAAGGGTATAATTGTAGGTATATTTACATATATTAACTATATTTGATTTTGTATATTTTATTATTTTATTATTTTATTTTATATATTTATAACTTATTTTCTATTTACATAAATAATTTTTTTATATTTTTGTGATATTATTTGTACACTTAAATAAATATGGGTATATATTACATAGGTATACTTATAGGTGTTTTATCTATGTTTTATATATATTATTTTATTTTTAACGAATTTTGTTGGGATTTATTTTGGTTTTATATTTTTAATAATATATAAGTGATATTTACAATATTATAAAAATATAAAAGGATAACGAATGAAAGAATATGGTTCACTTTTATTTATATACAAGTAATAACATAGGTATTTTGCCTATATTTTTACATAGACTTATTTTATTTTGTATTCTCTTTTTGGTTCTATTTTGATTTTAATATGTATGTATGTTATAAATAATAATTACAAAATTATAAAAATGCGAATTTGTAAGAATAATAAAGAATGAATAAATTGAATATTTTATTCAGATGTACTATACAATGAGGGTTCAAAACTTAACTTTCAAATTGTAACTCCAAAGAATATGAAACCACCTCCATTTAATAGCTCATGAAAATTTATATACAATTAGAGGTGATTTTGATATATTTTGAGTTTTTATTTGAAAGATATGGGTTTGTGAAGTTGGGATTTTGACTTTTTATTTTGTGTATAAAAGTATTCTGTATATTATTTTTGTACAAACTTAATTTTATTTTTTTATTTACATCATTTTCTACAACTTTCATGTACAAAATTTCTTCATTTGATGAACAAATAATAAAGAATAAAATAGGTATCAAAGATACTTTATTGGAAATAAAATAAATGGATTTTTATTGAATTTTGGCCCTTACCTCCCCTTACTTTATTCCTTGTCGACCAATTCATTTCTTGACTTGGTCGCGGGGTTTAGAGTCATAAAATATCTTCGATATTTTATTCTTTTATTTTCTTCTCTTTATTCTATAATTTTGGCATTAAAACCATATATTATACACAATAAATGCAATAAATAATGAATACTATTTTTGTACAAATTAATACTTTTTACATGCATTAGCTAGGGTTTTTAAGGCTAAGATGATATAATAAAGGTGATGAAATAGAGATTCATCACCCCCTATACTTGTCTTTGCTAGTCCCTAACAAACACTTATGGAATAACTATAAAAAAATAAAGAAGAAAAGAAAAAGAAAGACCAAATAGAATTGATTTCGATTATTAAACTTTTCTTCATAAAATCAAAGTTTGGAGCTCAGGTTAGACCTTGATGTGAAAATGTATGTGGAACCTGGTTGGGAACCAAACTTAAAACACAACAGCATTTGAGAGTCACAGAACTCGATTCAAATCACCTTAATAGCTCGGTCAGAACTAGCCTACATCATACACAAACCCTTATGACTATGAACCTTACTTGTGTAGTGTAATAGTGGCTCTCCTCAACTGAAATGACAAAAGAACTTACTTTTCCAGGATGACAACCCATTGATTCCCCAATCCAGCACTCTTTCCTCGAGGAGCGGGGTATTCCCTTCTAAGTTCATATGGCATCCGACTTAGGAGGAGGAGGTGAAGAAAAGAATGGACGGTAGCCAGTGCAGCTACCTATCCTGGGATGCATGCCAGTGTAGTCAAGACATTCAGCTGCAGGCTCGCATGGTATAACTTTGATGCTCAAGCTTGCTTATTGACTATACAACGTATATACGTACTCCGACAGGCATTTTATTTTTAATCGAGCATGTCCACTTTTTGGAGTTTTTTTCTTTTCTTTCTTCTTTTTTTTTGAAATACTATTTACAATGGCATTTATATTAGGAGTTTTCCCTCTTAAACCAGAAGACTATCCCTCTTTTAAAGCTTTATTGCAACCAACACTCTCTTGTCTTTAGACCTCATGGTAACTAGATCAGGTTGGGGTGCACTTCCCTCCCTAGATGAGGATGAATGTTTCCACTTGTGTGCATCTCAGACTAGTAAATCCAATCCCCTCACCACTCCAACTGAGTTGAGCCAAGTGAAAGGTGCAAGTGTCCAAGTTAAAGGTATAAAGGATCGGAAAAACTGATGCAAGCATTAAATCAATGATGTATGCTAAGAAGAAGACTTATAATGATTCCTCATGTTCTTCATGCTGGATGCAATACAAGGAATTTAAATTTTACACTAGTGATATGCATGGAGAAAATCAACCTACACAAATAATTCTATTAGCGTGAAGATTTTCAGTATTGATTTGGCTAAGTCCGGGAGATCTACTAGTGCATCTTGTTAGTGAAAATGTGTAGCTTAAAAATTTCAAGCACAATAAAAAATAACAATCTTAAGCTAGTATACATGCACCTAATTTGTATGCCACTCAAGTCGGGTCTCAACCACACATAAGGGGATGAAACAAACCCGATACACCATAGAGAATTCAAACCCTAGTTATTACAAACATATGGGTTCAAAGAGACAATGAAAATAGTGCAGAAAAATAAACTTAATCTAAGCTCTCTCTCACAAAGTAAAAATTAAAATAGTCTTCTTCGTCGATCTTTAAGTTTGTCCAGAATGCTCAAAATTATCTATTAAGATAGAAAATTTGATGAGTATCTGTAAAAAGAGAAATGTAGAGAATAAAATATAATTTAATGCAAAAACAAAAGAAGAATAAGAAAATGAAAGAAAGTAGATACAGAAATAAAATCGCAATAATTAATTACATCAATTGATCTAAATCCCTAACAATGTGTCGTTCCCCGACAACAATGCCGTCTGATGAGGCAATTTTCTACCTCTCTTAAAAATGATGTATTCTATTACAAGGAGGTAGAAAATGATCTATCAAAAACACAATTTGAAATATGTGGAAACTTTTTGTTTAGTAGGTGTACTAAGGCCAACTCAGAGAACAGTGGTTTTTAGTTGCATGATTTTAAAGTAATTTAAGTAACTAAATAACTGTGATAAAAATCTCAGTGTCAAAAGTAAAAGAGATAAATAAAATGCAATTAAATAGAGAAATAAATGAAGAACAAGATCTATAATTTTTCTATATGTAATACTTGATAAAATGATTATTTAATTCTAAAATGATTCACATATCTTTAAAGATATTTTCAAGAAATATTTGTTAATTTAATTCAAAGGTGTGGCCTACAAGATCAAGTTATCTATCTGGCAATTTATGGGATTCAATGATAATCCTCAATAAAATAGTCAACTATCCCGAAAGTAATTCTCAGATGCAAAGGCTAGATTTGATAAGTATTTATCAATCAAAATTCAATTGTAGGCTAAAAATGGCTTTGATTCGATCCAAGCATAGATTGATCAATAATCAGTTATGTCAGATTAATCTATAAGTCCTTTGTAATAATTTATTCCTCAAGGAATGATATTACTCATTAAACAACATGGAAAAACATCAAGAATCCTCCTCCATAATTTTTCTGCAAAAATATATCAATTTCTCCACTAGAATTTTAGAGATTATGTCAAACAAAGCATACGTAATCAGAAGGATTCCTTAAATAATATTAATAAAAATCAGCTCTAATTTGTACATGATATATATAGAATGAAATAGCACACAACAATGCATTAAAAATGGAGTTCAAATGAGAAAGATATGATAAAATGAAGTTTTAGAGACTAAAGTACAATAAAAATAAACTTTTTTTCTCAAAAGGGGCCTTGTAAGGACTTATCTGCAAATAGCAAAACCCACACGCACATGCTCTAGGTAGTGGAACTGACTTACGATTTTCTGGAAGCCGAGAGTGTTCATCATAAATTGCCCCCATTCACACGCCACTCGAGGCTCGGAGGCGGAGGTGCAGGTTCATGGGCGAGGCTGAGGCCTGGATGCTCGAGCCTCCATGTGGTTGGGTGAAGGTGGCTCGAGCCCACCCGAGCCTCAAGCGTGGGCCAAGGTGGCATGGTGACCTTGGGGTCATTCGATCGTGATTGAAGGTCAGTAGATGGATGACGAGGCAGTTGGCAACGATGGAGGTACAAAAGGCAGAGCAGAGCCTGGCCTATGCTATGGCACGGTGGTCGGTGGAACTCAATCAAGGAGAAGCTTGACAGAGGTGGTTGGTAAGCACTTTGAGGGCGGTGTTGCATGCAGTATTTGTGCGAGGTGGAGTTCGACCGTGGAGGTGTAGCTGGAGAATGACAATGAAGTGGGTGACTAAAGGCAAGGATGGAGGTCGAGCGATGATGGTGTGAAGGAGCTAGCGGAGATTGAGCTCCATTGATTGTGCCCTACATGTGATGGCAGAGGAGCGGGTTGCGGTCGAGCGTAGAAGTACGAGCGAGGAGAGGGAGAGACGGAGTTAGGGCTCTAGATGGTCGAGGTAGTGGGTGAAGGTCAAGGTGGAGGTGAGTGGAGGTTAAAGTGATCGGGGAAGAAGTGGGCGATTCAGGAACTCAGAAGAAATTAGATGGGGAAGAAGAAGGTAGAGAATGGGGAATTGCCTGAGATATAGGAGCAGTGGCTTGACTTACGAGTCATTGCCTCAGTGCTTGGTGTGAAGCACGAAGCTTAGCTTCGCTTGCAGGAAAAGTTGCATGACCGTAAGGGATGTGGATCACACATGGGGGAAAAGGTTATCGTCGGTAAAGGAAGGTTCTTCATCACCCACATTTTGCGGCTTTCTTTCTCTTTTCGATGTTCGATGGTGGTGGATGATTGGGGTCAGTGGAGGTGATGGGCTTTACAAGGAGGCGGAGGAGGAGCAATACCAGTGGAGGGCATAATGATCAATGGGTGGAGGAAGGGGAAATGGATACGGGCCATAATAGCTGCAACGTATGTAGGAGGTGCAAATACCACGAGAAAAGGTATAGGTGGAGGACAGTCATTGTGGGAAGAAGTGGGAGAAGAGAGAGGGTGCCACGTGGGCGGCAAGAGGATATACATCACACGTATATTTCTACTTTCATAGAGCAATCGATATATCAAGATCATCTACCATGTCCTATACCTATAAGTTTCCTTCTTGAGAGAGCACATGCTCATCCTGTAAGGGATCCTGGTGCACAGACAACTCAATAGTGCCATCGGTAAAAATAATGTGCTCATGGTATACCCGAGGCATGTGGGATGATATGGAAAATATGTGAGTAGGAGGAACAGAGCAAGACTTGTGACCATATACATGTAGCAACAACTCAGTCAAGGTAGGTGGTGGTCACAGGAGCAGGTGGAATAGCAGGCGTAGGTATGACAATGGTAGTGGTGGTGGAGGTGGTGGTAGAACAGGAGTAGGTATATGTGGTGGTATGACAACATGAGATGGAGGCATACTGATCTCCCCATCAGAGTCTGATGGGGCTAGTCTGTCACCTGTAAGAGAAAAAATACATGATAGACTAAAAAGTAACGTCAACACTGACAAAGTATCTCCTCCGAATCAAATAAAAACAATGGCACCCCTTTTGGGTATGGGAGTACCCAGCAAAAAACATGTCGGCTTCGAGGAGATCTTACCACAACCAAGAGAACAATCATAAACAAAGGCTACAAAACTAAACACCCGAGGTGTGGGAGTGAATAGATCCTTATCAGGAAACACATTGGAGAAAGGAATCTTCTCTCCCAAAATAGAGGAAGACACGTGGTTCACTAAGTAGCATGCAGTGAGAACTGCAACACCCCAGTAAGCGTGAGGAGCATGACTTTGAATCAATAGGTTTCTTATCACATCAAGTAAGTGATGGTGTTTCTCTCGACAACATCATTCTTTTGAGAAGTATGGGCACATGAGGTCTGGTGTACAATGCTAAGAGACGTGAAAAATTCAGAAAGCTAAAGGGTGCAAAACTCCAAGGCACTATCAGAACTCAGATATTTTACATTGGCATAAAATATATTCTTTCTCATTAATAAATAACTTGATAACAGACCTAGACTCAGACTTATTCTTTAAAAGGAAAACCCAAGAAAGTCTGGAAAATTCATCTACATTGACCATATAAAAATGGTGTCCATGGTTATCAGGAACTTGGCTCAGACCTCGGATTTCTAAATGAAGGAGCTCAAACAACTGAGAATTGCTCCGACTCTGACGAGATGGAAAGGAGGAACGATAATACTTCCTAAGTTGGCAAAAGCTTCACACTAGAAGGAAAATCGTGTGAAGATCTATAGGAGGACATGACATAACTTCTGTAGAGGAAGGTGGCCAAAACAAAGGATGTACGGTAAGATTGGTCCAGTAGGAATAGTGGAGGCAACAATATGAGGAGGCTGGACCGGTCTATAGAGCCCATGCTGCTCACGGCACATCCAATCACATTTGGTGAGTTTGTCTGTAGTATGATTAGGAATCATGTCAAGTTTTATCATTCTTTTCATAGAATTGAAATTCACATGTCCTAGCCTAGCATGCCATAAATTAGTAGATTCAATATTTTAAACAACATAAGTAGAGGAATCAAAACCAGAAATATTATTAACTGAACTATCAATGTCACTTCTTATTCTAAATAAAAGATCATGATCAGCCAAATATCCTTTTCCAAAGAAAACATCATGTCTCAGAAAAACCACTTTATTACATTTAAAGTCTAATTGAAAACCCTCTCTAACTAATAAAGAACCAGACAAGACATTCTTTTTAATATCAGGAGCGTGCAGGACCCTGCGCAAAGTCCAAACTCGTCCAGTTGAGAATCTCAGCTCGACTTGTCCGGACCCAAGTACCTTGGCTGCAGATCTGTTCCCCATCATTACTGTACCACCGGCTGAAGCCTGATAAGACACAAAGAATGTTCTGTCAGTACAAATGTGAACATTTGCACCTGTATCAACAAGCCACTCATTAGGCTCGTTTACAAAGTAGAGTTCATGGTTCACTGAGACAAACCCCTCACCGAACTCGCCTCCCTCAGTCAGCACAAAAGCCTGAGGAACGACATCCGTAGACTTCTGTTGGGTCTTCAGAGAAGGGCAATCCTTCTTCCAATGTCCAACCTGTCCACACTGCCAGCAAGGTTTGTTCTTTGGTTTTTTATAGATTTTTCCCTTGGCTTTCAGTTTCTTATTTTTCCTTTAGCATTGTTTCCCTTTGAGGTTATCACATTGACCTTAGGGTTCACGTCTAAAGGCATCACATGTTTTTGTTTCCTATGCTCCTCTTCAATAGCTATCGAGACCATCAAATCATCTAGAGAAATTTTTCCCTTCCTGTGTTTTAGGGACATCCCAAAATCTTCCCAGGACTTGGAAAATTTCTCAATGATCGACATGACCTGAAACTTTTCGGGAAGTTTCATTTCTGCCTCGGCTAACCCATGGAGTAATAACAAAAACTCATGAGCCTGTTCCGAAACCGATTTGCCCTCAATCATCTGAAATTTCAGGAACTTAGATACTGAGTATTTTTCAATACCCAGATCTTCCGTGTTGTATTTCTTTTCCAGTTCCTCCCACAGATCCTTAGCGGTCTTGGTGGATGCACCATAGACATCGAACAAAATGTTCGATAGTGCGGTAAAATTGCACCCATGACACAGACGGTCATGTTCTTTCCACGCATCCGCCATCTTAACCGCCTCAGGATCCGGATTTTGTTCAGATAACTTAGGCCACTCGGTTTCCATAATCGAAATCAGGCTAATCGTGGTTAGCCAGATTTTCATACGTTATTGCCAACGCTTGAAATTCTGACCCCCGAATTTCTCTGGCATACCAGTGAAATTCACACGAGACCGAAACCTCAAATCCGGTTTTTAGTTACACGTTATAACGTTGTCTCTCTAAGATTGTTGAGAAAACCGAGAATAGCATACATACAAAAATCCGATTAACCACAGATTTCCAGAACAGATTTTCATATGTATGAATCCAGATTAACAATGATAAGAGAAATATCCGATTAAATAACATATGCATATTCACGCAAGGGAAAATCTGGAAACCAATATCACGACAAACAATGCAACAAAGAAAGAGTAGAGTTAGAAATCACAACCGAAGCGTCCTATTGTAGGACTCCCCTTTGAGAGACAATGCCCCCCACTTTACCGGCGCATAGGGTCTTGACGTGCCGCTCCCAGGGTCCGACGGTCCATGCTCGTTGACGATGTGCACCGTGCTTGAGCGTCCTCGAAAGCCACCTCCGTAGACGAAACCCGAGATCGAGAGAGGAAAGGGCGTCCTCGGAAGAGAGAAGGGCGCTGAGAAGGAATAGAGAGAATGTTCGTAACCCACACCCACACACTTTAAGAGATACTTAAAGGCGCCCGGGCGGTTACGTTTTCGTGAGAGGATAATGGGGCGTACCCCTTGGAATTCAAACGGGCGGTTACAAAAATGACCCGGTCTTTGCCACGCCGCAGCCGCGGCCGGCCGGCCCAGCGCGGCGCGCGTGCGTGCGTGTGATGTGATCTAAAGTCCTCTCTATTATGTTTCCAGACTAGTCTCAGGACTTCCCACATAAAAACCAAGTGACAGTTTTGTCTCTCCACGATGTGGGACTAAACAACACCCCACATGGTTAAAACATTGAATTCCAGGAATTGAGATACATTAATACAACTTGATATTGACTATCAAATTGCATCAAACTATCCCAATACATTTAATTCCAACAGATTCATATACAACCATTGACGTTGGCATAGCCAATAAATCTCAAGCCATTGATGATAGAACTCGAAATTTGGAACAATTCAATTTCAACCATGGGAATATCTCAAATGATTAGTTATTGAGATCTTCACATTGTTCAGCCAAACATTTGCCAATCTCACTTTTGTTCTCCATCCCTTTTAGGTATGTATTTTGTTGATAGTCATTAGGTCTTCAATATTTTCAATGGCATCGACATCGTCATTGAAATCACTTGCTTTATAGATTTGACTTGATGATTGTGTATTAGAAAGTGGAGTGCTTGAACTATATAATAGATTGAGACTTGTTGTACCTTCTCCTTCAAAAACTTTCATTTTTCACTCTTATACGAGTTATCTATCAACCAATTTACATAACCCATCTTATAGCGAGGATCAAAGACAATAACAGAAACTAACATGACATTTATATTATCAATATTTGTTAAATATTTATCATAATTTTTCTTCATTTTGGAAGCCATCAACTGAATGCATGAATCACCACTTTTACATCTCCGTGAAAGAATCATCCCAATACTGAGCACGACTGGCATATATTTATTACCAGTAAAATATTGAGATCTAGACAGTTTCAATGTAGCATCATAAAATATCTTTAAAAAAGGTAATAAAGTACGGTTACGCTCCCAATTATAACACCCAAGAATACTTCTATTTCTCAAAGATGTGAGCTCATCCACATGTTAAGTATCAATTGTTTCTAATAAATCGAACGCCTATTCAATTTCACAACATCTTCCAGCATTAAAAATATGGAGTTCCGCATGGTTTCCACATCAAAAGAGACAAGATTCTTGCATGCAATATTCTTTTTCTCTATGCAAAACTTGAACCTTGATGATATTGTATCAGATGATCCCGCATACTTCACAAAACTACGAATTCTATAAATCCTCTTTTGTCAAACCTTCTTTAACAATGAGATTCATGATACGTACAACACATTTCATATGCATGTACTCATCATTGAGAACCGCTCCATTCCACTTATTTAACTTCTTTCGTGGATATTGAACTCCCACATCATTGGAACCTTCACGGTCATAATTTTCTCTATGCCCCATTTAAGCAGTTTTCCACAGCTTTACCAATAAATTCCCCTGAATGACCATATATATGATGGAAATAGTTATTTTCTTATGCAAAGTCCAATCAACATCAATAGAGTGTACAATAAGGCACATATATGAAGTCCAAGTATCTGTTGTGAGACAAATTCTAGAAGATGTCTTCGAGAAAAAACCCTGCGAGATTCATCTTTTCTTCATCATAAATATGGACATAGTCTCTAGGGATGGTAGAAGGAGAAGGCACTTTGAATTGTGGTGCGACATCATTGCAAAAATGGCGCAATCCTTCTCTTAGAACAGTTTTAAATGGAAACTCGTCAATAACTACCATTCTCACGAGGGCATTTCGACACTCTTCTTGATTGATCTTATGAGATATAGGAGAATGCGGCTTATGCGCTAACATCTTTTACCTCTTGAATTTATCACTGCCATCGAATTTTCTACATCATAGTAAATGATTATTCAAACTATTGGTTCCATAAGATGGGGACATTTGAGCTCTTCATCGTAATATTTGCAAAATTGTTTTCTTTCACTTATATCTTCTCGGTCTTTGATAATAAAATGATCCCATACCCATGAAGATCTTCTCGAAGATGAAATTCTACTAGTTTTATTTTGCGAATTGGTAGGATATGTGGATCCTCAGAATGAGCCTCATCTGTTGGAACTAAAGGTTCATGACTCATCCTTAAAGATCGAAGTTCGGATGTCGAATCATTTGTTTCAAACATCTCTGACATATAAAATAAAGATACAATTTCTAATGAGTGTAGGGAAAATATATATTTGCAACAAGTACTCCTTTCACATAAATGATATCCATACCTTCTAAATCTATAATAGGTTAAAAAAATATTCACAAGGAAACGGCACAACAGGCTCAAATTTGGTTTAAATTAACAATGGAAGGTAAGCAATTGAATTCATAAGTTGAAACGAGGGTAGCATATGTTGTGACCAACTTGATTACATGGATGCAACTATTCATACTTCTTGTATACTTTTCTTGAAACTGATAAGCATATGATGTATATAATTTAAGTAAGAAGCTTGCATGCACATCCTTGTTCTAATTTTTTTAAATATCTGTATTCATGTGTTGCCTCTCAAACATCAATCTCCGATTCTTATTGATCTTTAATATGGTTTTCTTCGACAAAGGACCTGTCCAAATATATGTTTGCATCCAGGATGATATTTGAAACAAATCAATGTTCTTGGACATATACATAGCATAACGAGTTCGCATATCGGAATCATATATAAATTATGTATGTGTATCCCCAACATGCAAAGTCCCTCTCTAATTTTTCACAAATAAAGTCATACTGCATATATGTTAGTTCTGTTAAAAATTGACAGTGTCTTGAAATATCTCATACATGCTCTATTGAAATGGTTCTATTGAAATGGTGCTTGTAATTGTTAATCTTTGGCTTTTCAATTTAATAATTTCATTTACGAATCATTGCATTAATCCTAAATGTAATTAATTACAAGTTGCCTATAGGAGGTGGTGTTGCAAGTGGTGTTGGCTGCATAGGCGGCACAATGGTGAAGGAGAGTAGGAGGTGGAGTTGGAGCCTTGGAAGCGGAGGAGAATTGACAGGGAGGAGACGTTGGCAGTGGTGAAATCACGAAGCCCTAGTGGTGGGAACCTGAGAGGCAAGAGCCATGGCACGTGAAGGACCTGTGAATCCTGAAGGACTTTTCCCAACCGGGTACCCGGAATACCTTTGGAGTTTTCCATCGGGTTGTGTGGGTCATCTCTCATGGATACCCGGCTAGAAAATCTCTCACATGTACCCATGAACTTAGGGGTTGAGACAATCGAGTTGGGTAGGGTACCCGTTTTGGCCCATAAATTTTGAGCACCCCTAACGCATTCTGCTCATGGCCTCCTTACTGTTGTGCCTCATGTTCTCTTCCTCCTCTCTGATGTTGTGGTTGTTCTCCTCCACCTATTTCCAACCACACGACTATTGCATCCACAGTTCTCCCCCTTCGCCACCTTAAGGAAGGTGATGTCCTTATATATCTCTACCCTCTCACAAGTATTCTTTCATCAAGATTTTTTTGGTGGTTTTATGATTTTTTTATTCTTATTCTTTGTTTGTGTTATATATATATATTTGGTTTAAATAGTTTTTTATTCGATCCTAATAATGTGGTTATTTTCAACATTATTCCAATGATTCTTGATTTATTGCAATGTGTTAGGATGTCTCGTGTAGTTCGTTTCTTTTGTCATTACAGTGGGAGTATATCGAAATCGAGTAACGACGTAATTTATGTTGGACATCATATGAAAACAATCAAAATTAGAACCATAATGAGAGTCATAGGGATAATTGGTAATATCAAGTCTGTGTTCAGGATGGACTTATTACAAGGAGTCGATTTGCAGGTATTTCATCGACAAAGGCAAGAAGTTGGATCATTTTACATAGGGGGTGTGCTGAGTTTGATGACGATGTTCGGGAAATTGTAGAATACACTGAGAAAATAGGTGTTGCATATTGGCACATGATGCTTACTATAACGGTATCGGTGATCGAATTCGTACCACAATGTATAAATACATCCGCTCCTCTTACAGTGAACATGGTTCCTTGTGTAGGTACCGAAGCTAATGAATCGAAACTTGATAGGTTGATGAAACCCTCACCGCAGAATACCGATGATGATATGGAAAATGACGATCATGAGAAGCGGAGGGAAAACGGATCGTGTTTGACATACAATTCCTGAACATAAGGGAGGGGATGGATATATTCTGAATGGCAATGATTCCATGAACTTTGATGATGGGATCAGTTTGAGTAATGAATTGAATAATAGTATGCTTTATAAATGCAAAGCTAGCATGGTGTACTACGTGAAGGTCTTCCACATAAAAAGGCATTACAACTTCACGGTAGTTGAATCCATGAAAGGAAATATCGCGATATATCGATAATATATCATTGATACATCGATGTCGAGATGAGACCGATATCGGTATCGATATGTACATATATCCTCCTTTTAAAGAATTTCCTTCACAAAAGTGCGTCAATATGGACGATATTTCGGTGATACATCGTTGTTATATCGTCGAAATATCGTATTGATATAATATCAAAACGATATCGATATCAATATGGACTTCTATGGTTGAATCAGACAGAAAGGTCTGGGATGTGCATTGTAGAGAATGAGGCAACAGTTGCTTGTGGAGATTACGTGATCATCGTCGACCAATCAAAGGTCAGTTTGTTGTCTCAATGGTTGACAAACCTTACAATCGTTTGAATGGATCAATCAATCAGGACCATCCGTAGTTGGATTATAACTTCATGGCACCCAGATTTCTTAATCAACTCAGAATATCCCCCTCAGTGAAGGTCTCGTATCTAGATATTGATTCGTGATGACTTCAGCTTCCAAGTTAGTCGAAAGAGAGTTTGAGGCACAAGGAGGAAGGGGATAGAAATGGTTTATGGCGATTGAAAAAATTTTATAACGAACTTTCCTATCTCTTTAGGGCTTTTGTAAAGGCTATTACAAGATTAGTTACAGATATCTTGACGATAACAATGAATGAAGGAGAGCTGTTTGAGAGGGTCTTCTAGGCATTCGGGCCATATATTGTGGCTTTTAAACACTGCAAACCTATTATTAGTGTAGATGGTACACACATGTAAGGAAGCTGCAAACCAAAGATTTTAATTACTTGCTCAAGTGATGCTGCTAACTACATTTTTCCACAAGCATTTGCTCTTATCAGTGAGGAGGATGGTCCTACTTGGGCTTGATTTCTGGAGAAGGTGTGTTTGCATATATTTTGTGATCATCCTGGACCCATATGTATGATATCGGACCATGCTCCTGGTATTCGTGTTGCACTTCATTACCTTGAGGTACAATTTCTGCCACCATACGTCCATTGGCGGTTTTGCCTACATCACGTTGCTAGCAATTTCAATGGCGCACACAGAATTCAATCATTCAAAAATGATAATGAAGGTGAGGAAAATCTATTCGCAATCAAAATGGTAAACTTACATGGATAATCTTAAAGAGTGTGATGAAAATATGATCAAGTGGTTTGACACCCATGTTTGTCCTAAAGAACAAAGGTCAATCACATTTGGTAGCGACACTTTAGGTACACCACAATGAACTTCTATGAAAACTATAATGCAACTCTCAAGGAAACAAGAAGCCTTCCAGTTGTGACATTAGTGTTGAAAACATGTTACAATTTCATTAGTTATTTTTGTGACCGACATGAAGAGGCGCAGAATTGCATTTTCAAGGTGACAGGTTCACTTGCGCATGACATGTTGAAGCATTGGATTGATAGAAGCAATGGACACCGATGCTTTCGCATATAGGGAGCATCGTTACACATGTACGAGGTCATCATAGGACAATGCGTGACACAATTTGGACTAAAAGGTGTAAAGAAACATGTGGTATTTATTAATGATGCATCATGTATCTGTTAGAAATGACAAATTTAGAGAATTCCGTACTCTCATGCTTGTGCATTACTATCTCATTTGAACCCAAATGTCGAGGAATACATAGGCCCTTAGTATACACGGCAAGAACAATTTCACATCTACAATGGTTTATTCTATGCAATCGGTGATCGGGATAAGTGGCCCCGATTTGATCATGCACTAGTTATTCCAGATTAAGAGAGGATAAGGAAAAATGGGTGACCAAAGTCCAAGAGGACGCATAATGAGATAGACATGAGGGAGAATATGGTCCAATCCCAATGGAGAACATATGGGGTAGAAGGCCATAATAGGAGAGATAGTGCCCATAGGAGGACTTAGAAAAAGTGTGGTAACTGTGGTGGATAGGGTCATAACAAGAGGAAATGCCCTAACATAACTGGTACGAGCACGTTTTAATTTCATTACATAGAATTCCTTTATTCCTTTAAATTGTTATGCTAGTTTCTGAAGATTTTATTTTTTTTGAACATATGGAGTCAGGCCCAGTTGATTGGGCAATTTTACGACTGCAGCAGAAACATTGTTCGGCTTCAGTTTGGGTGCACGATGTTTCTAATATTAATTGAATTATATGCCTGCATATACATATATTTTGCTGACCTTTAATCTATTTGGTGGTTTTAGGTGACATGATTGATTTGTTGTAGATGAAGGAAAAACACCTTGCGACATGTTCCATTGGACGAATGCATGGTTTCTGACATTTACTTGGTAGGATTCTTTCAAGTCATGCAGTTGGATTTCATATCTTTAGACCAATATCTTGTTACTGCAGTTGTAAAGAGATGGTGATTGGAGACCCATACATCCCACATGTGCCATGGAGAGATGGCATCTTACTATATATTATTCCCCGTGGAGTAGGAACTGTTCATGGCACTGTTCCACGGGGAATTTCCAATCATACCATCTTACTATATCTCCATATATCATGCCACTATTTTACCGTTTTTATTTATAGTATTATATTTGGATCGGATTGCTACATACTATCGTGTTGTATACGCCTCATTCACAAATACTCCTAACACCGTAGCCACACGCTGGCAGATATATGCTTCCTTCGTCAACACGTCATCAGCCATCGCCCTTCAATTCTTTTATCTTAATCAAACATCAACCCCATCAGTGGAGCTCTGCATGGAATGCTCATCCATTGAGAAATGCTCACGAAATTCTTGAGTGGATGACGGCATCGACGGAGAGATGTGGCAGCCCCTACAGTGTTGGTGACTCCGATCAACGATGAAAATGGCGACAGAGGGGCGAACTCGATCATGCATCTTTTTTCTTAAATGGGTGTTTTTTCTTTCTCCTTTTATTCTAGGATTTTTGGGTTTTCTTTATTATTTGATAGTTGTTTTCTGTTGCTCCTGTGCAACCTGTTCTACCGTTTGCTTTGCCAAAAATCTGATTCTCTTATACGTTCAAAATAAGGCATCAAGCATCACGAAATGCCATCAAGAACATGTCCCGCTTCCATTTCAGCGTATAGGTCACATCCTCTATGCTTATTACAAGTACTACCATCCCCAACAAAATCATATAAGAGGTAGATTCGTGGTTGATAGGGCTGAAGTTTTTACCATTTTGCAGTTTGATGTCAGTGCTTCGTGCTATGAATATGTGGCTCTCATGGGGGACATCGCCGGAAATGGGTGCCTCATGACAAGGTAACGTCTCTACGATTCCCACCTCCACTTTTGTTATCCATTATCGGATTTCTTAGAAATTATTTATAAACGATTTTTTATATTCTAACACATGTTCAAGATTCACGTGAGCATATTATCATATTAGCATATGCCAATACGGGTTTGAGATCTACTATTGTTATTCATATGTGAAATTAGAATTCCATCCAGGAAAAGAGTTTCATATATGATTTTTTTAACATGTAGCTTTGTCGGATGTTGTATTCGGATCGGTAGTGCATCAAATGATTAAATGGAATTATTGATAATGCTTTCTTCCAATTATTTGGGCATAACATAGAATTGTAGATAAGGTGGTGCGAATGATCGTTGTTGGTGATCTCTCTATCGAAGAAAAATCAATAGTACATTCATCTTACCAGTTCACAATCACATGTACTACTAGATGTCATGTCCTGTCCAGACAATGGATATGATGGTGGAGAGTTTTGATCTGCTTGGTTTTATGTCGGTTGTTTATGATTTTAGTATATTGCACAGATGCCACAGAAGGTGTGAGAACAAGATCATTGACGTTGTAGCGATGGTGGCAAGCTTCGATCGTTTCCATCTTGAGGTAAATGCCATTTAGTAGGATGAAAGGTCTTTGGTGTAATTTCTGCTTGGTTTTTAATTAATCACTTTAGATGCCTTTATTTCATGTTCTCATGTTGTAACTTAATAGGTATATTTATATACATGAAGATGTTAAATGTTATTTAAACAGTTTAACAAGCAGCCCATCTCATGTTGAACAACTTATTTCAAACAAAGATAATGACGATTTCATTAATGTGTTCTGCATAAGAGTTAGCCCTTATTAAAGGTTACACAATATTCATGTCATTATAGCAATAAGAAACTTTTAAATTTTAGTATCTATCTAATTGTGTGCTGGACATTAGCCTTTTTTGGATATATTGTGAAAATATTGCTGCGGATAACACAATTCAGGATATTTTTAGACAAGTTGACAGATTCTTTGACGTTAGGGATGGCATTATAATTTTACTTCGTCACGAGTATTCACGATAATTTAAAATCATGCATGTAGGGATAATGTTTATCCCAAAAAAAGAACAAATAAGTTGGTTGGGTGGCGATATTATTAGCTAACAATATTCTTGACAATGTCATATTAAACAATGGGTCCTCTATATAGCAATGTGGATTTCTTATCATAATCCAATTCACCATGATTTAACTGTTTATACAAAATCATGAAGAAGCAATTCATATTTGGTGCATCTCAGTTTTTTTGCTCGCATCCTCTATTGTCTTTTGGGTTGTTGCTACCGCAATAACACTAAGCAACCAATGCTTTCAATATTTGTTCTCTACTGCAACAATGAATATTGGAGATTGTGTGGATTGATCAACCCATTAGATGGCTTTCATTGCTACTTTTATTATGGTTGCTACATTTGATATTGGTGTTTTACTTTAGAGTTGCGGTTGATACTTCTTTCTTAGCGAGGAAATCTCACCTTCATTAGGAAGTATTCCAGTTCTGACTCCCAGTAGATATGAGCTTTTTGCAAGATCTTTTTCCTGAACAATGTGGTTGATATCTCGGCAACTTAAAATTTTTTTCTAAAGTACATCAATTTTTATTTATTTTATAGTAATATTTTCTATTAATCAATCATATTCTGTCTGTGTTAGATGCCTCCTTACGAAGAGTACTCTGGTGACTATGATTGTTTCTATAAGGTTGGCACTATGCACAATGTGTATTTCTCATAAATGATCAACGGATTTGCTTTCTCGCTTGCCATCATCGTTGTAGGCAATAGACTGGGGGCATGAAGGTATTGATGTTTTGTCTACTCAATGAGGTGGCATCTATAGGAAGGATAAATATATTGATGTTATAATTGTATAAATAATGATTATGTGAAGCTATAATGTTAGATTTATATTCTTCGTTTTTAAAGTGTGTTTTCACACAAATCATAACAATAAAAGTTAATGTTCAACATCTTTTGATTTTTAGCATTTCCTCTTTATTGTTGTTATTTTCATGTTTTTAGATTGTGTTGTTTTTTGATGAACATAATTCTACGAGTTACTCTAACAATGAGCAATCAATCCCAATTTTGCAAAATTATCCATGAATGATATTCTATCTCTTGAATTTCTGAAATAATACTTGCACGTAAAAATGACAACATTTAAATCATTCCACTCATGTATGGTATTTTTCCTCTTCTAATTTTGAGATATTATAAAACTCATAATTTTGTTCCTATGTTATATATTGGAATTTGAATTAGACAAACTGAACGTTATGAAGGGCCTTTTTCAGTATAGGGTATATTTCGATTAATAAACCCATTTTTGACATTAGGATATTATTCGATTATAATGTAATAAGTATTTCTTAGGTGACATCAATTTTTACTGCAATTTAATTTAGTTGAGTATAGTTTTTTTATATATTGATCTTAACAATGCAATCCAAGCAATCCATCTTGGAGCTTTTTGCTATTCATCTATGAGCTTTTTGTTCGTCTACTCTACAGAAACTTTCTATTTCTCTACAAATACACATGTATGTACATGTATGTTTCGTAATTTTTCGATGTGTTGCACAGAAATGGTTAAAGACTAGAGAATATTATTAAGTAAAAAATGATACGATTACATTTGGGTAATATGAGTGGCATGGTAATAAGGTTTCTTGCACATTCTGCATCATTTACATGTTCGTATATGCTATTTATTTAGAAAAAAAATATTGGGATGGTGTAGAATATGCTTCCCGTGCAAAGCACGGGGCTATGCACTAGTTTACCTTGTAGGATGCGACATATATTTTTGGTTTGAAAATTGATATCATCCCGGTGATTGGTTCCACTAATATGAGCAATAAGTATATGCTCATATTGGCACATACATACAGGGTGAGTTGAGGATTGGACCTCGATCACTTACCCCTTTTACATGGCTACACGTAATTATGCTCAAAGGAGTAAAATTGAAAACTCTGCACCGGAATGTTGCAATTTAATCTGTTTTATGGCACTTTCGTGTGGTGTCTTAGTCCCACATCGGGCGCTTCTGAGGAGCCGAGGGCTGGGAATCCGTATGATGAGGGTCGTGGGCAACGTTGCTCTGTACTTACCTGGACGGGGTCGATGGCTGATCAAGAAGGCCCATGTCCTAAGCGGGTGTCCTCCATTGCACTTTGGAGGGGTGCCCTCTTAACATCTTCCCAAGTGGGAAGAGTGTACGTCATAATTTGTTGCCGAGGGGTTACGCGCTGCAAAAATGATAATTCAACATTTCTCTTCTTACGCATTAGGAAAAAAACTAAATATTTCCTATGTTCTTGTTATTTTCTCTGCTTAGGGCCCGTTTGGTTCGGAGGAATAAGGATGGGGAATAAGGAGAATAAGAGTCTATTTTTTGTTCGGTTGGAGGATAGGAATAAGGAGAATAAGGTGAAATAAAAGTAGGTAAGGTGAGATAAAGATGGGAATAAGAGTGAAATAAGATGGAATGAAGAGGAGTAATCGTGTAATGGGAAATCGTGTCAGAAGGAGAATAGGTCCCTTATTCAAGGGTCTATTCTCCAAACGAACAGACCCTTAGAGTTCATACATACTCAATATTTGATTTCACGACTAATATCCACTCTTGAAATTTGTTAAAATTGCATCGATTGCTGTTAGTGCAGATCTGATATTTATTAAAACTACATCAATTACTGTTAGTAACTTAGTGCAGATTTGATAAGCTAGATTCTCAGGCGACTGTGAAATTGCAATGTTTGTTTTATGTTGTTTGACCCCAAATATTAAGTTCTGAAAATCGTACAGATGAATTTAGCCAGAAATTAAATATAAGATTCCACCGAAAATTTAATAACTTATAAAGAATAAAGGGTTTTTATCACTTGTGCCACTCCGAGATATCGTAATTTCAATTATGCCCCTATCTTTTTGATAACATCAGTTGTGCCCTTCATTTCTTTATCACTCCGTTATCAGTTAACATACTGGGATGCATTATTAGAGGCCCATGGGTTCCCTTATATAGGAGAGGAATCATTGGGCAAATTACATAAAGATGAAACAAAAAGAAGAGAATTACATAAAGGAACATTCTAAATATAGTAACATACTAAAGATAGTAGTTTATCTCAACACTCCCCCTCAAGCTGGAGCGTAGATATCAATAAGACTCAGCTTGGAATAACATCTCTGATAAGGTCCTCTTGCTAAAGCTTTTGTAAGTATATCCGCTATCTGGTCTCTAGAGCTGACGTGCGTAAGTAGTGATCATACCTTTCTGTATCATGTCACGAGTGTAGTGACAATCCACCTCTATGTGCTTCGTCCTTTCATAAAGGCTGGGTTATTTGCAATGAAAAGAGCAGCTTGATTATCGCATTGGAGGTGCATGGGAAGAGGTATTTCTATGGTCAGGTCAGTAAGAACTGATCTAATCCACATCATTTCTGTACTAGCCTGTGCCATGGCCCTGTATTCTGATTCAACACTTGATCTAGCAACCACGGTCTGCTTCTTACTCTTCCATGAAACCAGAGAATTTCCTATGAACACAACAAATCCAGTCGTAGACTTTCTGTCCTCTGGGCACCCAGCATAGTCTGCATCTGCATATGCTGTCACTGAGAGAGATGCGCCTCTGCTGAAAAGAAGTCCAGTACCATGTGAAGTCTTCAAATATCTCAGAATCATATGGACTGCATCCATATGTGCCTGTCTGGGCTGCTCCATAAATTGACTCACTTTGCTCACTGCAAATGCTATGTCAGGTCAGGTATAGTTATGTATAATAGCTTGCCAACCAGCTCTCTGTATCTTCTCTTGTCGACCTCCTAAGTGTCATCATCATGGAACTTCATGCTTGGATCAAGCGGGGTAGTGGCAGGTCTACAATCTGCCATGCCAGTCTCTAATGTCATCAACATAAACAAGAATAACTATAATACCTCTCTGGATCTTCTGTATGAACAAGGAGTGATCAGCAGTTGATCTAACAAACCCATGTTGCTCTATTAAGTCCAAGTGCTTTTGAAACCATGCTCTTGGACTTTGCTTAAGGCCATATATAGCCTTATGTAACCTGTAAACCTTCTGACACTTCCCCTCAGCAGTAAATCCAGGTGGCTGCTGCATGTAGACCTCCTCCTGAAGGTCACCATAGAGAAATGCATTCTTCACATCAAGCTGATAGAGAGGCCAATCTCGGGTCACAGCAACAACAAGGAGAATGTGTAGAGTAGAATGTCTGGCAACTGGGGAGAAAGTATCGTGATAGTCCACCCCATATGTCTGGGTAAATCCTTGTGCTACAAGTCTTGCCTTATAGCGATCCACACTGCCATCTGCATGGTGTTTCACAGTAAACACCCATTTGCATCCCACGACTGATGTATCGACAGGAGCAGGAACAAGACTCCACGTACCACGTAACTGTAGTGCAGCCATCTCCTCCTCCATGGCTAACCTCCACTGACTATCTTTGAGAGTGTCCTGATATGTCTTTGGTATCTGTACGGTTGATAGTGATAATGTAAATCTTCTAAAATCCTCTGACAACCTGCTCAACGAAATTTTGAGTTGCAAGAGGGTAAGTAGTACACGCTTGTTTCTGCTTTCGCAGAGCAATTGGTACGTCAAGATCATTTGCCAAGTTCTGGACTTGTATATTTTCCTCTTGAGAGAGTACCTGCTCCTCCTGTTGTATAGTTAATTCAGTAGTGCCATCAGTAGAGTTAATATGCTCATTACATACCTGAAGCGTGATGGATGATGGGCAAGGCTTGTGAGCTTAGTGGACAGAGCGAGATCTGCGAGGAACACTACGAGGTAAGAACTGAACCAACGGAGGTGGTGGAGGTCGTGGAGGACGTGGTGGAGGAGTAGGTGAATGTGAGGATCCAGTTGTAGGAGGTGGCGGCATGTATATTTCATCATTAGAGTCAGATGGATTAGGTCTGTCACCCGTAGGAGAAAAATACATGATCGACTCAAAGAAAGTAACGTCAGCACTAACAAAATATTTCTGGCTTAGAGGATCAAAGCAGCGATACCCCTTTTGGGTACGAGAGTAGCCGACAAACACACACTTGACAACTCTAGGAGAGAGCTTGTCACGCCCTGGAGAGACATCATGAACAAAAGCAACAGATCCAAACACACGAGGTATAAGAGAGAAGAGCTCCTTCTCTGGAAACGCAATCGAGTAGGGAATCTTCTCTCCTAACATGGACGAGAGCATACGGTTTACTAGATAGCAAGCAGTAAGGATAGCATCACCCCAGTAAGAATGAGGAGCACGGCTCTGTATCAGCAAAGTTCTGGTAACATCAAGTAGGTGACGGTGTTTGCGCTCGGCAACTCCGTTTTGTTGTGAAGTGTAGACACATGAGGTCTGATGAACAATGCCATGGGATTTAAGGAACTCAAATAGATGTAAGGTGCAAAATTCCAAGGCATTGTCCGAACGAATATACTTGACATTGGTAGAAAAAATATTTTTTATTTCATTGATAAAATACTTGATAGTAGATCCAACCTCAGACTTATTTTTCAATAAGAAGACCCAGGAAAGTCTAGAAAAATCATCGACCGCTACAAGATAAAACCGGTGTCCTTGGAGATCAGGAACACGACTAGGACCCCAAATGTCTAAATGAAGGAGCTCGAATAGCTGAGAACTGCTCCGACTCTGACGGGATGGAAAAGATGAACGGTGATGCTTCCCAAGCTGACATGCTTCACACTGAAAGGAGGATCTTGTAGAAATCTGAGGAAGAACATGACATAACTTCTGCAGAGGAAGATGTCCAAACCTAAGATGCCATAAATAAGGAGAGAAAGGTCCAGTAGGTATAATGGAAACACTAGCATGAGGAGGTTGGACCAGTCTATAGAGTCCCCGCTGCTCACGGCCACTGCCAATCATCCTGCCCGTAGGTATGTCCTGAAACACAAGAGATGGTGGGTCAAATATGGCACGATAATGCAGATCCTTAGTGATTTGACTAATAGAAAGTAAATTCATCTGAAACGCAGGAGCATATAGAACATTTTTTAGGCGCATGGACGGTGTCAATTGCACCTCCCCCTATCCTGTAACGGGTAAGTGGTCGCCATTAGCAATGACAACCCATCTGCCAGGTGGTATAGCCCTGTAGGCTTTAGCTGTGTTTTATCTCCACACAAGTGGTGAGAAGCACCAGAGTCCACAGTCCACTCTGTCATGTCTGCATTCGTACTACCATGAAAGGCATAAGTGATACCTGAGGAGCTCGAAGATGCTCTGGCTGCTGTAGCGATATTTGTGGTGGTGTCAACACTAGGAGTTATGATCTCCCGAATACAAGAGACAATATCATCCAGGCGCGGATCAGCCTGGGGAGCTGAAGTCACTGAAGGCACAATCTGCTCTGCTGCTCGACCAGAAACAGGATATCCATGCTTCTGATAGCATGTATCCTCTGCATGTCCAAGCTTGCGGCAGTAGGTGCAGGGACCACGATGTCGTCCACCACCTCTTCCTCGGGTTGTACGTCCTCTGGACTGGATCGCCCCACTATGACCACGAGAAGCGGCCATTGCTGAGGATTGCGAAGATGTGGCTGTCAACGGGATAGTGAGCCGGCTGAGACGGCTATATGCCTCCTCTATAGGTGGAATGGTTGCTCCAGTAAGAAGATGAGTACGTGCAGCATCATATTCTTTATCAAGTCCAGCCATGAAAACTCCAACCATCGTGGAGTTCCTATATGTCTTCTGCTGCTCAGTAGACGTCGTGATGGGCATGTAGCTATGGAGTTTTTCAAACATGCCACGTAGCGAAGAGTAGTAAACATACAAGGGGCGACCATTCTGCTTGGTGTTGTAGATGTCAGCTGTAGTTGAAGGATCTTTGCTTCATTCTTCGCCTGTGCATAGGTAGATGCCAAAGTGTCCCACATTGCCTTGGCAGTGGGCTGAGTTAGAATATCATTAGCTATCTCTGTAGTAAGAGTCCCACGTGCGTATGCATCATCTTGCTTCCAAGAAGCATTTGCTCTGGTCTTTTCCGTTGGCTCTGGATCTGTCAGGATGTGCTCCTCGTTGTTGTACTGCATGAGGGTGAGAAACCGCATGGACCATAACTCATAGTTGGTCCCATCCATCTTAACGATGGGAGCCGGGCCCTTGAAGGCTCCGGACGAAAAGATATCACCCTTGTTATCTGGCATGATATAAGATGGCCAAATAACGGAATCGATCGGAGAGTAAACCGATATAAATGAATCTACGGAATCATACGAAGAATTGGTTGTACGTGTAAATTCATGCAACCATCCTTTTTAATATTGCCACATGCTAGGGCCGGAAGATGTGATTTAAAGCCTCTAGATCATGCTCTGTGGTTGGTACTCCGATCGCAAAATCTGAGAGTCTTAGCACGGCTGCAGGAAGAGACCGTCGTTGTAAGGAGGCTAGGACCTGGTAGGTGACCTGGCCTGAGAGGAGGTGCACTGGACACCAAAGGCGTTCTGGCACGTGGTGCTGAGCACAAGAGGTGCGTTGGTGCTGGGCATAGGAGGTGCGCTGAGGGCCGTACACAGGAAGGCGCAAGAAGTCAGCGGTGGAGGGGGGCAGGCCTGGGTCAGAGGCGTGGGGCCTGGGTCAAGGTCAGGGGCGTGGGGGCCTGGGGCGGGAGGGGCACAGGGGCAGGAGGCGAAGGGGCTTGGGAGGCGTTAGGCGGGAGGGGCGCACAAGGACGGAAGGCACGGGCAATAGGGGCAGGGGCGATAGGGGCAGGGGCGGCGTGGGGCGAGAGAGGTGGGGTCGGGCAGGGGCGGCGCGGGGCGATAGGGGCAGGGGCGATAGGGGCACCGGCGATAGGGTCAGGGGCGATAGGGTCAGGGGCGATAGGGGCACCGGCGATAGGGGCAGGGGCGACGCGGGGCAGGAGAGGCGGGGTGGGGCAGGGGCGGCACGGGGGCATGTGGCCTGGGCAGAGGCAGCGCGGGATGACCTGGGGCGGCGGTGGAGAGGCCCGAGACGACGGTGGAGGCGTGGGGTTACGCGATGTGCACGGGAGGGAAAGGGAAGTGACAGGTGTCGGGTTTGGGAGGGGCTAGGGTTAGGGATGATACGAAAACTCCGGTCTTTTAGACCGTGTCTCTGATACCATGTTAAGGGAACATACTAGTATGCATTATGAGAGGCCCATGGGTTCCCTTATATAGGAGAGGAACCATTGATCAAATTACATAAAGATGAAACAAAAAGAAGAGAATTACATAAAGGAACATTCTAAATATAGTAACATACTAAAGATAGTAGTCTATCTCAACATGTCCGTCAGATTGACCGTCAATGAATTGACTTAACCATGGTTTTTTCAAATCTTGATGCAGTTAAGAGGGGTATTGTTGTCCAGAACTCTCCATCTTCTTCCTCCTCCATTTGTTCTTCTTCCTTTCTCTTTACAATGTCTCTCTCTTAGTTACACCTTCATGCATCCATCGAATCTTTAATTTTTTTGCATTTTCACGGATATGCCCTTATTACGGATCAAACTGTGAATTTTATTGAATTTTTTGATGAATTTTCATGAATCAATTAATCAAAAATTTATCTCAACTTAACAAATAATGAGCTAGGGGGCAACCTGGGGTGTGGGGGCGACCTGAGGACGTGGGGGAGGCAGGCGACCTAAGGGTGGCGGGGCTAGGGGGCGCGGGGGGAGGCAGGGTAGGGGGCGCAGGGGTCACGGGGACGCAAGGCCTGGGGGCGCAGGGGCAGGGGGAGGAGGCAGGGCAAAGGGGCGCGGGGTCGCAGGGGCAATGGGATGGGAGTTGCGATGGGCGGAGGGAGGTGCGGGGGGCAGTGCGGGGGGTGGAGGGGAGGTGCAGGGGGCGGAGGGGGGAGGTGGGGGGGAAGGGGTTGTCTCCTCGTTGGCAACGTCGACACGAACGTCGCTGGAGGTGGGGTTACTGGTGAAGAGGATGACAACGAGGGCATTGCCGGGATGCTCGGCCATGCTGGGGGCGTAGGATAGCGCCTCACGGTTGTCAGCACCTCCAAAGAAGTGGACTGTGATGGTATAAGAAATCTCTTGCAGAGACCTGAGTGGGCTACCGAGGTTGCGGTCGACGAGGATGCCGACGGAACAGGGGGCATGGCAGAGGACCCTCTGGTTGATGATGGGCGGGCTTGTAGACCATGACTATGGGAGTGGTTATGAAGGTTGTGAATAACGCCATGAGGGCCATGATAGCAAATGTGTCCTCGTTGAAGACTTTCTGGTCTTTCCCGATGTTAAGGACGATGAACTCCACGAGATCTTTGGTATTCATGAGGAAGCCGAGGGCGACCGATTCCATAAAGGGGATGCTCGCGAGAGGGAGACGCCAATGGTGCCAAAAATCTTGTCGAAACAGGCGGTACATATGACCAGTAATCCACAGGACTGACCGTCGCGGGGGAGGGGCATCGGAGGAGGAGTACCTAGAGGTTGAGGGGCGGAGGAGGAGGCGGGCCTGGAGGGGGAGGGGTGGAGGAGGAGGGAGGCTGCAGGAGAGCTCAAGGAGGAGGAGGGAGGAGCTGTGGAGGAGGAAGAGAAGGGAGGAAGAGGAGGAGGAAGAGGAAGATGATGGGTGAGGAGGAAGAGAAGGGAGGAAGAAGACAGGGGAGGAGGAGGACTTTTTAATCTTTTTTTAAATTTAATTCCATTTGTGACCTTGAAGTTAAAGTCTGTTTGTGTTGGTTATGGTCGCTCACTAACCCGAGGGGCACAAGTGATAGATTAGCAAGAAGTGCGGGGCACAACTTATATTACCAAAAAGATAGGGGCATAATTGAAATTGTGATATCTCGGAGGGGCACAAGTGATAAAAACCCAAGAATAAATTTTATATAATAATCAACGGATTGTTTATGTATCATCTGTTACCTTTTTATTTAGATTCAACGATCTTGTAAATAATCAACAGATTTTTCAAAGGTCGTAGAGAGGAATTACGTTGCTTACAGTATAATATTTTTTCTTGGAATTTTTACCAGGAAAACTATATAATCTTTGTTAATTACTCCACGACTTTTGAATCATCCTAATTTCTCTCTCATCCCCGTAAACTATTGTTCCGTCTTACCCCACGAACATTACCATTAAATTGACACATCTAGAGTTAACTTCCTTGGACTAAAAATGAGTTAATCTAACCAATCCACGATCGGACGACTAGAATTAACCAAGAGAAGAAAAAATAATCCTCCCACTGCATCTCCTCTTCCATCTCTCCTCCCTCACGAGGGCACTGGTCTGTGTTGGAGGAGGTGGGCTCGAGGGACCAGGCTTCCACAGGCAGAGGGGAGGCAGTCGGCTTCAAGAGGGAGGGATGCGACGTATATTTTTACGATTTTTTAATAAAATAAAAAACAAGATAAAATTAAATAAAATATGTAATAAATAAATACACATTAGTCTATCTTTTGGATTTTTAATAATTAGAATATAAATAAAATATAAGGGACAAATATACAGACTATACATACAGATTCAGAGTGATTTATTTTCTTTGATTTCTACTACGATTTTGATTTGTATTTTTGCATATTTTATTATAGCATAAAAGATAGGAAATAAATGAAAATAAATAAATAAATAATAGTTAATTTTATATATAAATTAATAGGGTTAAAATTATGCAATATATACAATATACAATGAGGTCTCAAAATTCAAGTTTTACAAATGAATTATGATTCTTTTAAATTTAGTCTTTTTTGTAGATAATTGAAAGTATATTGATTAAAAAGTGAGCAAGGTTCATAGGAGACCGTATGAGAGAGATATTGATGTTTACAGCTTTTGGTCTCAGAATTAGGGTTGGATTTTATTGGGCAAATAGACAAGTTATTATTATTTTTTGTTATTTTTCGTTTGTTAATGTTAATAATATGTGCATAATTGAGTTGATTTTATTTGATTTTGAGTTAATAAAAAATAATTGAAAATAAGAGAAATTATGCGATTATACATGTGATGATGTATAAGGATTTTGGATTCTTATGCAATTGTGCATGTTAAAAAATCAATATTAAGTGCACATATATGAATGATAGAAATACAATTTAAATGAATAAATGAAAGTAATGATTTGGAAACAAAGCTATATTTTCATCTTTTAGAGCGACGAATCACAATTTCATCAAACCTGTAAAAAAATATGCGAGTATTGGGACCGCGACATCGCTAGAGGGGTGGATAGTGGTTCGAGGCATGTTTAGAAATCTTCATGGAATAATCAACAAGTACGAAAGTAATAGGTCAAGCAATCCAATCAACACACCTGCATAACATTCTAGCATGGAAACCCACCTCGATAAAAACCACGAACTGAGTCTTCCTAACTCACGATTTTTTGATTAGTTGAGTTGATCAACTACTTCACTAAAAGTCCAAGATATTTACGCAGATATCTCAAATGTTTACAAAGCCGATGCTTCACAATCTTGGATCAAACACTAAGATCAACATTACAGTTCAGATATTGTAACACGATCAGAAGAACATGCGAGCTTTTGACTTTCTTCATGCTTCCTTGGGTACCCCATGTCCATGAGCTTCTTTTAGTATCAGACACCTAAAGTCTTGCAGAAAGATGTTAACTGGAAATAAGAGATATAATAATATACACCATATAGTATTATCTTCACAGATACCACGAAAGTAATTATTCAAAAAAGAGCAAATGACATCTTGAGATAAATCAATCAAATATAATTGCACTAAGAATATGCATATATAATAGAACTTTTGAAGCGTATATAGAAAGAAAATAATTATAATACTTTTGAACAAGGACAAGCAACAAGGTTGGGCTTCTACATCACTTTAGAGGGACAACTCTTCGCAGTCGTGTCAAGATGAGATCCACACTTGTAGTCCTACAATCACAAAGATTGTCCCAGTGACTATGATATAATTTTTTGTGTGTGTCACCTTTAAATTCACGAAGAAACAAAGTTATAACATAATAATCATTGTAGTGATCCAATTGGATCTAATAGTAATGTACAATCCCATATTTTTAGTAACAAGTACGCTTGGTTTCTACATCAGAGTATAGTTGAAAGTGTATCAAAATAGGAAGATGCATGCAGAATCATGAAAAAGAAACAAAAAATGAACGTGCACTAAAATCACACTGATCTACTGATGTAACCGTGAGATAAAATCGTGGGGTTTAAACCGTGGAAGTGTACTAGTGTTACATGAGTTTAAAATCGTGCAGATGCAATCTCTAGATGATATTGGTGGAATACGAGTCATTCTGATGAGCTGTTTTGAAGTATGAGATTCTACCAACGGAGTTCATGAATGAAGACTTTGCACAAACAATATCTACGTAATATTAAAAGCTGGATTTACTTAATATGCGACAAAAGAGTCTTCGAAGCTTCATATGCCAATATCAATTGAAAATAATAACTTAGACTGACTTTATCTTTAGAGCTGAGTATCTACGCAAGCTCAGTAATCTGATTACTGGAAAGGGATTTTTTTAAATAATTATTAAAAAATCGAAATTAATTAAATACACGGATAAAACACTTTAGAAAAATGGGTATTGATCGGCACCTCGGGTGTCGATTTGGAGATGGGCATTTTTCACAGAAATCCCATTTAACATTTTAATTCATATTCGATACTATACGATATTATAAATTATTATTAATTTTCTTAGATATGAATGAGGACATTTGAGGAATTTTTTAAATAATTTAAAAAAAACAAAATAAATTTAATAGGCTTTCAATATTTTCCTTCATCGCAATTTTTTTGATCTATCGCGAGTAGCTTCGTGCTCTCATTTTTTGAGGTGGAAAGATGGCTTACCGTTTCTTCTGCACCTCGTCTCGCTTCTCCCCGCTAATGTTATTGTAAAATGTGATGTATATCTCTATTTTTAATTATATTCTTCATTATTGAGATATACTTAGAATATATGTAATTGACATATCAGGAATATTAAAGTAAATATAAAGAAATTGAGAGTGTGCCCAACATTATTTACCATTAACATATGTCAACTCAACAACGTATAAGTTGACGTCAATTAACTTAAAAAATTGCAAGTATTTTATTAAAATCATAAAAAGACAAAGATGTGTTTACAAATAATAAGGAAAAATTACAATAACTTAAAGTTTTCATATCTTTAGAAATCCCTTCAGACCTCCTCCTCCATCTCCTACACCTCCTCCTTTGTCGTTTCCTTTTCCTCCATCTCCCATTTTTTTTGTAACTCTCATCATGTGTTGTCTTCTTCTTCTTCTTCTTCTTCTTCTTCTGCTTGGTCATTTGTTCCGAATGTGTTGGAATGTGCCCTGGAGGATGCGGTCTAGCTGACGACTTCCGTGGAGGTTCGATTGTTTCCTGATTTCTTGAAGTCCGTACACTTGTTGACTGGCGAGACGACTCTGATGGAGGAGGCTCGGTGATCCTTACTCTGGGAAAGGGTCTTCGAGGCAGCTCCGGACGTTGTTGTGGTATTATCGTGGATATACCAAACAACTATCTATCGAAATCAGTTGCCTCCATTTGCCGAACACTATCAAATATTAACGACTGCAAATCTCCTGAACTATATTGACTAGATGGTATGAGCTGAGAGGGTCCAGAGTCAAATTGACTCGAAGGACCAACAAGCGATGATCCTACAAGGTTTAGACATTTTTATTGTTTTAAGTATCACAAAATTTAAACATAATGTATTGAAATGAGTTCTTCTATTCCATAAGATATTTATACCTAAACCTCTAAATCCGGCTTCACCAATTTGAGACCCTGCAAAGCCATACTCGATATAGCTCATACCTGAAAGATGTTAATTACATTATGTGTCACATAAATTAAACAATAAGTAAGAGAAGGATACAATGTAATAAATTAACTATAATAACCTGTAGATATGAATCTTGGTTGAATTAGCGGAACTTCCTTCCGGCTGTATCCCTGACTCGAAGGACCATCAAATGAGGATCCTGCAAATTGTGATTGACCGAAAGCTTCTCCATATCATGCAAGAATGAGATATTCATCTTTTAGGAAATGTTACAGAAGATAAAAATTAGTTATTGTATTTAGTCATTTTATTACCTGAAGCTCCAAATCCGATTTGGTCATATTGAGATGCGAGTCCTTGATGACTTGATGGGTACCCTTGTCCGCCATACCCCGCAGACATCATTCCCGAGGTTCCAAATATCGACTCCTCCAT
Organism: Ottelia alismoides; assembly: GCA_037367405.1. Lineage (NCBI taxonomy): Eukaryota > Viridiplantae > Streptophyta > Magnoliopsida > Alismatales > Hydrocharitaceae > Ottelia > Ottelia alismoides. The sequence goes on along the minus strand of JAZKJV010007808.1, from coordinate 156,675 downwards.
TGTCTCACCTTGCGAAAATGCTTGCTTACCGTGTCCTGCTGTATTTTTATAAGGCATTGTGTTTATATGTCTAAAAATCGATATATTAATATGAGTTTACTATACATAAACAATTAAGTAAAAACCGAACTCCCAAACATCGACGGTGGTTGCGATCCCTCCCCACCATATTCTGTGTAATCCCTTCCTGTACGATTTACAACATATAATTTTATAAATTCACTCGTCTACGAGACAAACAAAATATTTTATTTGTAAGAAAGAAATCACAAAACCTGATGCTCCCGAAGTATGATGTTCCTGTGATGGCATGAATTGTTGCTGCTCATATTGTTGGAAGGGATACATCAAGAAGAACATGTTGAGTGTTTCATCGAACATGTTAATTGTATTTTCGACCGTTGTCCTCATATTGGAAGGTAAGTCTGTTAATCGTTTAAGTTTATCCATACGGTTCCTTCCTTGTACAATCGTATCCATCTATTTCATTTACGAATATAATAAAAATAATTTAATAGAATAAAAGAAGAATAAGTAGACTTTTTAAACATACCAGACGTCTTTCCATTGATCCGTGTGGTCGGTAAGCTACTGTAGGAGGAGGAATCTATGCTTGGGTCCATCTTCTTGTTATATTCCAATACCACTGCATGTAAATATCGGTATTGGAATCCGGGTACTCATAAACAACTGCGGCTTCCCTGTCATCCCAACGATCTACGTATTGTCGATGTATAGTAGACCTATTTAGGATGTCAGCACTTCGGGTTTTGTTGCGTCGAGATACAACATTTATCTTCTCAACGGAAGCAGGAATGTGTTGTCGCATCCCAAATTGACGCATCACGTGATCAGATAGGTGCATCACTACGGGATTGTAACAAATAAGTGGAACTCGACTCATCCAAACAACATGTCCACTTCTGCAGATAGGATGTAGTTGTGATATTTCTACATCAACGTACGCTATCCAAATCATCTGAATTTTATTTCAAAAAATTAGATATAATAGTTTACAATAATTTAAAAATAAATGTGAGGATTAATGTTTTTTTACCTGATGAGATTCTTGTGTATCCAGTTCGTTACGATAGAATGCTAGTGTTGTCGTATGCACGTTCTCTTTAAAACTGCGCACTCCACTTCAATGCTAATGCACCTCCGTTGATCTGAGCACCAGCACCTACTATTGGTCGTCCAATTTCTACATGCTCCCATGCCCAAACCTGTATTTCAAAATATTAGAAGACATAAATAGACAAAAAAACTATTGCTAACACGAGACATATGGAGTACTCTATATAACTGTAAAATTGAGAAGAAGCCGTATATCCTAGATGTGCCGATCTTTGCACCCCTATCGAGCTCTGAATACATATGCGCCAAAGCAGCAACACCCCAAGCAAATTAAGCGCATTCTTCCAATTCACGTAAATGTAATAGGTATCTAAAAAATTTGATTAAACGTTATTTTTAAGAATACAATAACACATAAAAATGTAGCTTTGAATCATTAGCGCATACCTTAGAGGCACCATATCTCCGCTGCTGTCTGGAAGAAAACTACATCATATATGATAAAAAAATCAGTGCTCTAACCAAACGGGTCGCTTGTTGTTCGTCTTCAATACCCTACAACGGATGTTTTGTGCTGAAGAAGACGTCGCGTATCCAAGACAGCTTCACTTTTCCACTCTTTATCCGAGTGGGTACTGCTCCTAACAAACTCAGGCACACTGCATCCCATCAACCTGTCAGAGAATCCGACCCAGTGACAGGTAGATCATCAACTCTTAATCCACTAATTAATCCATATCCTGTAGAGTAATGGTGTCCTCCGCTAAACGTAGGTGAAATGTGTGTGTATTAGGTCTCCGTCTCTCTAGTAAACTGGTCAGTAATGAGGGATCCATTTAGATTCTTCTCATTTTCATCACACATGAGAAACCCGACGCTTCTAACAATCGTTCTACTACGGCACTCTTCTTGTCAGAAATTATGTTAAGTAACTCATTATGCTCTACAAATCGAATCTGTAAAATATTTTGAATAAAAAATAAGTAACAGTATTACCAAACAGTAAATTTTAAAAATTATGAAATTACTTACCGAGCTAGTGGGTTGTGATGATCGATGGTCATTCTGCATATACAATACTGAGGTATCTACTGGTCCAGGAAGTCTATCCATTTGTGCCATCTACATTAATAATTGTAAATTTCATGAAACACGAACTATCAATTTAAAATGAAAATGAAATATAAACTATACAATTAAAATGTCCTTACATATCCATGTGTTCCTATGTTCACCGTGGACAACTTAATCTATTATATTCTGGTTGCTTGCAGATTTTACGTAATTTCGGTCGTATGCAATTTCATCCACTTCATTTCTAATTCTTTCCTGTATAGGTCTTCCGATATTTCTCTTCCCGTTTTTTGGAAGTAACATAACAGTGGCATCTTCTTCTCCTCAATAACGTCTATCTGGTATGGGATGAAAGAAGAAATTGTACGCCTTACGGTAGTAATCACTGGAGAAGTACTGCGAACATAGATCGTAATTATCTACGTGTGTACGAGTATGCGAAGCTGCGGCTATAACATGTGGACATACAAAGTATTTCATCTGCATAAACCCGCACATGCATTAACTTTCTCGGCCATTTAAATTGACTTCATGTGCAAATCCATCACGATCGCAGACTTGAAACTGAGTCAATGAAAATCTTTCGACGTGGCATTCTCTTGCCTTCCGATTTGTTTCTCTAATAATTCTTCATATTTCTTAGTCAAATATGTGGTCATTCCCTCTGACTCCTCACAACGATCATTGAAATAACCATTTATTTTAAGGAAGACTGTTAGATTCAGAGAAATAATTGGTAAAACACGTGCTCCTCTAAAGGCACCGTTAAAACTTTCAGATAAATTGGTTGTCATGTGTCCATAACGGTGTCTATTATCTAAACTTAATGTCCAATAACTCATTCCCATAAACCATATCAATTGCACGATGTCTAGCATTCCAAGCTGTCATATAGTTGATTTCAGTCTTCAACTCGTCCTTTATTTTATACTTTATTGCTCTCAGGGTCATACTAACTTTTACTTTAAAGGAAGATAAAATATACTGCGCTACAAAAATAGAAGTGCATTGGCGATGTTTCACTAAAGGATAGGATTTCTGCATGTATGCTTCCCCCTATATCCTGAAACATACCAATCTCCTCGCGATTTCCTCTCTGAAGCATGCAAACGCCATCCACAATTATCATAAATACAAACAACAGTCAAAATCTGCCTGTTTGATGCCTTGGGTTTGTATTGCACATGATTTTCCATGCTCCATTTCTGTAAGTCGTATTGTAGATCCATTTTCGACTTATAACTCCTATCTAACCAATAACTTAGTTCGGAATCATCAGTGGATTTCGATTGTCTATCTACAAATACTACATCTTCTGCTTCTGTAATTTCATGATCAAACACGTGAGTTAACTCCTCCATCGGTTCTTCTTCAGCATCCTCATTATTAACAGAATATGAGTTCCCCCTTTCCTCGTTACCTGTGACTAGAACTAGCGAACTATATCCAAAATCATGACAACTATTACCACCTATGTTTTCTTCCAATGTTTGAGAATCATTTCTGACTCGTTATTTTCGGACTCCTCATTTTCTTGTTCGGATATTTCTGTCACTAATTCATCTTCCACATTTACTTGTGAGAACCCCTCGATATCCTCAAATATTGTCGCATTTGTTGGCCTAATTAATTTACATCTTTGTTAGTTTAAATAAAAAAATATAACATTATTCCGTAATTTAAATGTGATTAATTTTACCTCGACGACGACATATTTTCCATATCAAAGGGAGTAGCTTCTATGAAAAGATGAATAAATCTCACACCGATGGTTGAACTCAACATTGCTAATGTGGATTCATCATCGTGAATCGGTACTGCAAAGAAAGTTGATCCCTCATACAACCACTTACATGTTAATGTAAGTATATACTGGTCGAGCAGGAGATCAGTGGCTTCAGATACTCGAGCCAGTAAACCAATGTATGTTAGTTGGCATGGTAATATAACCATCCGTTTCTTGCCCCCAATATATTCTACGTGGTCATCAGAGATATGAACCGATCCTCCCCAATATAATAAGACATGAGCGGTGTTGGAAGCCATCTATACAAATAAAATACATGATTTAATTAGTTTATTTAAATGTAACAATCATTAACATTTCAGTTGGATGTTATCTCTAATAATCGATTATTTAATTGATATACTAATCACTCAGAGATGGAATCCAAAAGTCCGATCTTGGGGACTCATCGGTGCTCATCACAGTGAGTCCTGCCAGCATTGTATAGAGACCCTCCTGATGAATCCACATTTCATCATCTTTATTCTATCATTTTGGCACCAAAAACCCTAGCAAATGCCTGTAAATAGCATTAAAATCACCATCTTAGCGTTCATGCATGTGCATCTAAACAATGTATAAATTACTGTAATTAAGGCCAAAATTATAGAATAAATAAAGAAAAGAAAAAGAATAAAATATTGTAAATATTTTATGACCCAAAATCCCGAGACCTAGGCATCTTGATGAATAGGTCGACAAGGAATAAAGTAGGGGGAGATAAGGTCAGGAACACAGATAAAATACCTATACATTTTATTCATTCTTTATTCATTTTGGGACCTATTTTTGGTTCCACTTTTTACACTTCAAATAAAGAAACTTTGTACATGAAAGTTGTAGATAATAAAATAAAGAAAAATACAAAATTGATTTCACAGAAAAATAATGTACAGGTAAAAAGTTATGGTCTGAATAAAAATCCAGAATGCCAACTTCCCAGACCCGTATCTCACAAATAAAAGCTCCAAATGCAGCGTACTCACCTTTAATTGTATATAGAATAAAATAATCTATCCAATGGTGGTGGTTTCGCATTTGGCGGAGCTACGGTTTGAAAATTGGGTTTTGGACCCTCATTGTATAAGTGTACAGATTAAAATATTCACTTTATTCCTCATTCATTATTTATCCGATTTCATATTTTAAGAGGTTGTAAATATTATTTATAATAATTATGTACATTAAAATCAGAATAAAAACATAAATAAAACTCAAAGAAAAATACTTGTATATATTATAATACATAGGTATAGTACAGGTATACATACATACACAAATAACACTCTCATTTTATTAAGTGTACAAAATAATTCAGAAAAATAAAATAAAAAGGTATTTATGTACATAAAAGTATTTTATGTTTTAGAAAAATGATAAATAAAAATAATAAAGATAAAATACACAAAATAAAAATAAAATACTTAAATATATATAGATATATATACTATAAAGGGCATAAATGCAAACTTGTAAAAAATACGTTTCATAAAAATAAATAAAAATCACAGAAAAATTCTTCATAAAATAATAAACATTTTTTATTTTATAACCTAACATCAATAAATTCATTTACTATTTTATTTTGATTTTTCAAATAATTTCTAATCTAAGTTTCCTGGTTGGTCCACGTGGACCAACCAGGCGCGGTCTAGAGTTGACCCCGGTCAACTCCCCCGACCAACGCCTGCCACCTCTGACGCCCGCGATTTTGCCCCATTTTCAAGAAATTATGGCGCCCGATCCTTCCATTTTCTCGCCTCGAATCCTTCTTGGAACTTCTTCCCTGATCATCACTCTCCCACGACGCGCCTTCAAACCACGCAAAATCCTCATGATGCGCGTGTGGATCTCGCTTGAAGGAGACGCCACCATCTTCTACTTAAACTGCCCGCCGTCTTCGAGCCCAAGTTTGAACCCTCATTAGCCATTAATCCTCCTCCCTGACGAGCTCTTCGTGTTGCTGGAGGTGACAGCTCCGCATCTACACCCTCAGGCGAGTCGAGGAGGCTCTGTAGCGGCTCCACCACCTCCGCCGACCACCGGCGTCGAGGTTCTTCTTCCTCAGGTAGTCCACCTTCGAGGCATCCATTATCTTCGTTCCTTTTTGTGTCATTTTATTCCCCTTAGCTTCAGTATCAAAAATCCCTAAAAAAATCCGAATTCCATCGATCAAATCGACCTCCCATCGCTCATAGCCGGAGCGCACCTCCGGCCGACATCTCTTCGCCGTCCACAGACCACCTCCGACATCCATTTCGCCTCTGCGGGGTCCAGGCAACTTGTCCTGGACCCTCTCACCTTGTTTTGCAGGTCAAAGCGCAGTCAAAGTCACTGGGGGCCATTTTGCAAGATTCGTCGGAGCTACCTGGAGCTTCGAGCTCCGCCGCCTCCGTGCCAGCACTCCAAAGCGCCTCCGACGAATCTGAGCCTCCCAGCACATAGCCGGACCTTCCAGGAGCCTGCAGCTCCATTTTGGAGCCCATCCACCTTCTGAGGAGCGAGATCGGAGTCGGGGAAGTTCGCCTCCGCCGGCCTTCTTCCCCGTTCTTCCTCCTCGCTTCTCCACCGTCCGATTGAGCCGCAGCTCCAGTTCGCGTGACGACCGTCCGATCTTCCAAGCCCGTCCACCGTCAGATCTCTGACTGAGATCTAATCCCAGACGTCAACGCCAACCGTCATCGGCCGCTCTCGTGCTGCCACGTGGATAAGTGGCCCGCTTCCCGCCGTTGGATCGTCCATCGTCGCCAGCCGTTGGATGCGCGCCACGCGTCACCTCCAGAGCGCCTAAGCGAGGGTATTTTGCAGTCAACCCCCGCTTATTTTGTAATTTCTATTCAGTCCAAAAACTGTGTTGCGTAGTTTAAATATTTCTGTAATATTTGCACTTAGAACCCCATAGTTTTCTTATTTGCACCGAGGTCCAATCCACGTCACCTCACGTGCCCGTGCGCGTGAGGGGGCTGGGTATTTTGCAGGGACCCCCCTGGGGTTTATTTATTTCGCTTAAGTCCATGAATGTTTGCTTTAAGTTGTAATATTTTGGAGAAACTGCATTGAACCCCTTGGAACTTTGTGATATTGCAAAAATACCCCTTCCAGGCGCGTGCGAGTCACGCACCCTGGTGGGTAAATTGCTCAGATACCCTTGCGGGTTTTGTTATTCATATTTAATCCTTGAAATGCATGTTTCAGTGTAAACTTTTATGGAAAAATTGCGTGTACGCCCCTGGATGTTTTAAATATTGCGCATATACCCCTGCCAGGACTGTTTAATGTTTGGATGCTTGTTGTATTTATTTGAATGACCAGTTTAAGCCCAAAAATTCCACAAAAATAGACTTAAGCATCTGGACATGTGTACTTTAACGCCACATATTTAGTTTTTGATTTTATTTTATTCGCACATTTATTAAAAATCAAAAACTTGCTTTTTGTGCACTGTCTAGCTTAGAAAATACCAAAAAAATATTAAAACACCTCCAAAAATTCCAAAAAAAAAATCACCTAGTGTCTATTTTAACCTATTTTAGTGTCAGTCCAAAAATCACTAAAAATCTCAAAAGAAAAACCTCAAAAATTTAAAAACACTCAAAAACTTCAAAAAAATATATAAAATAGTAGAAAACTCCAAAAATCAAAAACTTAGTTTCTGTGTGTTCCTTATTTTGTCCTTCTTATTTGAAAAATAGTGTGAAAATTTTGAGCTACTGGTTGCTATTTTTAAATCTCATTTTATTCACAGCCAGCCTTATTTGCACTGTTTTGCTTTATTTCAGTATTTAAAAATACCAAAAACACCTTGAAAATTTTCCAAAAATCACAAAAACAGTAAAAAACCCTAAAAAGACTAAAAACAATTTGTTTCTGAATTTTTGGTAATTTTTACTTAGTTTTATAAATATTCTATCTTGTCTTTTATTCCATTGTCTTTAAATTCCAATATTGAAAAAGAAAAAAGAAAAATATAAAATATAAAATTATAAAAATCAGAAAATTAAAAATCAAAATACAAAACAAATAAAAAATTAAAATAAAAAAATTTTAAAATTAAAAACCCACAAAAAAATTGTAGTTGCTTGCTTGCTTAGTGTAGACACTTTACACACACACACACACTTGTGCTTACATTTGCTTGAATTACCCTGCTTGCTCCCTGTGTTCGAACTCTCTGCATACTTGTCACTATACACCATTTGTGCAGAGTTAAAAATAAATTTTAACTCCACATTAGTTCTAATTTGTTGATCTTTAGTGTGGGTTAATTGTTGATTAAACGCGGATTTCATTGAGAGCCGGCACAGCGACGGTTGTCTCCGCCTTGTGTGAGACACCAATTTAGGCTCTCTCGATTTTCGTGATTATCACCTCCCGACGCTCGATTCCAAATCTAAATGAGAAGTAATTTTAACATGACTATGTGTACTTTTTAAATCTAAATGAATGCAATGATAATAAAGTGTTTAACCTTAATGCAATTGACATTAAAAAAATTTCATATTACATTTACATTTATTTTTTTCAACATCTGTAGGGTACTTCATACAAAGTTTATAACACAAATGATTTTCATTCAAATATAAACAAGAATTAATTTAAATATATATTTTAATTAAGTATCAATTTTGTACATCTAATTACTGATTAAAACCACGAAAAATTTAATACAAATAAAATTACTTGAAAGACGCGTGTTTTCGAAAAGAAATGTTATCCAATAAGACAAGAATATAATCCGATATCCGAAGATATATATCGCCTTCACTGATAAAAACCTGCAAAGAAAACACAAAAATATGTCTAAAAAAAATCTTATTCTTACTTGAATAAGATTAACAGATCGAGAGAAGAAATCGCGCTTCAGAATACCGAATGAGTGATTTAAGAGAGGAGGAGTAAGGGGAGAAGATGAAGAAGGAGAGGGGGTGAAAGTGTGAGGAGAAGGGAATGAGGGGAGGGGGTTTATATAAGAATGGGGGAGGAGGGGACCGTTGGCAATTTTCCAACGGTCCTCTCCCAAATCGGCACCTGAGGTGCTGATCGATACCCATTTTTAAAAATTTTTTTATCCGTGTCTATTTAATTATTTTCGATTTTTTAATAATTATTAAAAAAATCTCTACTGCAAATGTTATCAATTATAGCAAAGGCAGACTCACATATATGTGAATCCAGGCATAGCCCCCCTCCCTCTTCCAATTCGATGCACATATCCTATATTTAATATCAATTAAAATATCTCATCTATGTCTATTAAATGCCCCGTAAATCTCTTCTGTTTTAATTAATTTGCTCCAAGTACTCCACCGACTTCCAACTCCACCGACTTCCAACTTGTATCATATTTCACCCTCAATTAATCCTTATACAGACATCTAACTAATCCCCTACTTCTTTCCAAACCGTAATAATGTCAATTAATACTATCTCAATTTATATCCCTGTCATTAAATTTCTCGATACTACCAATTTAATTGCATGCAATAATATTTAACTTGAATTTGATGAGAACGTTTTTGAATTGAATCCTTCCAATTATTCTCCCTCTTAATTAACTCTCTTCCTCTTCCATACCCGAGCATCCTTTTATTTCCATTTGTCCCTTTTTTCTTAATCAATCTCATTTCTCTATCTTATCGGATGAGAAATTGAAGTTTTAAATGATGCATCTTTGATCTACGGAGTTTTATAACTTCTTTAATTAGTTTTATATCATCTCAATCAGACTTTGATTTCAACTTGACTTACAAATATCCAACATTGTATGGATTTTTTATATTAAAAATAGATATACTCATCTCTTTGTCTATAATTGTTTTATTATTCTATGTGATATGTATCTTCATTTTACATTGTAAACGGGTGAACTTTCCATGCACCTTGCCACGGCAACTGTGATTATCTTATGTGTCTAAATTTAATTACATTAAAATTTATGTAGTTATGATCTCGATAAAAAAAATTAAAATGATGAAACTTATATTGACAGTGTATTTTGAATTTTGAGATTCTTACTTTTAAAGTATTTCCTCAATAATAAAATGATGTTAAATACATCATTATATTGGCATGAGTCCTAGGTCCACCATTGAATTATAGATTATATTATCATAGTTTAACCTATTCATTGAGTTATTATCAAACCACTGTATGTTTCAACAAACTTCGGATTATTACTCTATCTCTTGTGGCGGATTCTCGTTGGAAATTGTCAGAAGATGGTGATTTTTCACTATTCTTCACTAATTTTTGTTTTTTTCACAATTGCTTTGTAAAGAAATAGGTAAATCCGCATTGCACTTCAAAATTTTCAATGAATTATTGGGGTTTTGTCATTATTTTTTTTTCATGCATTTTATTACGAGATAAGGCAGGTGCACTTTCATTCTGATAGACCGCTAGAAGATTTGGAAGATTATAGATAGTTACCACATATACGTGGTGGGATGCTCCACTAAATGCAGTTTGAAAGATTCATTAATAATATTATTTTTACACATTACAACAAGTAAAAATCTATATGCATTGATTATCAATTCTTAACTACATGTAATGATATTATTAAAAATAAAATTAGTACGTAAAAGGCCTACAATTTACTACATACCATTAGTATGGAGCATTGGGTCGGGCTGGCCCGGACCCGACCCGCAAAAGTTCGGGCTCGGACCGAACCCTGTGAACAAATAGGCCCAGCTCGGCCCTCATATTTCACAAATTTCATGTTCGGGCCGGGCCGGGTCCGAACTCGAAGTATAAATGGGCCGGACCCGAGCCCTCATATTTCAAAATATCATATTCGAACCAAATTAGGGAACATGGATTTTTAGTCACAATACGTCCAATATTTCCTTCTTCCATTAATAGTAACATTTTACCATAACAATATATCCAATATTCATGTGTTATGGATCAATTATATCCATAACAATAAATTGGAATCAAAGTACAATTTCATGGAATCAAATTAGGTGCGGGCTGAACCCGGCCCGAACCCGAGCCCGATCCAACGAGCCTTGAGTCGGGCACGGATCCTCGATTTGATAAAAAAGCAAGGCCCACGGAAAATTAATGGGCTCGGACCATGCTTTCTCGGGTTGGATCGGGTCGAGCCCAATGCTCCACCCTACATACCATGATTATCTCTTGACTTTTACGCACAAAATGATAATCTATCTATGCTAGATAAAAGTTTATATTAAAATGATCCATATGACACACTAAAATATCATCAAAGCTTAAACTTATTTTAAGCCATATCAAGGAAGCATACACGAAAAATCTAAAATACTATAGTTTAACGATGAGAATGTAAACCTTTACGCAAAACTACAAAATAAACGACATGGTGTAATACTTTAAAACACATAAAAAGCTTATCCACACTTGAATAACTTTTACATTTAGTTATACATCGAGCACTAAACATAATAGACATTATTTAAAAAAGTAATAAATACTCCACAAAAAAAGTACACAAATTATTTTATTTAAAATTAAATACATAATTTTAAATAAATAAATACATAGAGTTTGATTCAAATTACATGCATTTAAATAACCCAGCTACAAGTTAAAAATTATATTTTGTTCATGAAATTACTCTGTACATGCTTGATCGATGGTAAAAAGGTAATATCATAATCTTTAATGCTTGTATCGTCTCACGATGAATACCTTACTTTACTAGCGTGATGACACAGTAAATTGAAATAGTATAACAAACATAATCCACAATGCTCAAGACATATCGTTTCAAACTAGTTGAGATCCATCAATTTCTCAAATGATCTGCTTAAACATCTAAAGATCATTATCTTATCTACAATGATGAGGTCACTGCAGAGGCTGCGGCATCATCATATATTATTGATCATCATGAACCGACAACCACACGTGAGGTAGATGTATGGTGGTAATGTCAACTAAAGTCTCTGCAGTTATCTCATAAATAACAAATGATCATCTTTGCAAACATACATGGCAATCGCTCAAATGCGATTAAAACACTTCAAAATATTTACCATGCAAGAAGAAACAACAAAATCACGTCACTTGATCGGATACCCAATCATTAAGGTTCGTTTGGTTGGTGATGTATCTCATATTATCTCAAGGTAACTCGATAAAACACCTTACAAACTTGAGTTAAAATTCCATCACAAATCAACGTAACAGCGCATCACATTCCTTATTCCTACTCTAAGGCCCCCTTCGGGAACGGGAGTAAACGCCCCTTCGGGGGGTTTACCCGTTAACCCACTTCCCCTCTCTCATGTGTGGGATCCCACTTTATTTTTTTAAAATAAATAAATAAATCAATTCTCCATAGTTAATTCCATCAAAAAATAATATATTATACCATCATATCATATAAAAATTATAAACCACTCCACTTCTAATCACTTTTCCAAACTTAAATACAATTACATTACAATAACTACTTACTTTTCAAACTTCAATACAATCATATCACAACAAAACCACTTCTAACCTACCTCCAGTTCAACCCTATGTCAAAATACCAAAATAAAAAAAATTACCTTCTGCCAATTTAACCTGCCCTAACCTCTATAACAAAGACAACCACCTTAACTATCCAAATAGCTGAGGTTAGCCCTTAATACCTGACCCCGACCTCCCAACCGTCTGTCCAAAGCTCCCCAACTCGTCTTTCCCCCCACCCCCACCACCTCAACCCCATGGCCCCAACCCCCGCCCCCGCCCTCGACCTCTCCCGCCTCACCCCCTCCTCCCTCCTCTCCCTCACCTCCACACTCCTCCAAACCCTAACCCTAACCCCCTACTCACCCCCCGCCTCCGCCCACGCCTCCTCCCCTTCCCCTCACTCCCTCCTCCGCTCCCTCCTCCGCCCCTCTGCCGTGGACCACCGCCGCTCCGCCCTTGACCTCTGTCTATGCTCTGCCGCCATCCTCGCCTCCGAGGGTGGCGACCCGCCCCCGTCGATTTTCTGGGTCACCGAGGAGCTGAGGGAGGCCGCGCGCGGGGCAGTGCGGGGTCTTGCAAGCAGCCTCGGTTTGGAGGTTGGGGAGCTGGCGGAGGGCGTGGTGAGGGAGGTGGCGGTGGAGTTGAAGGGAGCGATCAGGGAGAGTTGCGTGGATGCAGAGGGGGAGGTGGCTGTGGAAGGGAGGGAGAAACCGGCTACTGTGCTCGCAGTTATCGCAGGGCTGCAGTTTAGGTGGTTGGTTAGTCAGGTTTGTGTTCTTCTATGTAGAATCTGATCTATCATCTGTGCGAGATTCACGTGTCTTTGTTTCCATATTCAGTTGGTAACAAACATCTATGACAAGCGTTGTGATCTGTATAAAATTGGAACGAAGCTCTTCTGAACCACACGAATGATTACTAGATGGTATGCAATCCGTAGAGAAAGACATCTCTGCATGCACCATTTAATGAAATATAGAGTTCAAAAAACGTCGAAGTTTCGATTAAAATACCCATAATGGTACAGTTGGAGTAGTGTCAATCTTACACGATTAACTCGACGATGGGCGATTCAAATTGTGGTTCAGTCGGAATAGTATTCAATTGAGAATGGTTTGGTTTTCTTTTTTTTCCCTTCATTTTCGGCTCGCGAGGAAAAGATAGGTACCCCAGCAGGATTTTTCATTGGGTCTGGACAATGAAAATTCATATTTCAGAAACCAATTTCCCATAATTGAACATGGGATCAAATGGCATGACAATTGTTTCAGTCTGATTGATCAGGTTAGCTCGAGTCTAAATGCCGGTTCAACATATGAACGTGTCATGGAGAAAAAATCACTTGAGTGATAAAGCGTTAAAGAGAGAGAAGGTATGAAGCTCCGGGTTTCTTTCACTTACGGGAGAAAAGCTCGTAGAGGTTGGTTGGGTGTCAGGCAAAATAAAAAAAGAGTAAATTGCTCAAAAGTCCCTGAACTATACACCTAATTTCAATGTCATACCCAAACTTTGAAAAATAACATTGTAGTATTTAATCTACTGATCCGGTAACAATGTGGTCTTCGGTTAACAAAAATGAGTTAACACTGTTTATTTTTAGATCGAAAGGACAAAAATGTCCTCCATTAGTATACAATGTCTAAACTCTCTTTTTTTAATAATTTTCTCCTCTTCGTCGAAACCCAAGATAACCCCATTTTTTTCATCTCCCGCTACACCATCTCTTCGCCCACCATCATCTCTCTCTCTCTCTCTCGCCTCTGCCACCTGCCACCTCCCCTGTGCACTTCCCTATCTGCTCCACCATCTCCGTTTCTAAATCTTACTTTTTTCTTGCTTAGTTCTGTGTATGTTCTTGTTGGAAGAAATAGATAACTTGTTTATTCAAGGGAACCTTAGGCTCTCTTATATAGAGGAAGCCTATGGGTAAATTACATAAGATGGAACAACGAAAATAAGCATGACACATAAGTACATAAATACTCGAAATATCTCTACACTCCTCTCCAGATGGAGTATAGATGTCAATCATGCTCAGTTTGGAAGAACATTTCTGAAACGGCCCTCTGAGCAACGGCTTAGTAAAAACATATGCAGTCTGTTCTCCTGAACTAACATGGGAAGTAAAAATCGGGAGGCCTCAACCCTGGAAGCTGTTCATTCCGGATGCTACCTAATGCGCACACCAGGGACCAGGTGATAATGGTACCACCGATAGAAGAATGTGGAGTGTCGAGTGTCTTGCTACTGGAGAGAAGGTGTCTTGATAGTCCATCCCATAGGTTTGGGTAAACCCTCTGGCCACAAGCCTTGCCTTATAGCGTTCTACACTACCCTATGCTCGTTGCTTTACCGGATACTCATCACCAATACATCGTAGGGAACTCCTTCTAGTTCTCAGTTCAGAGCCTTTGCTCATGGAGCTATATTTTTCATTAGAGATGACAATCAGGCGACTTAACTTAAGGGGTTGGATAATCTATCAAATGCTGGTTAAGTGTTGAGTATATGGGTTGTTTAATTTTAGAGAATCTATGGTTTATTATAGTCATTCTTCTTTTCTATCGTGACAACTCCTCTTCCCCTATTTACCTCCACCGCCTGATGCATAGTCTTAATCAGGACTCAAACCCCTTCTGAATCATATCCTTGGTATAGTGGCAGTCTACCTCAATATGCTTCGTCCTTTCATGAAATGCAGGATTATTAGCAATAAATAATGTTGCTTGATTGTCACATTGTAACTACATGGGTAATGGTACATCTATATGTAGATCTACTAATACGGTTCGAACCCACATCATCTCCGTACTTGCATGTGCTATGGCTCTGTACTCAGATTCAACACTAGGGGCCTGTTTGGTTGCTGGGTTGGATTGGGTTGGGTTGGATTGGGTTACCCCTGTGAATAGTAAACTGTGAGGAGGGTTGGAAGGGTTGGAAGGAGGGGTACACCGGTGTACCCCAACCCAACCCACTAATCAAACAGGCCCTAGGTTTAGCCACCATTGTCTGTTTCTTGCTTTTCCAAGAAACTAAGGAACTGCCAACAAAACCTGAGGTAGATTTCTGATCCCTAGGACATCCTGCATAATCTGCATCAACACATGCAAAGATAGAAAGATTTGTTTCTTTCCTGAACAACAATCCTGCACCAGGAGACGACTTTAGATATCTTAGTATCATATATACAACATCCATGTGTATCTGTCTGGGCTGTTCCATGAACTGACTCACCCGACTAACTGCAAAAGCAATGTCAGGTCTGGTGATATAATATAGAGAAGTTTTCCCACCATTTCTCTATATCTTCTTTTGTCAACTTCCTCTGTATCATCTCCATATAGCTTCATACTATGATCCATGGGAGTAGTGGAGGGTCGATACCCGATCATACCTGTATCAACAAGCATATCTGTAATGTATTATTTCCTTTGGGTTATCACAAGACCCTGCGCATTCCTCGCAAACTCCAATCCCAGAAAGTATCGTAGAGTACCAAGATCCTTGGTCACAAACTGATGGTCTAAAAATGCTTTTGCCATCTTTATCCCTGCATGTCATCTCCCGTAACAAGTATATCATCAACATATACCATAATAACAACAGTACCTCTAGGAGTCTTCTGGACAAACAAGGAGTGGTCAACATTTGATCTTATGAATCCTTATTTCTGGATGAGATCTGAAAGTTTTTGAAACCATGCTCGCGGACTTTGTTTAAGACCATATATGGCATTGTGAAGTCTACACACCATATGACACTCCCCCTCAACAACAAACCCCGGAGGCTGCTGCATGTAGACTTCTCCCTGCAGATCTCCGTATAAAAAGGCATTTTTAACATCAAGTTGAACAAGGTCCAATCACGTACCACTGCGACTGACAGAAGAACACGTAGAGTTGAATGACGGGCCACCGGGGAAAAAGTGTACATATAATCCACGCCATAGGTCTAAGTGAATCCACAGGCCACTAGTCTTGCTTTATAGCGACCAAGGATGCCATTCGCATTATATTTGACCGTAAAGACCCATTTACAACTGACCACAGAAGCTCCTGGGGGAGCAACAACCAAGCTCCGTGTACCACGAGATCGCAATGCAGCCATTTCCTCTTTCATGGCTAACCGTCAACTGCTATCTTTCAAGGCATCCTGATAGTTCCATGGTATCTCCACGGTAGATAGGGAAAAAGCGAATCTATGAAAATCACCAGTGAGGCGATGGAATGAAACCTGTAACGCAAGTGGATAAGACGCACGCGTCCGCTTGGACTTCCTCAAGGCAATAGGTACATCCAAATCATCAGCAGTGTCCATTTGTACATCATTGTCCTGCATTTGTGCATTGTCAGTCCCATCATTACTAGTATGACATGGACATACCTGGGGCGTGGTGGATGAATGACGACCTCCATGAGCAAGATTCGGACGACGAGTATAAAATTTCGATAGAGGTGGGACTGGTGGTTGTGGAGGTGGTGGTGACGGTGGTGGCACAATAGGAGTAGGTATGTGATCAGACTGACATACATGAGGAGGTGACACATAAATGTCATCATCAGTAGTGGAAGGAACCTTCCTGTCACCTGTAGGCGAGAAATACATGACATTTTCAAAGAAGGTGACATCAACACTGGCATAATATCTGTTATTCACAGGATTATAGCATCTATCGCCCTTTTGAGTACGAGAGTACCACAGAAACACACACTTGACATCCTTAGGTGAGAGCTTGTCAATCCCTGGAGTGAGGTGATGGACAAAAGCAATTAAACCAAAAACACGAGGAGTTAGTGAGAACAATTCCCTGTCAGGAAAGACAACAGAAAGAGGGACTTTCTCATCTAACACAGAAGATGGCATACGATTGATCAGATAACCTGCCATAAGAACATCATCACCCCAAAAAGACAGAGGAGCACAACTATGAATGAGTAAAGTCCGAGCCATATCAAGGAGATGACGATGTTTTCTCTCTGCAACATCGTTCTGTTGAGACGTGTAGGCACAAGTTGTTTGATGAATAATGCCACGCGACAAGAAGAAACGAGACAGTGCATGAGTGCAAACTTCTAATGCATTATCTGTGCGCACAATCTTCACATTAGAAGAAAAAACATTCCGAATTTCATTGATAAGATTTTTAATTACATCCCCCGCTTAAGATTTATTTTTCAATAAAAAGACCCAAGACAATTTAGAGAAATCATCTACGGCCACTAGGTAAAATCTGTGTCCCTGGTGATCAGGTACACGACTCGGACCCCAAATGTCAACATGCAATAATTCAAAAGGAGAGCGACTGCCCCTATACTCACGACGAGGGAAAGTAGACATGTGATGCTTTCCCAACTGACAGGCTTCACATTGAAAAGAAGACTTTGGTGAGTCTGGGATAAGATATGACGTAGCTTCTGAAAAGGAACATGACCAAAACGCAGATGCCAGGTAAACAGAGAAGTAGAACCACTGGACTGAGATGATACATCAGCATAGGAGGTGTGAACCAACCGATAAAGTCCATCCTGCTCATGGCCACAATCAATCACCTTGCCCGTTAGAATGTCCTGAAAAATAAGAGATGATGGGTCAAATATAGCTCGACAATGCAAATCCTTTGTAAGCTGACTAATAGAAAGTAAGTTCATTGAGAAATCTGGAGCATGCAAAACATTCAGCAGGCGAATAGAGGGTGTCAAACTGATCTCCCCCCTGTCCAATGATGGGGGAATGAGTCCCATCTGCTATTACTACCGATCTCCTTAGGGAAAAATCCTTGTAGGATGTAAACTTATCTCTGTCCCGACAGAGATGATGTGTCGCACCGGAGTCCATGATCCATTCCGAAACATCGGAACTGTAACATGATGTAAAGGCATAAATGCTACATGATGTGCTTGCCGTAGATGACGTGCTGACAAAGGCTGAAGTTGCAATGTCTGAATGTCCTCCTGGTGAGTCAGTAGTGGCAGGAGGCATGATATCCCGTAGTCTAGCGACAAGATCCTCAAACCGTTGGTCTGAAGTGGATGGCGGTGTAGGCATAGCATGCCCGGCTACACGGGCAGATGCAGGAAAACCATGTTTAAAATAGCATGTATCTTCCGCATGACCTGGACGATGACAGAAGGTGCATGGCTGACGGAAGCGGCCGGCTCAACCACGAGGTCCACAACCACGAAAAGAGGAGGGGACACCTTTGCCTCGGGAAGCAGCCATCGCTGAAGGAGGTGGCGTAGACGTTGGAGAAGGAACCGAGATTCGTTTGAGTCGTCGATACACTTCCTCCACTGGAGGAATAGTAGCATCTGCCAGTATCTGCGAGCGAGCCGCATCATACTCCAGGTCTAGTGCCGCTAGTACGACCCCTACCATTGTAGCATTTCGGAACATCTTTTGCTGCTCAGGGGTCGCTGCCAGGGGGAATGATACTGTAAAGCTTCTCAAACATCCCCCGTAGGGATGTATACAACGAATGCAGCGGTCGGCCATTCTGCTTGACCGTAAAGATGTCATGCTGAAGTTGGAGGATCTTGGTCTCGTTCCTCATCTGCGAGTACGTCGCGGCAAGAATATCCCACATGGCCTTAGCCGTGGGCTGATGTAGGACATCATTGGCAATCTCCATTATCAGAGTGCCAGAAAGCCAGACCTTGGCATACGAATCATCAGCCTCCCATGAGGTGTAAATCCCCGTCTTCTCCGCCGGCTCATCTTCGGTAAGAATGTTTTTTTGAAGTCCGTTGGATTTCATGAGACTCATGAACTGCATCGCCCAGAGCTCGTAATTCGTCCCATCCATCTTGACTATTGGCATTGGACTTTTGAAGGCGCCAATGGAGGGCATATCGATCTTTTTTTCTGACATAGTTGCCGGAGATGAAGAACTAGGGTTTGTAGACCAATGAGAAATCGTCTACAGAAACATGTAGGGATATGAGTGCATATGTAGACTTATGCACTCATACCCATGAAGAGAAGGAGATGTAGTCGGTGCCAAGGCCATAAATGTCGGTTTCGGACACCATTTCGGTATCGACTAAAATAGAATTTCGATGGAATTTCGACCGGAATTTTGGTCGAATTTCGATTTCGACTGGATATCGATATTCGAAAGAAATTCGACCGAACTTCGCTGAAATTTGAGGCCATAGTCGGCACTGAGTTGGGGGAAAGGGGCGGCTGGATGAGTGGTGACGGAAGGGGGGGGCTTAGGGGCCGCACACGGGGTAGGGGTTGCGGGTAGGGGCCACATCGCCCATGGGTTGGAGGCGGCGGGAAGGGGGTGGGCGACGGGGAGGGGGTGGGCGGCGAGGATGAGAGGCGACGGGGAGGGGGCGGCGGCTAGGGTTTAGGGTGGAGGCTCGGATACCATGTTGGAAGAAATAGAGAACTTGTTTATTCCACGGAATCCTATGCTCTCTTATATAGAAGAAGCATGTGGGTAAATTACATAAGATGGAACAACGAAAATAAACATGACACATAAGTACATAAATACTAGAAATATCTCTAAGGTTCTTCATTTATTATCTTCTAGAATCTTTGAGTCTTATGTTCTGCATGTCTACAACCGTTTAGATTCGCCTGTATGTAACAACGTTTTCTTCCATGTATTTTCATTTGATTAGGGTGACATGTTCGATATTGTTTAGGAGGAGTTCTTGGATTCGTGTGATTTAAATACATTCATCCACATCACATGTACAGAATAAAGGGATAAATGGATCCATTGTATTAGAAATTTTATTAGAAATATTCTACTGAAGATTTAATCAAGCCATATTGGTTAATTCTAGGCCTTGGATGGGCGAATAAAATTGATTTTCTTATGGTTTCATCTTATATCAATTCTGTTTGGGAGCAAGAAATATAGGTTTACTTAATATCTCTGATCATTTCACAAGTAATCAAGTCAAACTTCTATGCAGGGATAGTTCTAGCGGTTCTGATCCTCGGAATTACAAGCACCCGAATCATCTACAGAATAAACCATCTGCTCGTTGGGTATTTCATCGTCAACATGTCAACAAGGCAGTAGATCTGAATCCTGGAAGTTGATTGACTCAACTTCTCCACCACCGAGCCATTGCTAGGAGGAGTCGTTGTTCATCTTCTTGATTAGCCTTTGCCCTAAGCCGTGAGAGCGGAGTGGGGAGGCAATCATCATAGCCATCTTCAACCCTCCATTGACCGGAGTTGCGAACTGCTTGGACTCATCCTTCGACTCGAAGATGCAACATTATTGTATGGAGAGGAATGACATAGCACGAACAGAACAGAAAGAGACGAGCATTGTGTAGGCAAGCCGAGGGAAGATGTCCCTCCACCTCAGTCCCTCATCCGAATGGTCTCCAAATCACTGTCGGTCCGAGCGGAGATCCCACTACCTCCACTCTGTCTCCGAGCCAAAATATTGGAGTAACCGCGTCGACCTTATATGCCCCGTAGGAATTGTTTGTCGATCCACTAGCTTTGCAGAGAAGTCAGACCCTTGGATCTTCCCCAAGTCATCGTCGACTTCTTCCTGTTTGATGTTATGGTGTGAGGGTGGGGGAGCTTAAGGGGGAGGGGGCTGAGGCGGGGAGAGAGATGATGATACGAGAGAAGTGGGATGAGATGGAGAAGGTGAGGATGACAACGAAGGGGTATTTTTGTCCTTTCAATTTAAAAGATAACGATGTTAACTCGATTCTGTTAACCGAAGACCACATTGTTACCAAATCAAGATTAGGTATCATATTATTACTTTTCAAAGATTAGGTATGACACTGAAATTGGGTGTATAGTTCATGGATTTTTGTGTAATTTACTCTAAAAATCTTAAATCTTTAAAATAAATTATTAGCTTCGTATATCATTTTTTTGTAATAGAGATACAAACTTATAGTGCATGCAATGTATTGATAAGTTATATTTAATTCAGTTGTGACACTGAGTCCACGAACAATGTATTTCTTTGGATGATAGCAGTCAAACATATTCCATTGAAATATGATATATCAATTCGATAATAATATTGCACCAAGAATAGCATTCATATACGCCAAAAAAGAAACC
This sequence comes from Ottelia alismoides, assembly GCA_037367405.1. Lineage (NCBI taxonomy): Eukaryota > Viridiplantae > Streptophyta > Magnoliopsida > Alismatales > Hydrocharitaceae > Ottelia > Ottelia alismoides. The sequence continues at coordinate 135,227 of JAZKJV010007808.1, read as the reverse complement.
GTGGATAAGTAATTTGAAGGAAATGACCTGTTAGCTTGAAAAATATCATCAGGTGTTTTGCATCAAATAGAAAGAAGGGAAATTTTTGTCAATATAATCTAGGTATAATTCAAAACTACACAGACAAAGGAGTAGCTTTTGCTCAACCAAACCCTTCTTCTACTATTTTGCTTGTTCAACGTATAAAAAACAACGCCCATAAGCACTTAATTTTCAAAAACTATCTCACTTTATTGACCACTATATTATTTTTTTACCTTAAAGTATGTAATCAAGGATTTCGTATAAGTAGGGCTAAGACTGAATATATGGAGTGCACATTTGATTGAAACAACAATGAAGGACTTGAGGTGAAGATTGGAGACAATAGCATTCGGATGAAAGATCCTTTTAGATACTTGGGATCTTTTTTGCAACAAGATGGCGAAATTGATGAAGATGTTACTCATAGAATAAATGCATGTTAGCTAAAGTGGAGAGGAGCTCCTACTATTTTTTATGATAAGAAAATCCCTTTGAAAGTCAAAGGAAAGTATTACAGAGCAATCGTGAAACCTGCTATACTTTATGGATCAGAATGCTGACCTGTGAACCATAAACATGTACAAAGAATGATAGTACCAAAAATAGAAATGTTAAGGTGGATATATGGTCATACACGGCAATATTGAATTCGAAATGACGCGATTAGAAGGAAAGTTGGTGTAGCTCCGATAGAGGATAAGATGAGAGAAATCCGCTTAAGATGATTTGTCCATTTGCAAAGGAGATCGGTTGATGCACCAGTTAGAAGATGTGAGATGCTGAGCCGGTTAAGAGATGACAAGGAAGGCCCAAGAAGTGTTGGAATGAGACTATCTTAAGGGATTTTGGTTATTTGAATTTAAACCGAGAATGACCTAGAATAGATCTGGCAAAAAATCCATGTAGCCGACCCTACTAACCAATCCTACTTAATTGTGGGAAAAGGCTTTGTTATTGTTGTTGTTAACACGTGATCAAATTGGAGATGGGGTGAATCACATTATTTTAAAATGGCAGATTGTTGGATTCATACTAATTAAGATACAACATGTGTTATTAGTCATGACTCCAACACAACAAAGGAAAGCCTTACACTTATCGTCTTTGCTTTACTTTTGGAGTACTTTGGTTAATGAGAAAAAGGGTGGTGAAGATGATGAGTATGCTGTGAAGCTGGTTGTAATTGGAGGGTGCAAACACAAGTTATTGGTAGATTGAGAAAGTGGTTATGTTGCATCTTTGTTTCAGTGTTAGTCAGTTTTCAACTTCGATGGAATGATTCTGAATTCCCAGAGACCATTAAGTTGCTCGGAGCACACAAGCTGCAAAGAATAATAGAGCGAAGTAACAGCTTTGCAATTCAGCCTGTATTGACCAGTTGACAACTTCAACACGTGGACCGGTTTTTGTTACTTTGCTTGGGAAAAAATCCCCACATTTACTCCCACCCCAATTATTAATCCTTCGTGTGCGTTATTTAAAAGAAATATCCATAGGCCTTTACCATGGCAAAATGTGGGGTTTTCACCTCGAGGATCAAACAAATACGAACATCATCATCTGATCTATAGAAGACAAGTACAATATAAATCTGAATTAGGTCTATTATGGGAGCGACTGGCGGTTTCAGGTATTTGGTTATGCGGTCTACAACCGATTATCGAGGTGTGCAGATTTGTTCCGATAGGCCACCACAGAGATTTTTTGGTATGTTGGGAATACACAGTTTTGTGCAGTTGTGTATTTATTAATTTTTAATAAATAGGCAATTCATTACTACTAATGTTCAACTCTTCAAATAACATATCCCAAGATCCAATAGTAAATAATTAAGGTAAGTTTGCAGATTTAATATAACTTTTGATATATTTTTACAGTGTTGCAGAAGTCACCCTTCTGGCCCGACTAGTAGGTCCGACTAGTCTAGTCAGTGGGGTGGCCGACTGAGTACCGACTAATTCCGATTAGGTACACTAGTCGACCAATTTTTCCTTGGAGATATCTTTTATTTTATTATGATAGTATAAAAATGTACAAAATCTATGTAAATATATGTATAACCATGGGATATATATTTGAAATAATCATAAAATTCAAAACCGGTTAAAGTCCGACTAAATCCGACTAGTCGTCCGACTGCCGATTAATCTTTAGTCAGTGACCCAGTCGACCGAGAACCAACTACCGACTTCTGCAACCTTGTATTTTTATAAACATGATTTCTATAAGCAATTGTCTCCTCCACACAATTCATAAACATATTATTAAAAATAAATAAATTTTTAAAAATAGTTGAATGTTGAACTCCAAGTTATATATCGTCTTCATCAAGAACACAAACAGAATTTCCAGTGTATGTGGCATAATATGTGGTTATGCGGATTAAATATGCGGCATAGACGACATAATGTCCTGCATAAAGAATGCGGTCAGCTCTACCTACCGCATGGACATTTATGTGGTTGCACATGCGGTTCACGTGGCCACATTCTTGGACACTGACGTTCAATGAAATGGAAGATGCGGACTGTATATTACTTGAACTTGGAGAATATATTGATATTTACAAACTATATATAATGACACTAGTGAATTGACTAGATCATATGAAAGATAGTCTGAGTATTGAGGAAACAAAGAAAACAGTACATCGACTCGGCGACTTCTCTATAAATTCAACTCATTAGTGCAAATCATGTATTGCATTATCCTGATTCCGCATCATAAATCGGGACTTAATCTAAAATTCTGGCCTATTTTGACTCGTCTTGAATGCAGGTCCATTACCCTCATCTTGGAAACCTGTCCTCACTAGTGATTCCTTGTGCCCTGACTGCTCTGGATCATTGGTCGACCGAAGTGAAGGTATTGATTATGTTCACAAAACCATGCTTACTTTTTTTGATGAAATCACTTGAATAGTGGAGGATGATATTTTTTCTTTAAGTAATAAACTACGGATGAACTCATATGAAAGTGAGACTTCATTGTTCATGGAAATACTACACTTTTCATTCTAGACATCTTATAGAAAACCATGTTTAGGTTTTCAAATTATTTTTCCTGATATTTTTCACAAGGAAAATATTGTCAAGGTGCACTCCCACCCCACCCTCACACAAGAGAAAAACATAAAAATTCAATCAAAATGCACATTTCAAAACCCCTTTTGCACATAAAGCCTTCTTTCAAAAAAGAAGTGAAGAAAGCAAGGCTTTCTCCTGCTTCCTAATAGGGATACTTTTACTCTCTAGCAAAATAACCTTAAAATATCCATTTGCATTGCATATTCACCTGCATATTGCATAGACGGAAGTCACCTAGAAACAATCTTCCGAAGAATGTCAAAAAATACAGAAGTTATCATAACCCCAAGTAAGATGGTTACTCCTAATATCCATTGCACAAGAAACTTCTGCTGCAAGAATCGAGTGCAATTTGTATATCTTTGGGAGATCCGTCTTTATCCAAGGAATCACGTGAAAAGCTGAAGCTTGAAAGTGATATTTGGCCTCCAAAAATTTCTGTAATCACATGCTAAATCCTCATTTTTTCCTCATTAAGGAACATAGTTTTCTCATAATGAAACTTTTAGTACTCCAGAATATGCCTATCACAACCAGCAGGATCACTTGGCTATGAATGTAGTTAGAGAAGCCAGAAGAAATTACTTATGACGGTGCACCTTCCATACTTTTATGGCTGTGTTAACATTGGGGCAAATACCAGGTCGCATGTCCCTTTAAACGTGCACATGTCTTGCCCTTCAGGTACACCCTGAAGCTTTGTTCTGCAAAGCTAAAGTGGACCTAAAGAGATTTTTTTTGACAAAATACCTAGCAAGATCAACCTGTCCTTTCATAACTGTAATTTACCTTCTTTTATCACTACTAGTAAAAAAAGAGAAACCAATTGGAGAACACCATTAGCATTCCCTTTAAAAGGGTGAAAGCTTCTTCAGAATAAAGATTATCCTCTCAATTGTGGTATTTGACTTTGCAAGCCTTGGTGCTTGTATCCGCATGTCAATCTTTTTGCTTATACACCATAACTTCATTGAAAACAACATCCATAAAGACTATTTTTTGGGAGAAATCCATAAAGACAATAGACAACACGGATAACCAAGCATTATTTGTGTTTTTTTCTAAAACAAGCAAACAAATTACCTACATCATGGAGTATCACCCCCATGCCCTTGTAATGGAGAGGTTTGCAGCCATTGATTGGCATGGCCAATGGAATTGACTTTTGAAAATTGGAATTTGTTCAACATGCAAATTCGAATAACTCCAAGTGAGTACTCATCCTGAATGATCTATCATTTCAATCTTTGCCAGCGCATAGAAAACATGATCGAACATGACTGATTGTGTGGATAGAATTGAATTGAGCAAGGCAATCTCCCGCCTTTGGACAAAAGCCTTTATCTGATCATGACTTAAATATTTTCAGTTAGTGGTAAGAGAGTAAAATGTAAATTTAATTGTCACTGGGACAACCTATAGCAATGACGAAACATCTCACTTATGACATCTTACGGAAAAGTATCACTTTCGATGATGCTCCTTCATCATCGCATCATTCCCTAGACCCCTTGTAATCTTCCCTGAGTGGGAATCAACCAAATAGTAGAAACCACTTTTGTGATGAAACCGCAATTAAAGACTTTTGTGATAGAACTTGCCACACCCAAACCAATGTTATTGAATATCCTTGCACACTCGCTCAAGCATATGGGTGAGGTGAGACCTTGGTACCTAGCCAAGCCTCATACAAGCACCTTGCCACCGTCTCTGGGAGAGCGTCTTTAACAATATGGGACCTTTGACCCAAGATTTGGATCTAACTTTACTATTAGACACTTGCTCTTCTACAACTTGTGAGTAAGTGGGGTGCGGAGTCTTCTTCTCAGGGGAGGGGGATAGCTGGGGGTGTGAGAACCGAGTGGGAGTGGGTGGTGTCATGGTAGGATCGATGATTTTGTTGTAGAGACTGAGGCCATTGATCTAACAACAACATCAACAAAGCCTTTTCCCACAATTAAGTAGGGAGGTCATTGATCTATGAGTTGCCATAACCTGGTTATTTATTTATGTTGTGGGAAGATCGCACCGTAGGGACGGTCACATAACGAAGGGGGTTTGGAAGGTTCGAGGCCCGATGTTGGTGGTCGTGGTGACTCCATGTGGTTTGAGGTACCCTTGATGGGTAGTAATCAGAGAAGTTTCATTGCAAAGGGATGTCCGTATAGGGAAACATCTTTGGTAGTGAGCTCCTTAGGTCTTCCTTTGGTGGAGGCGTGTTTCGTTGGGGAGATGGATTATTGGATTCTGTATAAGGCCTCGTGATGAAGAAGGTGGTAAGGCTGCTGTTATAGGAAGAACAGACGGCTGCTGAGCAATGTCATCTAGTAATGCTTATTTTTTTGTGACAGCCTAACAAGATGTTAGCATCATTGTGGCCTTCAAGGTTAGGTGGCATTGTTCGATGCCGTGACCATTGTTCCATCACATTGTCATTGGCATAACTGGGAGAGGTGAAGGAATTGCTAGCAGATGAGATGTCATTTTGGGGTTCCTTGGACATCATGGTTGAGGTAGTGGGTTGTACGGCAATTTCCTTCCTGATGACCTTACTTTTTTGGTGTGGAGGGTACATTTCCCTAACGTAGTGGACTTGGATGAAGAGGGATCAGTGGAGATAACGATCAGTACGCCTTTGATAGCAGGGGAAGCAAAGGAGTCTGGCAGAGAGGCGATGCTGGTTGGTGGTTTGGATTTGGCATCACCAACTGTGGAAGTCCAGGCATCGTCATATGCATTATTTGTGAGAAGGGGTTGCGAAGATGGTGACCCAGTCAACGCTGCCTTCTCGACAATGATTATTCTTCGTTTTTTGTCATTTTTCACTGCATGTCATGTTAAGTGTTGAATGCTCATGAAGTTGACCCGGTCTTGTTGATGAGGCGATGCGAGTTGATGGACTCGATTTATGTACCAAAGATAAATGAGGAGGAACATGGAGAAAGGTGTTAAACTGGAGGGAAGGAGACAGGAGGAGTATCAAGGAGAATAATAATGAGGTGTAAATTTTGGAGAAGTTTTTGCATTTTTTGATTACATTTTATAAAAAAATTATTTTCATCGAATTGGCGAAAGGGTTTAGGTATTAAATGGCACAATTTTAGCTGGACGGCGATGTAATTTTTGAGATCAATGATATATACACGTAATATTGAAAGATAATTGCGGCATCTATAAAGGAATCCCTTCTCACAACTTGACAGATGTCTTGCCCTATCCAAGGGGAAGCTATGGCAAGTGCATGAGAGCTTCCTGCCTTTTGAGTTGGTACATAAAACGTGACTGCGTTATTTGAAGTGCAAGCGGCAATCTGTGTTGAGTTCTTATCCTAGATGAGATCTCTACTTGCTTGTTGTTGCTCTGAGCTACTACTCCAAAGATATGTGACCTTGTCTTAAGGAAATGGTCATAATCTGATCAATTTTTTCCGTTAGGGCTCATGGCCTAATACATATGAATAATCACATTTTTTGTCCAGTCATCACTCTTTTAAAACTCTTAACCACTATTTTCTCAGACAAGTGCTTCTTGTTCATTTTGACTAATTAGGTATGTCAAAGATTTGCAAGAATCCATGTAGCCGACCCTACTTATAGTGGGAGAAGGCTTAGTACATTTTAGGTATGTCAAAGATTTGAAGCCTGGATTGAATCTATGCTTTCTAAATAAAAAAGCAGTCTATGGATAGATTTTCTTTGAATCAATGATACTAACCAATGTCTACAACGATATGGCTATAAAAATACAAATTTTTTTCTTTGTGCTGATCTCGGACGCACTAGGCGTCTTGTTCAGGGAGGCAGTCGAGTCGGGCTGGTGTTAGGGCTACTGTAGGGAGGATATATCCATTCCTATACTTCAGTACACGGATGATACTATCCTCTTTCTCGGGGGTACTGAGGAGCAATCCGCTAATGCGGTACAACTGGTCAATATTGTTTGTGATATGGCGGGCCTGGAGATCTATAAGAGCAAGTCAGTGGTGATTACGTTTGGGATGATGGGGGTTGAGCGGAACGCCGTGGCGGGTCTCACGGACTGCCCCTTGAGCACCCTGTCAATCCATTACTTAGGCTTACCGTTGGTGTCTGGAAAGTTGAAGGCGTCAAACTGGGATGATGTCATCAGAAGGTTGGAGCGAAAGCTGGGGGTTGGAAGGCGGTCACCTTATCCAGAGGAGGTAAACTCATATTACTAAGAAATGTGCTTGCGGGGATTCTAGTTTTCTTCTACTCTACGAGGTTACTGTCGGTGGGAGTAAGAAGGAAAATTGTGTCCATCATAAGGAATTTCTTCTGATCGGATGGGAGACAGCAGAGGAGTGGTATCCATTTGGTCAACTGGGAAGAGATGACGAAGAACCGTGAGGATGGTGGGTTAGGCATCCGAGATGTGCAAAATATGAACAACACATTGATCTCGAAGTGGATCATCTCCATTTGGGGCAATGCGTCCTCTCTGGTGGTTAGGCTCATTCGGACTATCTATGGGATCTCGAGTCAGCTCGTCGCGAATAGGGTCTGTAACGAATCCCCCTTTTGCTCGGGCATCCGTGCCGTTCTTCCGTTGATATTGAACCGGGTGCACCCGACGATTGGGGATGGCAACCTTTTCCGTTTCTGGAGGGACGACTGGACGGCCGCGGGGACCCTTGCGGATGGATTCCCTCGGCTCTTCGCGTTGGCCGATTCGAAGAACATCACTCTGGCGTAGACTGCGGCTACGGGTAGCTGGGCCTCTATATTCCTCTCGGATCTCTCGGACCAGCGGTTGGAAGATTATTTGCTGATGCAGGAGGTTCTACCCCAGACTAGCGTTCTATCCGAGGGCAGGGACCATTTCCAATGGTCGAACGGGACTTTCTCGATGAGGAGAGCCTACGATGCACTCAACAAGCATGAACATGACCAAGATCGGGAGTTGTTGGATGACGTTAAAATCGTGTGGGAAGCAAATATTCTGAGCAAAATTAAGGTTTTCCTCTGGTGTCTTTGTAGAGGCCGGTTGTTGGTCAAGGTGCGTAGAGGCCGCCTGTTGGGCCTTGAAAATACGTGCTGTGACGGATGTGAGGAAGAGACGGAGGACTCATGCCACCTTTTCTTGTAGTGCCCGGCCTCGGTCCAGGTGTGGCAGACCCTTGGTCATCCTTGGATCCAAATTGAGGGGCTATTTGAATTCTGGGCATCAATAAAGCGGGCTCGCAGGAACGCCACGGTTGATTATTGGAAACCACTCGCGACCCTGTGGGCAATCTGGTTGGGGCGTAACGAAAAGATATTCAACAATCAGAGGTTCTACGAAGATAATATTGTTGCTCACTGTAATGCTCTCTGTAACCCCTGGGGATCATGAATCTTATAAATTTCTTAAATCTATTAATTTAATATAATTCAGGTGGTGGCCCCTGCGATGGGGGTGCACCTATTTTTCAATCAAAGAAAATATCTTCAGATAATCCATAATTGTTTAAACTTTGATTGTAATTGTTACTGTTGGTGGAAAAGAGTAATTTGTTTATTCCATAGAACCCTAGGCTCTCTTATATAGAGAGGACCCATGGGTAAATTACTTAAGAGGTTATAAGAAAACTAAAAATAGAATAAACGATACACCGACTACATAATTATCTCTACACTCCCCCTCAAGATGGAGCATAGATATCAATCATGCTCAACTTGGAAGAACATCTCTGGAACGGTCCTCTGAGCAATGGCTTAGTAAAGATGTCGGCAGTCTGTTCCCCTGAACTAACATGTAAAGTAGAAATCATGCCCTTCTGGATCATATCTCTAGTGTAGTGACAGTCTACCTCAATATGTTTTGTTCTTTCATGAAAGGCTGGATTATTGGTAATGAACAAAGCAGCTTGATTGTCACACTGTAGCTGCATGGGTAGAGGTACATCTATATGCAAGTCTTCTAGTACAACTCCAACCCACATCATCTCCGTGCTTGCTTGTGCCTTGGCCCTATATTCAGATTCAACACTAGATCTAGCCACAACAGTTTGTTTCTTGCTTTTCCAAGAAACCAGAGAGCTGCCTACAGAAACTGCAAGGCCGAAAATAGACTTTCGATCCTTAGGGCATCCTGCATAGTCTGCATCCGCACATGCCGAAATAGATAAATCTGTGTCCTTTCTAAACAGCAATCCTGAGCCTGGAGAAGACTTTAGATACCTTAGTATCACATATATGGCATCCATATGTATCTGTCTTGGTTGTTCGTTCCATGAACTGGCTCACTCGACTTACTGCAAAGGCAATACCAGGTCGAGTTATAGTGATGTAAAGAAGCCTACCCACCATTTCTCTATTTCTTCTCCTGTCAACCTCCTCAGTATCGTTGTCATATGACTTCATACTTGGGTTCATAGGAGTACTCGAAGGGTCTACATCCAACCATGTTCGTTTCAACCAGCAAATCTGTAATATATTTCCTTTGGGTCATCACAAGACCCTGTGCATTCCTGGCAAACTCCAGTCCCAAAAAGTGTCGTAGGGCACCAAGATCCTTTATAACAAACTGACGACCCAAGAATGCTTTTGCCATCTCTATCCCCTGAGCATCATCTCCTATAACCAGAATATCATCAGCGTATACCATAATGACAACATAACTCTAGAAATCTTCTGAATGAACAATGAGGGATCCACATTAGATCTTTTGAATCCCTGTAGTTCAATTAGATGGGAAAGCTTCTGAAATCACACCATTGGGCTCTGTTTAAGGCCATATATCGCCTTGTGAAGTCTACACACCATATGATTCTCCTCCTCAGCAGCAAACCCCGGTGGCTGCTGCATGTAAACTTCTTCCTGCAGATCGCCATAAAAGAATGCATTCTTGACATCAAGTTGAAATATGGACCAGTCACGTACCACAACAATAGACAGAAGAATGCGAAGAGTAGAGTGACGAGCTACTAGAGATAATATATCCATATAATCTATGTCGTATGTTTGGGTGAAGCCTATTTGCCACTAGCATTGCCTTGTACCGGTCAAGACTCCCATCTACGTGGTACTTTACAAATACCCATTTGCAACTAACAATAGATGCTCCTGAGGGAGCGAGAACCAAGCTCCATGTACCCCGTGACTGTAAAGCAGTCATTTCTTCTTCCATAGCCAACCGCCAGCAGTCACTCTTCATAGCATCCTGATAATTATGTGGTATCTCCACGGAAGACAAAGCCCCAACAAATCTCTAGAAGTCCCCTATGAGACGGTGAAAGGAAACTTGGGAAGCAAGGGGATATGACGCATAAGTACGTTTTTGCTTCCAAATAGCAATAGGGACATCAAGATCATTATCCATTGTACTCATCGATGCTTCCTCCTCCTGCAAAGAAGAATCTTGCACATGCACTCTATCCGACCCATCGTTAGTAATGGCATCTGAACATACCCGAGGAGTGATGGATGATTGACATGCAGCCGGAGCAGGACCTGACCGACATGTATAGTATTTAGGGAATGGCAGGATAGGTGGTTGTGCTGGTGGTGATGGTGGGGACGATGTTGGCGTGACAATCAGGATAGGAATGGACGAAGATGGACTCAGACTAGGAGGAGGAGAAACATAGATGTCGTCGTTAGATCTGGAGGAGGCCAACCTGTCACCTGTAGGTGAGAAGTACATAACCGACACAAAAAATGTAACATCGGCACTGATGAAATATTTCCTGTTTACAGGGTCATAACAACGATAACCCTTCTGAGTCTGAGAGTAACCCACAAAGACACACTTGACAGCTTTAGGTGAGAGTTTGTCAAGTTCTGGAGACAACTGGTGAACAAAAGCAACAACACGAAAGACACGTGGGGTAAGAGAAAATAATTCCTTGTCTGGAAAAATAATAGAAAGAGGAATTTTCTCACCAAGTACCGAGGACGGTATATGATTCACACGGTAACAGGCTGTAAGAACAACATCCCCCAAAAAGAGATAGGCGCACAAAACTGGATAAGCAGGATTCGAGTAATATCAAGAAGATGACGATGTTTCCTCTCTGCAGCTCCATTTTGTTGAGATGTGTAAGCACACGTGGTTTGATGAATATTACCTCTTGACGAAAAGAAATGGGAGAGAGAGCGAATGCAAAATTCCAATGCATTGTTCGTACGGACATATTTGACATGAGAGGAAAACACATTCTGCACTTCAATTATAAGATTTCTAATAACATCCCTTGCTTCAGATTTGTTCTTTAATAGAAATACCCATGGACACATTAGAGAAGTCATCAACCATTACAAGATAAAACATGTGTCCCTAATGATCCAGAACACGAGTAGGACCCCAAATATCAATATGAAATAAATCAAATGGAGAGCTACTGCTCCGACACTGACGACTAGAGAAGCTAGCTCGATGGTGCTTTCCCAACTGACAGGCTTCACACCAAAAAGAAGAACTAAGAGAAATCTGAGACGAGAGATGGCGCATCTTCTGAAGCGGGAGGTGACCAAAGCGTAGATGTCATATGTACGGAGAGACTGATCGGGTTGAGTAGGAGGAGACCACCAGCATAGGAATTCCGAACTAGACGATAGAGACCATCATGCTCAGAGCCACAACCAATCACCCTGCCCGTTAATATGTCCTGAAATATAAGAAAAGATGGGTCAAATATAGCGCGACAGTGCAAATCCTTCGTAATCTGACTAATAGACAGTAGATTCATGGAAAATCAGGAGCATGTAGAACATTCTGTAAATGCATGGAAGGTGACAAGGTAATCTCCCCCTGTCCAACGATGGTGGAATGAGTCCCATCAGCTATGATCACTGACCGTCCTGGTGGAATGTCTCTGTATGACTCAAGTCTATCTCTGTCGCGGCAAAGATGATGTGTTGCGTTGGAGTCCATAATCCAATCAAAGATATTATGACAAGATGTAAAAGAAAACGCACTACCTGAGGTGTTAGCAGAGACAGAAGTACTAGCAGATACTGAAGCAGCAATATCTGAAGAACCTCCTGGAGAATCTGTCGATGTTGGAGGCATGATATCGCGCAATCGCGCCACGAGCTCTTCAAAACTGTGAGCTGAAGTGGATGCTGACGGAGATGCAACATGCTCGGCTACACACACCGATGTTGGGAACCCATGCTTAGAATAGCATGTATCCTCAGAGTGACCTGTGCGATGGCAAAAGTGCATGGTTGGCGAAAACGACGACCTCGACCACAAGGTCCACGCCCACAAAATGAAGATTGATCGCCTCTCCCTCGTGACACAGCCATCGTCGAAGGTGGTGGAGTTGAAGTATTGGAAGAGACAGAGATGCGGCTAAGCCTCCGGTAAACTTCCTCCATAGGAGGAATGGTAGCATCGGCAAGTATCTGAGATCGGACAACATCATATTCAGGATCAAGAGCCGCGAGCAATATTCCCACCGTGGTAGCATTCCAGAAAGTCTTCTGCTGTTCAGGGGTGGCCGTGAGGGGTATAGTACTGTACAGTTTCTCAAGCATCCCCCGTAGGGATGTATACAAGGAATGCAGGGGCCGGCCATTCTGTTTCATGGTGAAGATGTCATGCTGGAGCTGTAACATCTTCGTCTCATTTCGCACCTGCGAATAAGTGGCCGCCATGTTGACCCACATAGCCTTAGTGATGGGTTGATGGAGAACATCATTTGCAATCTCCATCGACAATGTACATGAGAGTCAGACCTTGGCATATGAATCATCAACCTCCCAGGAGGCATAGATCCCAGTCTTCGTTGCCGGTTCATCCTCGGTAAGAATGTGCTTCTTACCGTTCGACTTCATGAAGCTCATGAATTGCATCACCCAGAGCTTATAATCCGTCCCATCCATCTCGCGGGACCTTTGAACGCGCCTATGGAGGGTATATCGACTTTGTTTTCTGACATGTTGCCGAAGACGAAGAACTAGGATCCGTAGATCAAAAGAGAATTGTCTACATAAATTGTATAGGATTTGAGTGCATATGTAGACGTTACACACTCAAATCCATGGAGAGAGAGAGAGAGAGAGATCGGCGGAAGAGTAGGCACCGGCGTTGGAGGGGGCCTGGCGGTGGAGGGTCCTGATGGTGGAAGGTCCGACGGTGGAGGGAGGGTCCCGGCGAAGGGAGGAGGGGCGGTGGGGCGGTGGCGCCGAGAAGGAGGGAGAGGAGGGCGGCGGCGGCGGGAAGGGTTAGGGTTTTAGGGTTAGGATTTTGGCTCTGATACCATGTTGGTGGAATAGAGTAATATGTTTATTCCATAGAACCCTAAGTTCTCTTATATAGAGAGGACCCATGGGCAAATTACATAAGAGGTTATAAGGAAAATGAAAATAGAATAAATGATACACCGACTTTATAATTATCTCTACAATTACTACTATCTGCTTGCATCGAAGACCACACTCTATGTACAGTCGTTTGGTTGCCTGACATTTTATTTTAACATGCATGTCTTATCTGGTTAGTAAAACCTTGATATCATTTCACAGGAGCAGGGGATGCTGAGCTTCATACATATAGCAAAGAACGTGACTTCATCTGAACTTAGTTGGTACGAAGATCCTATTCTTGATGCATGCTGCAAGAATATTGCTTCAAGCGACGAGCTCTGGCATCGTGTAATGGAAATGTCCGTGCTTTTTTTGACATCTATTTTGCAAGGAAATCCTCGAAGCCATTGGTAAGCTGGTAAAAATGTTTTTTTCCTTGGTACGCAAGAGAGGGCTCACTAATGCAGTTTCTTTTTGTTTCCAAGCATTTTGTGAATTTTCTTCATGTCGTTAACTGTGCTAATCAATTTCATATCTGGATATAAAGCACCTAGGAGGGTGAAAAATAATATATAGCCAAATGTTGGGCTCCTATTGGGCCAATTGTGCCAACTACACAGTGCACACAATTTTCCTATTGCTCGGCTTTTTGAGGATCCCATCATTCTTTCTGATACAGTTGGAAAGGCGAGAGTGGTGGTTCTGAAGTGTTGCTTTGACATGGTCACCCTTGTGAAGAATTTACAAGGTCCAGCTAAGTCTAATGTTTGTAGAAGTACAAATTTGGGATTAAAGGTTGTTTCTCAACTTCTAAGTGGTTGCCTGTTCTCCAAATGCGTGGCGCAGGTTTTGCATAGTATCATTGAAATGAACTCTCAGAGTTGTCATGCATAAGTGGACAGAGAGGATAATAAGGGAATGGGAGTGACTCATACATGTGATATCGTGCGATCGCATCCGCCTGGTATAATCAGCATCAAATGGTGAAGGCATGTTATTTAATAACATCTTTTTGAGAATGTGAGGGGCTATGTACATATTCACTCAAAATATTTACTAGCATATTTTCATTGGTTATGCATTTGGGGTTATTGACACAAGTACACTTGACATTCACCAGAAAGATCATAAATTTTGGGCACATGAATTTGAATCCTTCCTGGATAAGGGGGCAAACTATAAAAGAGAACTTCCAAGGGATGAGGGATCGGATTTTTTGAGACAATAGAAAATATGCTTTCTATATGTTTTGGTGTGTGGGGATTAGAACCTAGTCCTGATCTTGCTTGATCAATCATATAGTGTTCAAAAGGTGTTTCGCAATGGCTGATGCAAGCCTTGATCAATTTCTTGCTTGATCGGTCATGTAGTGCTCAAAAGATGTTCTGCAATGACTGATAAGAAAATTCCTTTAAAATTAAAGGAAAGTTTTATAAAGCAGTCGTGAGACCTGCTATGCTCTATGGATTGAAATGCTGGCCTGTGAACCATAGACATGTGCAGAGAATGGCTGTAGCAGAAATGAAAATGCTAAGGTGGATGTGTAGACAGATGCGTAAAGATCGGATTCGGAATGATACAATCAGAAAGAAAGTTGGTGTAGCTCTGATCGAGGATAAGATGCGAGAAAACGCTTAAGATGGTTTGGTCATTTGCAAAGAAGATTAATTGATGCACCATTTAGGAGATGCAGGTGTTGGGATGTTGAGCCGGATAAGAGAGGGCGAGGACGGCCTAAGAAGTGTTGGAAAGAGACTATATGAAGGGATCTTACTTTTGTGGATATAAGCCCGGGATTGATCCATGATAGATCTGAATGGAGGCAAAGAATCCATGTAACCGACTCTACTTAATTGTGGGAAAAGGCTTTGTTGTTGTACTCTGAATGAGAATGGTCTGGTGGTAGTGCAGTGTGTCTACAACCCAAAAAGGGATTTTTTTTCTAAATAATTATTACTTTAATCTTAATTGATTAAATAGTCATGAGATTTCAAATTTTAAATTTTTAGGTATCTATGGGCACCTGAGGTGCCGAATTGGGGAGAAAACCCAAAACGACACCTCAAGTGTCGATTTAGGAGGAGAGAATTTCTCATATGTCCTAGCATTTTGCATATATATCCATACCAAAAAGTAATTTTATAAATAGTCCTCTCTTCTATACTATCAAAGAAATGCGGATTTTACCATAGTTTTTCTTGATGCATTGACTTTCATAAATCACAATGAAAAATTAACAATTGTTAATTTCATAATTACAATAAGTGAAATTAAAGCTTCAAATTTAGACATGTATATGTTACCTTTATCATTGGGATGCAATCGAGTGCATATATACCCATGTCCATATATATCTTTTTTTACGGATATGGATATGTATTTGTACGCGATCAACTCTGTTCTAAACGAATATTGATGTATTTATATTTTGATAGATGTGAATATGTATTTTTTTTAGAAATATTGATACATAAAATAATATGAAATTTTAATTTGCATACACACATATAAAAATTGTTACCATTTTCATTTTTTTTGATATGGATATGGATCTAAGTATTAATTTTGAGGTTGTTTATATGTGTTAGCTTCTGTCATGTTTGTACAACCCGATAATATGTATTTATCCATTTACAATATGTGTTTTAAGCGGATATGGATACATCTTTATTTGACTGGTATAATTATGTAATTTAAATTTGATGAGTATTGATATGGAAAAGAATAACTGGGTTTCAATTATATTTGCAAATACGATATAGACACAAACATTTGGTCATACTTTTTAATACATGGATACAAATCTGAGTATTATTTTTTGTTTTATTTATACATGTTAACCCCTACCATAATGGTGCAACCAGATAATCTGTTTCTATTCACTATCACAAATGTTTTTATGTGGATATGGATACATAATTCTATTTTGCGGATATGAATATGTAAGCTTATTTTAACATATATAGGCGCTGAAAAGAATACAATGATTCAATTATTATTTTTGAATACAACTATAAATAAAGATATTGTTTTCATTTTTTCGAAATAATATATATCTCTACATATAATTATAATGTCCATACGTAATTAAATTAATTGAGTATAATAGACATCCATATCTAAAATAAGTTATATAAGTGTATTTGTATCCTTATTTTAAAAAATGGAAACTACATCCATATTGCAAATAAATTGAAGTTTATTTCCTTATCAAACGAAAATACTTATATATATCAATGAAATAATCAATTTTATTCAAAGTTTTAATTCACTTTTATCGTAATAGTGAAATTAACCATTATTAGATTTTTATTATGATGGTGAAAGTCAATGCATTAATTAAAAACTCTGATAAAATACGCTTCTCTTTGATAGTCTACAAGAGAGGACTATTCATATAATTAATTTTTGAGATGGATACAATAACAAAATGCTTGGACGTAAGCGAAATTGTTCCCTCCCAAATCAGCACTTGAGGTGCCATTTTGGGCTTTCTTCCCAATTCGGCACCTCAGGTGCCGATACTTATCTAAAAGTTTAAATTTTGAAATCCCATGACTATTTGATTAAATAAGATTAAACTAGTAATTATTTAGAAAAAAAGTCCACCCAAAAAACCAGGGCTCACTGCAGTGTGTCTACCACCCAATAGATCAGGGTTCAAATCCCCCATTGTGCTCGTTAGGTAGCTGACAACCGGCATAAAAAGTAGCTGGATCTTTCAACATGGATTTGAGCAAGAATCCATGTAGAGACCCTACTTAGAATGGGAGAACTCATTTTTTTACTTTGACTGAATGACCAAAGCATGAGTGGACCAAGGCCTGCTCTACAGAAGTGAAAAAACAAAAAGGACCACGAATCGTGGGTTTACACATCCTTTGTTTAAAAATCTAAAGGATGATCACTAGAGGGTAGTTATCATCCAGGAATTTTGTTCTAATAGCAGAAGGTTACAGCAAGAGATTAAGGCATGATTCAATATATAAACTAACGATAAGATTCTACTTACAAAATGTAGCTAAGGGTTTTAGCATCGTCATCACTCATATATAGCTGTAACGCAGGTTAGGCACATCCAACTTATCCAAGGGGAGCAGTCATCAAACTTGATGAGGTAGTTCTAACTCCACGGAGCATGAGGAATGCCAATATGATGCAAGCATGAGTGAGGTTTTTTGTAAGAGACGCTCATCAAATTTGTTTTCTCTTCTCTACTCAACCCAAATTCCCATTTGCTTGCAATCGGTAATTGTCCGTCGCATGCTACCAACATTGCTACTGTATATGATACTTCGACAACAAAACAAAAAGGACTCATGCTAAATTTGGAATGAATCAACCTCTTTCTTACTCAAGACACCGAAATTCATTACCCCTTCCAACCATTATAACATGGATACATAGACAACTTCAATTACAAGGTGGAGAGAGAGTACTATAAAGAGAAGGTAAAGTAGTAGGTTGTGAAGATGTGCTCACACCTAGGGTCCGTTTGATAACCAAGTTACCCCGGGATAACCTGGTTTATCCCTCTCTATTCTTGGGTTGGAATTCTATCACAAATCATAGTGACATCACATCACATTATTTATTCCAACCCTCTCCAATCCTCATAACCATCCCAAACAGCTACTATTCACATCAGGTCACCCCAACCCTCCCCAATCCAGCAACCAAACATACCCCTAGTATCCACAGGGGTGTGGCCACAGGATTCCCAGACAAAATGCTTGGAGTACCATGAATCACATTTCCCAGCTAATAGTTCTCTGCGTTACCCATATAAATTACATGCATATGAATCTCAAGGGCATTCAGTTGGTGTCATCCAATGTATTGCATGCACATGGATTCTCCTCAAAAGTCGTTTGGCACCTTTCCCTTCGTTTGCATCTTCCAACCTCAAGTAATCTGTCGGTTTATTAAAAAAAGTCTAGTACCCAACTTATGTCACAGTGGTTCAAGAAGATGGGAAACTGAGATAGTTTTAATGACAGACGATTGTGAACTAACAACACAGGCCAGAACTAAAAAACAATAGCAACACACAAATTAAAACTTCAAATCTTTGAGTGAAGCCAACATCCTTTCTTAAAGATATAAAGATGATCCTCATGTAGGTGTGAAAGGGGTTGAATACGGCCATCCACTCAAGCATGGATGAGAAATGTTTCAGTCTTCTGTATGGGAATTTAATTACATGCTTTTGAACTTTGCAATGTTAGGCAGGCTTCTGAGAAAAGTCCCCAAATAAAAAATTACAGTTGCTAAGGAATCCAAATACTTTCTTAAGATTGAGCTACTACCTTTTTTAGGCAGAGACAACTGAAAACATTTCCCATCTTTGGAAGGCATCAAGGGGGGCATGCCCCATTTGAGATTAAATTTCAAATGTTTTTTTTTGGCTTAGACAATGTAAATAGATATTTGGTGTTAGTGGGCACTCTTGATTTTGTTCAATTATTTATTATTTATTCAAATAATGACAGATTTAGAAGAATTGAGATGCTGAAAAGTATGTTTATTAAGATACCCACTCCTGCAAAATCAAAATGGAACTATCTATATTCCTGTAAACACCACACACTGAAGAAAGGTTCTTCCAGCTCCCCTCTTGGATCTATTCACAACATTTTTGCACCGTCCGTATTCATTGCTATTCGTAAAAAATCCTAAAGCTGAATAATGGCGGGATCATGACCGACTATATAATTTGTACCCTCTTGCAGTTAGTCTTTTCCATGAAGCATTTTAAGTTCCCCCAAGTTCTCGGATACTAACTTAACGGGTCTTTTTAATAGGTACGAGAAGATTGTAAGTGAGATGCTCAGCCACTTGGAACGCCAGCCAACAAACAAGGACCGGCGGATTTCATGGCTTCTTTTGATTGAACCAGTTTTAAATGCACTGGGGCTTATTTTATTAACACATTTCAAGCGCATCTTCTTGCTTTTCTTTCGGTGGTTGCATGCTGATGATGACAAAACACTTCTTCTGGTGAGTCTGCACAGCAGCATGTGGGGAAATGGGCAAACAACATGATATTTCTTTTCTTGTGGCTTAACACCTTTTCCCTGGACATAAAATGGAGCATGTGATAAGTGTGAATAGTCTGGTGCAATAACAGACTGATGAGAACGTGTGCCAGGTTCCATATTTTTTCTACTAACTAGAAAATGTTAATACATACCTAGTGGAGTTTTTCCTGAGTATAATAAGAGGGGTCAATGCTTAATTTATGCTCTTTGTTCGGTATACTTTAACATCACATCTTTTCGAAACATAGAATTAACTGAAAAACGGTACCATAAAATGCATATATATATATATTCACTTTTATTCGAACTCAGCTACTTAGCCCTAAACTGCAACCAATCAAGCTAATTTGTTGATAAAATGTAAGATTACAAGATGCGGCAACATTTAACATGACCAAAAAGATTGCAGACCAGTGATCACAGTGGCATTTGAGTGCACAGAGGACCCACATGTTCCATAACTTTTAATCTGAGTTGATGCGGAGCACTATTCATTGGATTTATAATAGCACTTTATTTTTCAAACCAAAAACAAGAGAATGATGGTATTGCTTATAAAAAAGACATGTTTATATGATTAACCTTGTTAATGGACTCAACTGTAATTCTACATTGAAACTATTTGTTCATAAAAATGTTCAATTGCAGGCTGTGGCTGCAAATCCTCATGCGGCACTCATGTCATGTGCTCTTTTGAGTACAGGTTTTTGGAATAATAGATACTCATTGATAATAAACTTATAACAAATATTGAGAAAATAGCCACACATTTAAAAGTGTGAAAAAAGAAGTGTTTAATAGGAGGTTGGACCTCCCCCTCACACTTCTCTCATAATTGCTTTGAATTGTCCCTTTCATGTAAAATGGACTTGCTCATCTAGGTCTAGATTTAGTTTCCTAGTCATTCGTCCATATATATATATATATATATATATATATTGAAATTGTTATCAAATAAATCACAAGTCGACTTATATAAATCTTTAACCCCATGGAGATACCGTGGGATATATAAACTTTGTCAGTATCGGGTTGCAAATATTTATACAAAATAGTTCTATTGGTTTATATTTTATCATTTCATTGATGCTAGCTTCTTGTAGAGTTTTATTCTATTCAGAAAACTCCTTGATGAATATTTGATCACAAGTATATACTTCATTCCAGGTTCTTGAGCGAATTCAAACAATTATCAAGTTGACTTGGATCAGGAAATCTCCTTATTTTGACAAGTGAGGTTCCTTTTTCTGAAGTGCTCTTCGTCTTACATTTCTCCTGTTGGGTTTTGCACACATTCTTTGATATTAATTTCTCATTCCTGAATAAAAAATCCAAATATCTACTGTCCTCATTCTTTCTCCTATGGCACTTCTGTAATTGAAGTACCCAATGCGTATACTTCATATGTACCTTGAAAATCTCCAATCGAGTGTTTAAGATTTGTATACTATTGACGACTCACATGTTCGATGATGTTAAGATAGAGGCTGATAATTTGTCTTGGACTTCCTGTTTAAATTTTTTGGATTTTATTTCTGAGCGATTGGCTTTATCATGTCACGGTTTTCTCAACCATCCATGTTTAGATCTGGAAACAACCTCGCGCTGGTTACTGACAATGGGTGTGTATCTTCTGTAACCCATGATTTCATCATAATTCTAGTTATTTTCTTTTCTGAATTATGTTATTTCAATCTCAGCACAATTTGTTGCGCTTTATATAATTATTAACAATATAACATATGCTTTCTTTATGTTTTGTCACATCAGATTGGTAGATGAGCTCACTCTCGTGTACAAGGAGGCATCGATGAGAAAAGGCCGTGATGCTATAAGAGCTGACATTGCTAAAATATTTTTCTTGCTCAAAA
Organism: Ottelia alismoides; assembly: GCA_037367405.1. Taxonomy (NCBI): domain Eukaryota; kingdom Viridiplantae; phylum Streptophyta; class Magnoliopsida; order Alismatales; family Hydrocharitaceae; genus Ottelia; species Ottelia alismoides. The sequence continues at coordinate 113,952 of JAZKJV010007808.1, read as the reverse complement.
AGTAGGATCGAAGGATACTTTCTCATCAGTTCAAACCACTTTCTTCAAGCAGTTCTCATTCTTTTAACTGATATTTATCTTCCCACATTAAATTCAGATGCAAGGGATCACAATTCGAAGTTGCCTGGGACAAACACAAGTCGGATCCAAACCTAACTGAGATTTCTAAGTCGATCAGTGAGAACTGAAATTGCAGACATCAATTCTCTCAACTATTCTGCCTGTAACCTCGACAAATATTGCTGGTTGAGTTACAGATCACGAGGTAATCTGATCTAAGACATGGCCTACATTTTTTCTTCTGACAAACCGAAAGTTAATCGACAGAAGTTGAATGTTGGGACACTGAAAATCAGGCTACACTATTTTAGATCAATATTATTCTTTGATAGGATGCTGGAATGTTGGATGATGTTTCACTGGAATGCCAATATGCTGGTAATCTCATATACTGCATTTCATCCAGATATAAATATCAACGTGGATCTCAGATCTCTTCTTCTTTTTATTGAAATTGTATTCCAGCATGACGTGTTGTTTCTGCGTATAGCCATCTCCGCAGTTCTCTCACAAGTGGGCATGGGGGAGAAGATTTGTGTAATCTATAATGCCTAAAGTTTCTTACATGTGTTACCTATTTGAGACCTGAGAAAAGAAAGGAAAACAGAAGGCATCCTGCTTGCACACTATTTCCTCGTGTGAGGAATCCCACGATGCTTTGGAGGTGACCTAAAGAAGAGTTCTTGCGATGGCTGGTTGTGTTGGAAGAACCATTGATACTCGTGCTTAAAGATGGTACCCTGATGGTTTTTTTTACCGGTCTTGATGACCTGTATATTTAGAAACATGACAGTTTTTTTCACCATTCCTCACCGCTTCATCCTTCTAGGAAGGAGATATCTGTATTGCAGTGAAGTCGCATTGGCATACCAGATGGCATGCGCCTTAGATTATGCGTGAATTTGAATTGGGTATTTGATAACATGCTGACTCCCTTGTACACCCATTTGATTTAATTGTCTTCTTTTCAGAACAATAAGGTTGGAACACTAGACCTTGATAACGTGCCATGTTGGTTGGAAGCTTGTACATGACAGATTCAAAAATCAGGTGTTCACAGAATGTATGCCATACTATCGTTGTTGGTGATGTCGCTCGCGTGTTATCTTTGACTTGCAGGCATGGTCACAAGCATTCAAGAAGATATCAAAAGATCTAGGCCCATTTTATGAAGTTTTATTGTTATAACTTTTTGTAATTTGATAGTAAAGTCATTGTATTTATTGTATGATCGAGTTGTAAGCTCACGTGTATCAGCTCAGAACTTATCAAATCTGGAGCATATCAGAACAACTCAGAATTTGACCTGATTAATCACCTTCAACTTTGACTTGATCGAACATTTGATAATTGCTTTTATTGCATGATTGATCGATCAACAATTTGTATCTGATTGACCATCAAAGGCCTGATTGATCACTTTTTGAAGTCACGCCAACGTTTCCATAATATTTCAACCTTTTGAGAGCTCTGATCAGTCCAAATCCCAAGAGCTCTTTACAACAGAGTTTGATTGCCTCCATGTATTCAAGTTTCTGTGCAGTTAGGAGAAACAAGCTCTCCATCTCCTTCTCCCCATCTTATGTTGCGGCTTATCGAAGTGTTGGTCGATCTCTCATCTGACGTTGTGCAATGCATCAAACTTCTCAAGATCCGTCTAAATTTATTGTCGACAAGGTTTGACGTATGAATCTTTAGCTTTTTAAAGTTTTTGAGCTTTCCTCAATGGTTTGAACCTTAGAACCCTCTTTATTGTTCTGACAATGGTCTATGGTGAGGGCAGCATTCGTTGGATATCCATCGTATGATATATTGCATGATGCGATGTTTACTGAACCTATACGAATGGGATATATAGAGAAAATAATAACTATTTGAGAGCTTACTGCTTATTAAGAAAGAAAAGAGCGGGAGAAAGAGTAGAAAACAATATAAAAGAGAGAGAACAATAACAAAATAATGTGGAGAAAGAAGAGAGAGAGAGAGGCCATGATGCATCCAGACATCCATGTCACATGCATGTGTATTAACTCACATTCATAATGCATTTGAACATGGGTTCCCGTTTCCTTTTTCTCATTTTTTTTTATTTTTTTTTGGAAATTGTTTCCATGGAATTTCATCATTATATCACTATATTATGACATTTAAGTTTCGTGTGAAACAGACTTCTAGACCTCCATTCATATGTCATTTTTCAACAGGCACAGAATTGCTAAAATCAACATAGTCTGGATGAAGGTCGTTGGAATCTTTGTTTCACACTAAACTGAATGACATAATATAAGGATATATTGATGAAAATCAAATGAAATAATTTTCAAAAAATAAAATAAAAGAAAAATAGAGGAAGAGCCAAGTTAGCTCCCCTACGGAGCGGACCCATTTATCCCTTTGAACATTCATTTATACAGTTAATACATTGACACGCATACAATAAACCACACACACATACATGCACACATATAACACACACAAAACACTGATTCAGGCACTATATTTACATATATAGTATATACATATAAGCACTTGCACACGCACTCTGTTTAAGACTTGTGTTTGTTAATGTCAACCCTAAGATCATCATTCAACTAGATAAAATCACGAGTCGACTCAAGCAGGGACGAAGCCAGAAAATTCTTCTTGGAGGGGCTAAATTATTTGGGGGGTGGTAAATTATTTATCTAATTTACCTTGTCATTTTACTTGTTAGTATTTCGGGAGGGGCTCCTCTATTATAATGTGAGTTACAAAAGCTATTTTGTTGAACTTTGTTTCTTAAAATCCAACCTATAAATCTCCGAATAATGTTACACATATCCTTCGATTTTCGCTCAAATCCACGATCATTTGCTATTTATATCAATGGTAAAAAATCTGGTTCTCTTTTAAATAAGATTTAAATTGCTTAAATATTTATTGGACTTTTAACTACTAAGATAAATAGGAAATGATATCGGATTTGAGAGAAATTTGGAGGATATGTAGAACATTCACGGAAGTTTTAATTTATGAGGTTGGGTGTGTGGAAACGGACTCAATCTATAAGGCGAGCTTCCAATAATTTTGTAATTGATTGAAACTAATATTGGAAAAGTATTTTTTACAAAAAAAATACCCATATAAACTTATAATTGAACATAAATAATATCTATAAACATCGTATTGACAAAAAGATCCCTACAAAACTCTTCATATTACTGAAATACATATTTATTACTGTGATATTAAGTAGAGTTTAATGGGGCTTCCCCCGCGTCGTTTTCGGCGTTTTTTTTATTTTTTTGAAAAATATCGTATGGATATTAATCCCTATATCCCTTCTATATGCCATTCAAATTTCGTCGGAAATAGAGACTCCTACGGCTTCCATCCAGACAGTCATTTTTAACGGTAACAAGATTTTTTCAATCGAAACCATCTTGATGGAGGTCGTAGGAGTCTCTGTTTCTGACGAAATTCGAATGACATATAGGAGGGATATAGGGAGGAATATACATGGTGATATTTTTTTAAAAAAATAAAAAATGCCGAAAACGGTGCAGGGGCAGCCATTGTTGGCTGCCCCAAAGGGACAGCCCCATTAAACTCTATTAAGTAATGTCATTAAATTTAATATGTTCAAACAAGTAACATTATACAATACTTTTTACTTATATGGATGAAAAAAAATATAAACATGTCTAACAATCCCTTATCATATGTGTTATACGTATTTTGACATGTGTACATGTATCCGCATACTATTTTAAAATCGATGCAGATAAAAATAGGGTTGCAAACATGCGGATACAAATATGCATGTATCCATATATGTATAGGGTAAAATGAGGCTGCCCCCTTGAGCGGGAGCTAACTTGGCTCCCCCCGCCCCATTTTCCTTATTTTTTTATTTTTTGAAAATTTCTTCCATGGATTTTCATCAATATATCCCTATATTATGCTATTAAAATTTCGTATGAAACAGAGACTCCTACGACATCCATCCAGACGGAGTAGTTTTTAGCAATTCTGTTACCGTTAAAAAATGACTGTCTGGATGGAGGCCGTAGGAGTCTGTTTCGCACGAAATTTTAATAGCATAATATAGGGATATAGTGATGAATATTCACGGAAGAAATTTTCAAAAAAAATAAAAAATGGGGAAAATGGAGTAGAGGGAGCTAAGTTAGCTTCCCCTTAAGGGCAACCACATTAAGCCCATATGTATATGAGTTTAATGGGGCTGCCCCCTTGGGGCAACCAACAATGGCTGCCTCCGCATCATTTTCGGCATTTTTTTATTTTTTTGAAAAATATCGCCATGTATATTCATCCCTATATCCCTCCTATATGTCATTCGACATTCATCAGAAACAGAGACTCCTATGGCCTCCATCGAGATGGTGTCGATTTAAAAAATCCTGTTACCGTTAAAAAATGACTGTCCGGATGGAGGCCGTAGGAGTCTCTGTTTCTGACGAAATTCGAATGGCATATAGGACGGATATAGGGATGAATATACATGACGATATTTTTTGAAAAAAAATAAAAAAAAGCGCCGAAAACGGTGCGGGGGCAGCCATGTTGGCTGCCCGAAGGAGGCAGCCTCATTAATCTCTATGTATATATTAGAAAAATATGCAATCATATCCATTTTAAGATCTTAAAAAATGAAAGAGATATCCAAATCCATATCTATATATGCAAAGAAAAAAAAAGAAAGATCGTTATCTATACCATATATGCTAAATAAAAACTAATCCATGACGATTTATAAACGGGTACGATGATGGACATATACAGATGTGTCAGTATCCGATTATGCACATCATGTAATGTTAACGATTAATTGTTATAATTTGATCATATATATACTGATTTTTTTGTTGAAATATGGGGGCTATTATACATAACATATATATTTTAACTATTAAATAATGTATTTAGATTATATATAATACTATATATTAAATGTAAATATGGACTTTGGTTGAGAGCTGGGGGGGCTAAGCCCCCACCCGCCCCCCTCTCTCCGTCACTGGACTCAAGAGCATACTAGTAGGATAAAATTACTACTTGACAATTAGAGCTCAATCATTTTGGGTGGTTGTCATTTGTCAACGGATTCATCTGGATTGGATTCGAACCCAATAAATTGTCATGATCGATTTTCCTCAATAACGATCCAAGAATCTAAATCCGAGACGTTATAGTTTCTCGCTAAAATAAAATATTAAAACCTTCGGAATTTGGTTCTCTTGATCATTGGCGTTTATGTAGCTTCGATCAAGTTGCTTCTTTTTTGTTGTTCTCTTGAAGTTTGATGTTCTCTAGTGCGCGTTCCATCAATCTTTAGCTCGAAATTACCTTGATTTCTATTATTGTATCTTTTATTATCACATATTTATATTGCTTGACAAATTTAAACACGAGCTAATTTAAAATAATGTTTTTTTGTCATCACGAAAATATGCATGCATGAGTGCGTGTTCCATTAATATACAGAAGGAGTAGACATGCAAAAAGCCGGTCTGATAGATCTCTGATTTAAATAAATATATGACCAAAATTAGAAATCCGTAATTGTTCTCATTTTCAATTGATGGAAGAAACAATTGGATCTTGAATGAATTCATAAAAATAATCAATATGTAGTCTGAGTAAATTCTTTATTTTGGGTGCATAGCATTCTTGCAAATCATCCGAGAGATTGACACTAGTAAGATCATGTGGATTGTGGGCATTCTCAGAATACATGCTATAATGATAATGCAAGCAAAAGATACTCCTTTCATGAGGTGGAATTTTGTCATATCTTGGTATTGTGGTTTGCATGGCAAAAATAGATCAATATTGTCCAATACGTATATTAACTCAATACGAATTTCGTGTATTTGATGATATTAAATGCCAAAAGTTTGTTATAATATGTTACTAGGGAGCATATCCGCGCTTGGCAGCGGAAATTAAAATACGCCGTGCATTATCTTAATCGTATCAAGTGTGGTCATTCTTGCCTTTAATATAGTTATAAATTAATCTATAATTATCGTAATCATGTTATAAAAAATACCAACATATCATTTAGAAATGAAGCTGAAAGAACATAAATTAAAATAAATATGAGATATTTACTCTTTTTCAATAACAACTTATATTTGATTTTTATGCAAAATACATTCCAAGTTGTCACAATATTTTAAGATTAAAAAATCTTATCCGTTATAGTTAGTTGTGATAAGAGTTGTTTCCATTGTCATGAAATTAAAATAAGTATTATTTTAGATGGAATTTAAATTATATACATAAATTGATGGCGTATAAATTCTGCAATTAACAAGATAGAACATATAAGATCATAATGCCACTCATAAGGAGAAATAAATATTAGCAATCAATTATCATGTTTAAACCTAATTTGATTAAAAATGTGATGAAAAATATAATTGTCACAATTCATTTGAAAAGGAGAACACCTATTAAATTTTATTTGTGGTACGATTTATTATCGTAGTCTTTAATGTAATATATGTATTATCAACCATGAGTTTATATCATATACATAAGGTGGGCACGTTTAAATTCAATTGTATAGCTTAGAACACACAAAAAATATCTTATATTGTGAAATAGAATATCAAGAAATAGACATAGTATTTATGATTTAATGTGAGTAGAAATGTGACCAATACTATTATTATCACAATTTTTATATCCAATAACAATGAATTTATGAATGTGAAAGTGGATAAAACTGATTATAGAGTACAAAGAAATAATACAAATAGATAAGTATATATTTAATATAATAAATATAAAGAAAAATATGAGATTTATAGTTTTAATTTAATAAATATATTCGAAAAAAGAGAAAAAGAATGATATAAATATTAATATAATATATATAATATCAACCATGAATTTATATCATATATATGAGATGGGCACGTTTAAATTCAATATTGTATAGCTTAGAACACACATAAAATAGACTTATATTGTAAAATAGAATATCAGCAAATAGACATAGTATTTATGATTTAATATGAGTAGAAATGTGATCATTAATATTATTATCACAACTTTTATATCTAATAATGATGAATTTATGAATGCGAAAGTGGATAAAACTGATTATAGAGTACAAAGGAATAATACAAACAGATATGCATATATAAGCAGTAATATAAAAATATAAAAATATATGATATTTATACTTTTAAATTTAATAAATATATTGGAATAAAGAGAAAAAGAATGATGTAAATATTAATATAATAATATATGTATTATCGACCATGAATTTATATCATATACATAAGGTGGGCATGTTTAAATTCAATGTTGTATAGCTTAGAACACACACAAAAAATGACTTATATTGTGAAATAGAATATCAGCAAATAGGCATATAGAATATCAGCAAATAGGCATAGTATTTATGATTTAATGTGAGGGGAAATGTGATCAATTATTATCACAACTTTTATGTCTGATAACAATGAATTTATCAATATGAAAGTGGATAAAACCGATTATAAAGTACAAAAAATAATATAAACATATATGTATTAATATAATAAATATAAAGAAAAAAATGATATTTATATTTTTTTAATTTAGTAAATATATTAGAGGAAAAAGAAAAAGAATGGTATAAATATTAATATAATAAATATAAAAGAAAAATATGAAATACGTAATTTTTAATTTAATAAATATACTAAAGGAGAGAGAAAATTATGAGAAAGAGAGATGGGTGATTTTGAGAGAGAAAGATATGAGAAATGGAGAGGAGAGCGGGAGAGAGAGATCGTGGTGGAGAGAGGGGGGAGAGAGTGAGTGGAGAGAGAAATGGAGAGAAGGGGAACCATTTGAGGGAGAGAGAAAGGGGACGGGAGTAGGGCTGCTAATCGAACAGAACTATAACGAACAAGCCTATGTTCGAGTTCGATAAGAAAGTTCCAAAGTTCGAGTTCGGTTCGATAAATGTTTGATAGGATATGTTCGAGTTTGAGTTCGTTTAGAAAACGAATATTCGAGTTCGGTTCAAGAACAGTTTGTTAACAATTTAACTTAACTAAAACTTATTAATATGAACAAGTTCGAAACTGGATTTCAATAACAAGGTTCAGTTAGCAGCAAAAATAAGAAATTATTCAAATTAAAATATTACAAAGCCCAATAAATAACACAATTTCCTTAACCTAAAAATATATTAAGTGTATAAATATTAAGTTATACATACAAATACACACACATATACATATATCAAACTCAAACTTTTATCGAACGAACATATATTATGTTCATGTTCAGTTCGTTAAGCTATCAAACTAAAATTTTAAGTTCATGTTCACTTCGTTTAGAAACGAACAAACGATTTTTGAATTATTATCGAATGAACTCTAATCGAATACGAACATGTTCAATTCGATTAGCAGGCCTAGATAGGAGTAGGACAGAACAGAGAGAGAGAGAGAGAGGTGTCGGAGAAAATAGGGAAAGGATGGGGGACCACGTGTCAATGATAGGGGGAAAATGAGTAACAGTAATAATAATAGATATGTGAATAAAGTAAATTTTAAGTTTTATGAATACAAGATAAATAGACAAAATAAGTGAAAATACATCATTCTTTGCAAAATAAACCATTTTAACATGTTTTTGTAAATTTATCTCAATGGTTTAATCATTACGATATATGAACATGCTCCATTCAAATGAATGATAAGGTGGAATAAGTAATGAGTTATATTTATCACTCTTTTCTTTTCGGATTACTTATTTTGTTATGAAGTTTCAATTTTAACATGTTTTTTTGTAAATTTATCACAATGATTTAATCATTACGATATATAAACATTTCCCATTCAAATGAAAGATAAGGTGGAATAATTAATGAGTTATATTAATCAGTCTTTTCTTTTAGGATTGCTTATTATGTTATAAAGCTTCAAGAGGACGTTATCCTCCATCCCTATTAGATCTGGCAATAGTGTGGGTCGGGTCGAACGGGCTAAGGTTCTAAAATCCCATGTCTAGGATCCAACCCAGTCCACCCATAGGCCATACTTCAAGGCCCAAGCCTAATCCATATCCGGACCGGCCCATAGGCCAGATGTAAAGTATTTTTTCTCATTTTTTATTCTAATTTATAGAGATAGATAAGTTTTTTGAACATTATTTAATCATTGTAAATTTAAGTTACAATAATATGTGTTACTTGACATGTAAACTATAAAAAACAATATAATATTGATAATGTAAAATAAAAACTTGAAATATATTATATTAGATGTATGTAAATTGTAATTTTAAATATATATTTTTTATTTACGGGTCGGATCGGGCTTTGTGGCACATGTCTACGACCTGCCCAGTTGACGGGCAAGACAACAGGCTGGGTCGGCCCATTCATGAAATCTCTTGGCTCAGGTCCAGCCCATGAGCGGGTCCCGACCCATTGGCCAACCCCTGCCTTTCTTGCAATTACACTTCTACCCATATGTTGTTACAAAATACATAGAATCGTCCTTTGGTTAATGTAATATATAGGCATACATGTAATAACATAAGGGCACCATCGTGAATTACTTAAGAATACAAGACCAAACTATATTGTAAAAGGTAGTAATACAAATGTTATTGAAAAAACTCAATATGCACTGGTATAAAAATAAAAAAGATTTTTATTAGTTGTGCCCCTATGGAATATTGCAATATCAATTATGCATCATCCTTTTTTAGTATATTAATTTTGTCCCCTCAACTTCTTGTCATTCTATCCTTTGTGCTCCTCCGCTACTCTAGCTATCAACGAGCATAACTAATAATGATTTTTTCAAATCATATTGAGGTTAAGAGGGGCATAACTGTCCAAAACTCCCCATGCTCCTCCTCCCACTCCCCAGCGTCCTTCGCCCCCTGTTCCTCCTCCTTCCCCCTCCTTCAGTACCCCCTCGCAGACACGTTGGAGTCCGTCGGACTCAACGCTACAATAGTAGGCAACGATGGCAGAATCATAGGTGTACACAGAATAAGGTTATGTATGGAGGATATGGCGGAGGAGGGGGGAGCGTTGGGGAGTTGCAGGTGGAGGAGGGGGGAGGAGTAGCAGGTGGAAAAGGAGGAGGGTGGGCATATGGGAGGAGCAACGGGGAGGAGGAGGAGGGCACCGGAGGAGGGAGAATGAGCGGATGGCAGAGGATGCTAGGGGGAGGGAGGAGTTGGTGGAAAGATATTTCACTCCTTTTTTAAATTCAATTTCCCATGGCATCCCCAAAGTTAACGTCTTTTTGCATTGGGACGGACGGCAACTAACCCAAGAGGCACAAGTGATCATTATGGAAGAAGTTGGGAAAACGGTCGATATTCCAAAAAAGGGAGGGGCATAACTAATATTGTAATATCTCAAAGGTGCATAATTGGTAAAAAACCAAAATTAAAAGAGACTTTTACACTACGAACTTTAGAAACTTTGTCAATTACCCTCTCGACCCTGTAAACATCATGATTATCACCTCAATCCCGTAAACTTAGTTCATATTACATCACAAAATCATGTTGTTAATTTGACTCATCTTGAGTCAACTTGAATGAATTAAGGCCAAGTTAATCAAACTGCCACGGAATCTACAATGATTTTTCACTCCATCTCTCTCTTTCCTTCTCTCATTTTCTTAATCACTTTCTACCACCCACAACAAGTCAACTCTGTCCATGTGTGGTGATCGAGGAGATTCTGTCACGACCCTAATTCCGGGTTGTAGGATCCTCCCATTTTCGGATCTGGTTACTCAGCAATAATTTATTCAGCAATCACAACTAACATTCAGAAACAAACTGCAAATAAAAATACTCAGAAAGAAGTATTTAATACGTTTTCATTCAAAAAATAAAGTTTACATTATCCATTGTCCCACTACAACCATTTACATGTACATCAGCTGGAAGGAAATACACAAAAAGATTACCAACTACCTTATAGAGTAAAACTAATGTGACTGATTGGATGGTTAAAGTCCTTGTGATGGTTCGTCGATACCTATTGGGTTGTTCATAAATCATATGATAACAATTAGCGAATGCTAAGTAATGAAGAAGAGAAAAACAAACAAAATGGTGTAATTTTGCAAAACTTGTTGTCATGAAAAGTTATATTCCTTCTCATTAATTTAAGTCTTATTCATTCCATTCCACATCAGGGATTTATCCAGAGGAACCCCACTATTCTTGGACTCTGAAGCTGTGGACACTTCAAGATTGGAGATTGCGTTGATCTGGTGAGCTTATACTACTGCACGTCGCTCCAATCAATCCTCCAATACTACCCTGACAATTTTCCTTTTCTTTTATTAACCAAGATTTCAAACCCTCACAAAGAAGCACACCGTCCTCGAGGACCCGGTTGCTTAAAACCTCAGGCTAACATTTAATCACATAATCTAGTAGCTTTAAATACATGTTATCATGACCCAGCCTCTATTGAACCACCCGTGCCTCCACATGGCACGACCACATCTTCTGTCGTTCAACTCGAATATATTGGCACCAGGTGCCACGTACTGCAAATCATTCATTTCGTGTGCACTTATCATAATAGGATGATCGTGTACCACCTAGGTAGGGCAAAGCCAATACGGGTTCCATCCGACAAACCTACAGGTTGCATGTCCGACCTGTAGTTCTACTTCTAGTCATTCTTAATGTAACGCATGATCCTTTTCAGGATCCAAACCAACAAACATCAATTCCCATGATGTAACTCCTTAATTCAGCTTTATATTTGCATAACCATAAAATACTGAGTATATAATTACACATATATAAATTCATATATTTATATACTCATATTTATGCTCTTTTTAACTTTTAAACCATAACTTTCCAAGCCACTGCATCCATGTGATACTTAGACCTTATTTTAGTTGAAATCACAAAGCAACTTTTCATATTTTCTCTCAAAAATAACCAAATTAGGGTTTTTCGTAGCGAAAACATAAAATCAGAAATTTCAACGATCTCATATAAAAATCCAACAGCAAAAGGAATGATTTCGTTACCTAATCGAGCTCTCTCGCACGCATACAATGCTTTATCATGATTTTTTTCAAAAAGAAATATTTATAGCTCTTAAAACGATCGAATTTCATTTTCATATCAAAAACGCTAAGAACGTGCCAAGAACATGAAGAACGACGAAGAACATGAAGAACACAAATAGCACACGAAGAACGCGAAGAACATAATTTCTCTTAAAATTTCGGCAGAGCTTCTCCTTATACAGGACTGAGAAAATTTCAGAGTTTCCCCTTATTCTGGAACATATTTCTAGAAAAAATTAGGCAGAGCTTCCTATTATATCGAGACATATTTAAAAGAAAAATGAAAAGAGACTCCTCTATAAAATCATCGAGATGAAAATGACGAAACTGAAAGGATCAAATCAAACAATAAGAGATGAAGAATCGGTAGATACCATGCGTCTTAGATGAGTGAAGGTGTGACGAATCATAGGGTTCGCTGACGTGAATAGCTGTCGTACCTAAGTAGGGTATTACACAGATTTCTCCATCAAAATAACTATAAAAGCAGAAAATAAAGAATAGAATCATAAGAAATGGAGAATTGATAGACACCACGCGTCTTAGGTGAGTAAAGGTGTGATGAATCACAGGGTTCACTGACGTGCATAGCCGCCCGCACCTAAGTAGGATATTACACAAATTTCCCCTCGAATCACAACAGGTAACAGATCGAAAAGAATATGAATCGAAAATCAAACTAGAAAAAGAACATGAATCGAAACGAAGCCAACTAGAAGAGGATCGTACCTTTCTCCTCCTCGTTCTTCCGGCAACGCTTCGCTAGCGCTCATTCCCCGTCTCCCACTCCTCATCCCGACCTATCTACCCTAGCCTTGGGGTGGTGATGGTAATGGAAATCGTAGAGAATGAGTGGGTAGGGGGGACTATTTATAGGCTTCAGAAAACCGCTAACCGTGATTAGTAAATCATGGTTTAGACCTAAACATCGGTTAGGGACCCATGATTTTGGCTCATGGTTTTGGCCAAAACTTATCCGAAACTTAGGGCTTGAGTTAGAACAATCCATAAGTTTTTAGATTAGCTAATGGCATTTAATTAGTGCTAATTACGATTAACTTTTACTAATCATGATTTAACCTGATGCTTAACTTTTGCTAATCATTGATTATTATTTACTAATGGTCATTAATAATCCCTAATCTATCATTAGTTTCTTTAATTGTGTTTAATTTACTCTTAATGATGGTCATTACGGATTAATGACGTCTTAAACATCTTTACTTTCTTTCTTCCGAAAATCATAACAATTACAAACAAAGTCCGATTCATATGAAACAAACTCCGTTGCTTTTTCCTCTTGATGAGGTGGATCTTATAATATAGGATCCAAGAGAGACCAAGTTCATGCCTTTACAATTATAACAACCTTAAATGAAGTCTCGTCCTCGAGACTAGAAATGCAGGCATAACAACCTTAAAGAGGAATGAAACCATAACACTCTTAAAGAGAATTGACGATTACATATTATGCCGGTATAATACCATACAAATTACATGAAGAATCCCATTACTATCTGACACATACATCTTAATACCACTTAATTCAGATATTATTTATTCTACAAATACAATGGGAAAACCACCTCTAAAATGCACAATAAATTTAAATGAAAAAATTCTCTCCTCTACATTAATTATATAATATCGCATTCCAATCATTCAATTAATCATTAAAATACTCTACGTATCCGAACAAAAATTGCATGGTCATTAAATAAAACATAACATTCAACCACACACATTTATACATCTAATTTAGCTCTACATGTATTTTATTGGAAAGAAATGGAGAGGGACTTGAAGGTAATATATCCTTTCTTTATTGGTTGTACATGGGACACCACAATTCTCTTTCCCATTGTTGAAGCCAAAAATCGACGGTCTAAATATGTCTCACACAAGGCGGAGACAAAGTCGCTGTGGCGATCGCACGAATCCTGGAATTCAAACAATAATTAACCCACAACAGAAATCAAGCAATGAAAAGCGGTGCGGAGTTAAGATTTATTATAACTCTACAAAGGATGTCTATAGTGTGCAAGCAGTGTAGAGGTCGAATACAAGGAGCAGACAGATAGAACGGGGCAATAATGCACAAAATGTGTATGTGATGATTTGTCTATAAATGCTGCTATGTTTTTGTGGGCTTATAATTTTGTATTTTTTATTTAATTTTTGATTTTATAATTTTATATTTTGATTTTTAATTTACTTATTTTGTATTTTCTTTTTAAATTTTGTATTTTTGTATTTTCTTTTTCTTTTAATAAAGATATAATATAGATAAGGAATATCTATACACTAGAGATAAGAGAGAGATAAAAATAGGAAAAAATACTCTAAATATAGGAAATAAAGTGTTTTGTGATTTTTATATTTTTCTAATGTTTTTATGATTTTTCTAGATTTTTCATAATTTTTTTGATATTTTTAAAGTAACAAATACTAAAAACAGTGAACAATATTGCTGGCCAAAATTAAAATGAGGATAAAAAGTATCAAACAGATTCCAAAACTCCTTAAATTAAATTTAAAATAAAGATAATAGAACATGAAAAATTCAGAGACAAAAATGGTAGTTTTAGGATTTTTTTAGAATTTTTAATATTTTTATAAAGGTTTTGGAATTTTGTAAATTTTATGAGTTTTCTTTTGTAATTTTTAGTTATTTTTGGATTGAATTTAAAAGACATGAAAACACATAAAATGTATTTTTTTGGAATTTTTCAAAAACATTTTATAATTTTTATATATTTTCTAATGTAAACAGTGTTGAAAATACATGTTTTTGAATTTTTGTAAATAATAAAATGCAACAAAATGCGAAATAAAAATATGGCATGAAACTAGTACGCAACAGGAACTTATGGTATTTTTTGGTAATTTTTTGGATTTTATAGATGCATGAAATAAATAAATACAACAAAGAGAAACTACACTACTGTCAAGGGTATATTTGCAAATAACCAGAAGTCCAGGGGCATGGGTGCAATTTTTCCACAAATATATAACGCAGTAAAAATGTCTCTGGACCGATTAGAAATAGCCAAAGTTCCAAGGATATATCCACAAAATTCCTGAAGTCACGTGCACGGGGCACGTGACTGGTAGGGACTAAATCATAATAATTAAAAACTAGAATGGTTAATCTGCAAAATATCCAGAAATATTTAACTGCATAGAAAAGTTTTGGAACTAAAAATAAATACGCAAAATCCCCGGGGCTCCCCTGCAAAATTGCCAAGTCACGTGCGTAGAGCACGTAACCTGGTAGGGATCAAAATGGAATACCACAAAACCCGGGGGCAGTTCGTAAATTTCACAAAAGTTTTTAAAGGTCGATGAAATATTTAATATTAACTATTAAATACAAAAACACCTCAGGTTATGACTGCAAAATACCCAAAGCAGGGGGGTGGTCCGACGGTTGAGGTGCTTTCACTTCGCCACGTGTCGATGCCTCCTTGCACGATAACGGTTCGGCGAGAACGGCTGGGATTAGATCTTGGATGACGATCCAGCGGCTGATAGCGGGCTAGATCCTACGCTGGTTGTAGACACCAAGAATAAGGGGAGATCGAGCGGCTCTGGAGCATGGAGGAAGAACGTGCGAAGAACATCCCACATGCGACTTTGAATCGTCAAAATCTCGATGCTGAGAGCCCTCTAGTCCCCTCCGAAAGGACACGACGCTTCCTGGGAGCTTCCTCAAGTGGCAAAAATGACCTAGGGAGCAGCCAGAGTGCTACCGTGAGGTTAGCGGAGGAGGTTGGCTTCAGGAGGCTCGTGCTTCTGCAAAAATGACCCCCGGGAGGGTCTCTTGGCACCTGAGACCTGCACGAAAACACACGACAACAATAGGAGGCTCCCATGGCAAATATGAGTGGATTGGGTGGCGTCTGGTGCAAATAGGAGCTCGCCGAAGCTTGCGGGTGGTTTAACAGGCTTCAATCGAGCAAATAAAGAGCAGGGATTAAAGAAAGTGCTTCAGCTAATCTACAGAGCAAAGAAAAACAAACAAAAACAACCTCTAGCGGTGGAAAACCGCGAGATAAGCACCTTACGGCCAAGGTGCCCGGAGATAGGTCGAGACCACGATTCACCTGGCTCAACTCCGTCGCGACAACGCCGGAGAGTAGTTGTCACCTTCCTCCATCCAGAGCGCTAGGAGGGAGAGTTAAGCAAGGGCAAAAAGGGTTCAAAAGAGGGAGGAAGGAAAAGGGGGGTTTTGAAGAAGATGGTGGACGGGCATGACGAACGAGGCGATAACGGGCGGATCAATGATCCGATCCCCGAAAAAACACTTGGGCGTGATTTATGGATTAATGGTGACGAAAAGTCGTGAAGAGTCGAACACGATATGGTGAAAGGATGCGCCTCGAAAAAAACCATGAAAATGAGATAAAACCATGTTCTGACAAGGGCACAAGCGGGGGTCAGAGAGTTGACTGCTGGTCAACTCTCCAGCCCTCCTGGTTGGTCCACGTGGACCAACCAGGAAAAAAACCTGAGAAAATCATTTCTAAATTCGTTTAAAAATAGTAAACAAATTTATTTATTTATTTATTTTAGATTAAAGTAAAAATTGTTTATTATTTTACAAATTATTTTATTATGATTTTTATTTATTTTTTAGAGGTATAAAAATACAAGTTACCTATTATAGGTTATAAACATGTATTCATCCATATATTTTATTATTTTATTATTTTATTTTTATTTTGTGTATTTTATTTTATTTATTTTGTTTATTATTTTATAAATTTATAGAATATTTTTATACACTTAAATATATTTTTATTTTATTTTTCTTATGTGATTTGTATGCTTAATAAAATATAAGTATTAATTATATAGGTATATGTATTGGTATCGTAACTATGTATTTTATACCGATATTTTATTTTTGTATTTTCTTTAGGTTTTTATTATGATTTTAATGTATATATATTATACATAATATTTATAAAATTATAAAATTATAAAAATAATGAATAATAAATAAAATGAATATTTTAATCTGTACAAGTATACAATAGGGGTCCAAAACTCAACTTTCAAACTGTAACTCTGCAAAATATGAAACCAGCTCCATTAAATAGATTATTGAAAATTATATACATTAAAGTGATTTTGATGCGTTTCGAGTTTTTTTTGGGAGATACAGGTCTGGGAAGTTGGGATTCTGGAATCTTATTCAGACCATATCTTTTTATCTATATATTATTTTTTAGTGAAATCAATTTTGTATTTTTCTATATTTAATTATCTACAACTTTCATGTACAAAGTTTCTTTATTTGAAGTATAAAAAGTGGAAGCAAAAATAGGTCCCAGAATGAATAAAGAATAAATAAAATAAATGGTATCTTTATTGTATTTTGGCCCTTATCTCCCCCTACTTTATTCCTTGTCGACCTAGTCATCGAGATGCCTAGATCTCGGGGTTTCGGGTCATAAAATATTTACAATATTTTATTCTTTTTTTCTTTTCTTTTCTTTATTTTATAATTTCGGCTTTAAAACCGTATTTTATACACTATTTACACAAATATGCATGGATGCTAAAATGCATGAATTAAGCCTTTTTACACGCATTTGCTAGGGTTTTTAAAGCCAAAATGATAGAATAAAGATGATGAAACGTAGATTCATCACCCATACACATGGAGCACCATAAACCTCACAATTCTCATGTATGGGCCTCACCATAAGTATAACTCCCATTGCATTTCCCATGCATGCATTGATTGCATTTTATCTTTATTTGCATAAAGATGGCCACCGACACTCAACTATATATATGGGGTCCTCCTCATATGCAGGGGTAATCTCTTCCCCCCTCCCCATTCGTCTCTCTCCCTCTCTTCTCTCCCTCTCCTCTCCCACATTCTTCACTCTTATTATGTTGCTCGACTAACTCTCTCTACAGGTGCTCCTCTCTAGCCTTAGCCGTCGGCCAAGTCCTCCTCCTCCTCTTGGCCGCACGCTTAAGAGCGGCACCTCAGCCTCCTCATCATCGTATGCATAATGGCCAGTCGTTCCTCTCTCCATCGTGCCACCTCTCGTCGACCAGCCGCAGCCACCTACAGGCGACGCAACCGTGCGTCACCTCCCTCTTCCTATCCGTTAACAACTCATGGCCACCTTCATGCACGTGACTGTCTCCGCGCTCGTCTTCGTGCTCATTCCCATCATCGTCGTTACCGTCGTCTCTGATCTGGATTCCAAAAGCTCCAAGAGAGAAGAACCCTTTTCTCATTTTCTATATCCGATTTGCATTTTATTATATTCATTACTCTTGTTTAAGACAGAATACTTATTTGATAATGTCTTTTATCTATTCTAATATGCATCACAACTCTGACATCTTTTATTATATTTTGAAATATTGCAAGTGTCGTCTTATTTCTTCTATATCTATCTGTGATTCATCTCCCACTCCCTCATTTCATCGCATCCGTAGCCACAATTGCTCAGTTTAAATTTTCAAAAATACTTTCACCATAGATCGCATTTTCTCATAATTTTCTCTTTCGTTGCAAGAGATCAAAATTTGAATCAAGTTTTAAAGAAGAAACAAAAGTGAGTTTGCTTAGTTCCTGCAGATACGAACCTCTACTTGCACTATACAACTCATATTTTTCCAACATGCTTGTACTTGTAATATTATTTGTTTAAATACAATTTTTCGTGGAATGACAACGACGTGGTAAAATCAACCTTTTAAACCACGTAAAAATCATGTTAACATTTTATCCACATAAATGAACGTCATTTCATTTATGATAAAGATATACACAGTACATAGTGTTATCATTCAAACAAGTACGGGTATTTTTCTCTCATTTCTACCTCAGGTTCCTATGTGGCTTCTTCAAACTCTTGGTTACGCCACAACACTTTAATTAAAGGTACCTCTTTATTCCTCAACTTCTTGATATCCCTATCCAGTATTTATACAGGTATTTCTAGGTATGTTAAGTCTCTCAACATGTAGATCATCATAGTTTATCTTATGTTTAGGATCCTTAATATACTTTCTCAGATTCGATACATGAAAAACATCATGTATTATTGAAAGATGTGGAGGAAGTGCAAGTCTATATGCCACTTCTCCAATACACTGAATAATTTCAAAGGGACCCACGAACCGAGGTACCAACTTTCTACATAAGCCAAACCTCTGAACTCCCTTCATAGGTGATACTTTGAGGAATACAAAGTCGCCTACTTCAAACTTAAGATCTTTTCACCTGGCATCACTATAGCTTTTTCTGGCGACTCTGAGCAGTCAATAGTCTTTTTCAAGCAAGCTCTATAGCTTCCTGTGTCTCTTGGAGTCTATCTGAATCATAAATGTTCTTTATCCCGACCTCTTGCCAACATAAACGAGTAGTACACCTTCGTCCATAAAAGTGCTTCAAATGGTGTCCTGCCAATACTTAGATGGTAACTATTGTTGTACGTGAATTCTGCCAGAAGCAAATGTTTAATCCATGATCCTTTCCACTCTAAGGCACATGCTCGTAGCATATCCTCTAAAGTTTGAATCGTACGTTCTGATTGACCATCTGTTTGTGGATGATATGATATGCTCAAGCATAGCTATGTGTCTAAGGCTTTCATGAAGTTCTCTCAATAGTGTGAGGTGAATCGTGATTCTCACTCTTTATTCTTTTATTTTAGCTATTTATCTTGGCAAAGCATCATGTAAATAGATGTAAATACAATAATTTGGCATTGTGCATGCATATGTTAATATTACATAATTGCTAGGTATTTATGCAAAAATAAAAGAATAAAGAAAACAAAAAGGAAGGAGATATTTAGAATAAATACAGAGTGACCCAAACCCAAGAGAAGATCAAACAATGGCATGATCGCCAAATAAAACAAGTAGAGAGAGATATGGCCTATTATATGTTGTACATATTAATTGTGTAATTAAATAATTATTTTTGGATGATATAAAAATAATGTGTTCTTTTTTACCTCCTTGTATATAATCCTAAAATTAAAATAAAATTCAGAAAAATAAAAATAAAATAAAAATCCTCTCTCCCTTGTACAAAATACATCTCTACATACAACATTCTTCGTTTATTATATACCTATAATAAATAATAAAAATAAAATAAAGATTATTTTATACTCTAATAATTATGTTGTAAATAAATAAAATATAAAATTAGGGTATTTGTGTGAAAACAACAAAATAAAAATAATTGGACAAAATACATAGGTATATTATACTTATGTATAATTCAATATACTGTATAAAGACTAATTTATTTTTAAAAAATAAATAAATATCACAGAAAATAGTTTGAAAAATAACAATTATTTTTCATTTTATACACCTTTTGATTTAAAACCAGTTATTTTTTATTGAATTTATAAATATTTTGTAAATCCTGATTTTCTGATTGGTCTGTTGGATTGTTGACCATTAGCCAACGGCTCCTTCTTCCCGGGTCAGACCCGGATCCTGTTTGCCGGAGCTTCTTCTCGACATTTTCCAGCCCGACTCTGTTCTCCTTCTTCCTCGAAATTTTGACCCGATAATCTTTGAACCTCAGACATCCTCGCATGTCCTATGGTAGATCGGATTGGCCATAGGGTTTCGCGCTTCCCGCTGATCTTTCTGGACCCTCGACTTGCCTATAAATCATCTCTTCCGCCTCCAAGGAGTGGTAGCTCATATCTTGCTCCCTCTTCGACCCCTAGACACCTCCAGCTAAGTGATAGTTGCTCGGAGGACCTCTCGGAGCTTGATTTGATGCAGAGAAGACAATGCTCACCCTTCATGGCTGGAGATCCGCCACGAGCAGCCTCCCTCACCTTTCGCATCGAGGTTGAGGCCATCACCCCATCAGCCACCTTCGCCTGAAGCTCAAGAACACTCCCAAATCTTCAGGTACCCTCCATTTCCTTCGTTTTTCCCGTTTCGATCCGATCTTTTCATTTAGCACCGTCGCACTCCTATCTGCTCTGACCAGTTGGTCGGAGCCTCGACATCCACCCTCAACTGCTTAGATCGATTTGTGACCCCGCCTTCCATCTTGCACCGCAACCAGATCACCCTTAGCCTCAATCTTTAGGTTGAGATTAGGGTTGAGATCTCCTCTACCACAGTCGTTGGAGATCAAACTTCTCCCCCCTCCACTTCTTTCATTTTTAGCTTCAATAACTCGGACCGGAGCATCGCCCCTAGTCCAAGCTTCCCTTTGGAGATGTTCGCGTGTGCTGGGATTCCCCATTTCACCCATCCAAGGTTTGCTGGAGCAGCTCCAAGCCATCTTCACCGTCATGCACATCCGAACGTTGGCTCCTCCATCGGACCCGTTCAGCCGACATGGAGGAATTCCACAATCACTCCCGCGCCTCCCGATTGTCCATCATACCTGAGGATCACCTCCTTAGCTCTGGTGAAACTCGCCTTGACGTTGTTCATCCAGGCCTTCTCAGCACCGTTGGATTGGTGATAAACCCAGAGATCGATCGGTCTTGTATTCCTCACAAGGTGGGAACACAGTCGAAGTGTTGACCAATCAAGATCTGAATTTAATCAACAATGAACCCACAATCAATCAATCAAGTAATGACAAATAAATGTGGAGTCAAATTTATTTTTATCTCTGCACAAAAGATGTATAGCAAGCAAGTATGCAGAGAGTTCGAACACAGGGAGCAAACATGGTAGATCAAACTAATGTGTGGGAGTGAATGTGAAATGTTATCTACACTAAAGTAAGCAAATATTTTTGTGGGATTTAATTCTTATAATTTTTTTATTTTTAATTTTTAATTTTTGTATTTTTATTTTCTTTTTACTGATTTTATCTTTTATTTTTATATTTTATATTTTTATATTTTCTTTTTCAATATAGGGATATATAAGAACTATGGGACAAGAGATAATAAACTACAAACAAAAATGAGGAAAATAGTCAAAAATTAAGGAATAAAATGTTTTTGGTCTTTTTATATTTTTCTACAGTTTTTGTGATTTTTGGGTATTTTTCAGAAACTTTTTAGTATTTTTAAAAACCTAAATGAAATAAACAGTGAACAAAAGCTCTGGCAGAATTTAAAATGGGAAAGAAAAATAGAAAATAGTATCAAAATTTTCCCAAAATAATTTTAAAATAAAGATAATACAGTAAGTAACCTACAGGACCAGAGTTTGTTTTTTAGGATTTTTTTATAAATTTTTATATTTTTTTGAAGTTTTGAAGTATTTTCAAATTTTTAAGAGTTTTACTTTGAAATTTTTAGTGGTTTTTGGATTGACACTAATATATGATAAGACAAACAAAATATAAATTTTTTGGAATTTTTCAAAACGTTTTTATAATTTTTATGGGTTTTCTAATGCATACAATGAAATAAATGCATGTTTTTTATTTTTAATAAATATGAAAATGCAATAAAAATACAATACAAAAATATGACGTGAAAGTGCAAGTGAACAGGAGCTTAACTTGATTTTTGTGGATTTTTTCGAGAGAAAATGATGATTTGAATCAATAAAACAAGCACACAAAAATTTACAAAGCCTAGCAGGGGCATATATGCAAATAAGCAAACAACCAGGGGCAAGATTACAAAATTTCCAAAAATATCCTTCTTAAACTTGTATTTAATGGACTAAATGACAAATACAAAACCCGGAAGGGTAACGATACAATTTATCCAGTCCCCCTACGTGCTATGCACGCACCTGGGAGGGACCTATCTACAATATTCCAAAACTTCCGGGGCTAGCATGCAAAATATCCACAAGTTTTACACTATTTAACAAAATCTTGGGACTAAAGTTGAATAACTAAACCCCAGGGGGGGTCCCTGCGAAATTCCCGCCCCTCACGCGCACAGGCACGTGAGGTGACGTGGCAAAGGACCGAAGTGCAAATAAAATAAGGACGAGGGTTTACATGCAAATATTACAAAACTTTTACACTACAGACGAAAGTTTGTGGACTAAATATTAGATACAAAATACTCGGGGTTAAAGTAGCAAAATACCCCTTGCGTGCGCGATCCAACGGCGGAGATTAGGCCACTTATCCATGTGGCGAGCGACGGACGGTCGATGACGCTTCGACGATGCACGGCTGAGATCGGATCTTCCTCGAACGATCGGACGGTCAAGGCGATGGAGGATCGGACGGATGTTGTGCAATCTGGGGGTTCTCCACGATCCGACGGTGGAGAGTCGAGGACCAAGAACCGCGAGGAACGCAGGTGAGGGCGAGCTTCTCCGTTCAGGATCTCCGACCTCCGGTGACGGTTGAACTTCAAAATGAACGTGGAGACTCCTGGAGGTCTCCTCTTCCTCCTGGAGGCTTCAAAAGAACTCGGGGGTGACCGAGCTGCTCGCGAGAGGGTGGCGGAGCTATAGAGCCCCGTGAGCTCCGGCGAGGCTCCAAAATCGCCTCCAGGTGCGAGTCAAAGCCCGTTGACATGCGAAAATGGTTAGAAGGTCCAGGGCAAACTGCCTGGACCTCGCAACGGTGGAGATGTAACGTGGAACGATGGATGGACGTACGGCCAGAGTTGCGCTTCGGCGAGATGAACGGGTTGAGCGATTCAAGTGATGGAACGTGAAATTTTTTTGGGGTTTTTGATCCTAAAGCTATGGCGAAGCGAATGCACTAAAAAGGAATGGGAGAAGTGGCTTCCTCGACGGTGTAGACCAGAGGGAAGGGTACCTCAACCGCCGGAGTTGGGGAGGTGGTGGAGACGCCTCCGACTTCCTCTGCCCTGGCTGAATGCACCCCGCTGGAGCTGTCACCTCCAGGAAGGCTTGGAGCACGAGCTGAGCAAGGAAGGGTGGACCGAAGGTGTTCAAATTCGGATTCAAAGTCGGAGCTCCATTTTATGCAGTTTGACTAAGTGGCTGAGGAGCCCCAAAGACCAAGGCGCCCTGATCGCCACAGTGATCCAAAGTCGAAGGTTTCACTTGGACGTGATTCACCGCATAACGAGGAAGAAAAGATGTGAAGAAATCACCACGAAAAAATGCAAGGCACGGCTGGAAAATGTCGACAAAAGTGGGTGAAAACCCAGGTCTGACATGGCTACTGGCAGGGGTCAGAGAGTTGACCCGAGGTCAACTCTCCAGCCCACCTGGTTGGTCCACGTGGACCAACCCGGAAAAAGCCTGGAAAAAGACCTTGTAAATTCAATTAAAAATAGATAATGATTTTATTAATTTTAGGTTATTAACTAAAAAATGTTTTGTAATTTTATAAATTATTTTATGGTGAATTTTAATTATTTTTATGAGGTATAGTTTTATAAGTTATCTTTTATGCCCTTTGTAGGTATCTATATCTATATATTTTATTATTTTATTTTTATCTTGTGATTTTAAGTTCTTTATTTTTGTTTATTATTTTATAAAATTGTAAAATACTTTTATACACTTAAATATATTTTTATTTTATTTTTTTGATGTGTTTTGTATATTAAATAAAATATAAGTATAGTTTCTACAGGTATAAGTATATGTAGTATACCTATGTATATGATATATACAAGTATTTTTATTTTGGGTCTTATTCAGGATTTTATTCTGATTTTAATGTACAAATATATTATAAGTAATATTTAAAAAAATATAAAAATACAAAAAAAATGATGAATAAATAATAAAATGAATATTTTAATCTGTACAAGTATACAATAGGGTCCAAAACTAAACTTTCAAACCGTAACTCCGAAAAATACAAAACCACCTTCATTAAATAAATTATTTTATGCTATGTACAATTAAAGGTGAATTTGGTACATTTCGAGTTTTTATTTGCAAGATACAGGTCTGGGAAGTTGGAGTTTGGGAATCTTATTCAGACCATAACTTTTTATCTGTACATTATTTTTCAGTGAAATTAATTTTGCATTTTTCTTTATTAAATTATCTACAACTTTCATGTACAAAGTTTCTTTATTTGAGGTATAAAAAGTAGAACCAAAAATAGGTCCCAAAATGAATAAAGAATGAATTAAATAGAAGGGGTTTTTATTGTATTTTGACCCTTATCTCCCCCTACTTTATTCCTTGTCGACCTACTCATCAAGATGCCTAGGTCTCGGGGTTTTGGGTCATAAAATATTTACAATATTTTATTCTTTTTCTTTTCTTTTATTTATTTTATAATTTTGGCTTTAAATACAGTATTTTATACACTATTTGGATGCGCATGCATGAATGCTAAGATGATGGATTTAATGCTATTTACACGTATTTGCTAGGGTTTTTGATGCCAAAATGATAGAATAAAGATGGTGAAATGTGGCTTCATCAATTGGTAGTCCTTTTCCAGTTTTCATCAAAGCCAGCCATTGATGTTGCTTTTCGGCCGTTGATCTGCTACCTCCTGACACATCTGCGCCGCATGTAGGCGACATTCCCTGAGCGTCAGATCTGACATCGCAGAGGATCAGAGTCGTTCATTCACGCGTCACCAGTGGCCTCCATGTGTCTCTCACGTGCATCGCACGCGTCTGCAAGGGTATATTGCATTATTTACCCTACACTTTTTATTCTTTATTTTTGATTCTGTTAAATAAAGTTGTAGTTTGAACTACTTGCATGTTAGTCCCTAAGGTTTCCAGTATTTGCACTTTAGTCCTTCTTATCTGAATACACATGCTTGCCCGCGTAATATGTGGTGTTTTTGCACCTTATACCCTAGACTTATTTAGGGTTTTTGTTTGAATGAAATATTTCTCGTATTTGTATTTATGCCCCTGTGTATAGAATAATTAACATGTGCATTTTTTCGTGGGAATTTAACACTGATACACATGGACTTTATCTGTGTGTTATTGTTTGATCTAGAAACTTAGGATTTTTTAAATAGGTCCCTACAACCTGTGTACTTTGTTATAAATCAAATTATTATCAAATTTATTCCAAAAATTCCCCAAACATTACTAGTAGCTCCTGCTAGTGTGTAATATTTTTGGTAATTTTTGTGATGTAATTTGATTTTATTTGATATTTTTTAAAAATAAAAAACCCCTAAAAATGTGTTTGTCTGGTTTATAAAATACCAAAAAAATACCTCTAAAAATCTATAAAAAAAATCCTGTGTATTTTTTTTAGTGTATTTTCACTTCAGTACTGTTTTTGTTCCATTGTCCCTTATAAAAACTCTAAAAATCACAAAAGACAAAAAATCTTATAAAAATTCTAAAAAAATCTAGAAAATCCAAAAAATGCAATTCTAGTTTCTGTAAGTAGGTCTTTGTATCTACTTTTTCATAAAAATAGCCCCTATTCTTTTAGGAAAATTTAGTATTTTAATCTTGCCTATTGGTCATGGTTGAACAGTGTTTCCCTATTTTATCATTACTTTATTTTTAGAAATTATATGAAAATATGAAAAATCTCACAAAATCACCAAAACATTTGCATGTTTTAAAAAAGAAAAATATTTTTATTTATAATTTTGTAGCCCTTTTTACCTTAATAAAAATTATTGTAGTGTGATTTTCTTCATAGTTTTATTTATTTTCTTATTAGAAAATATAAAAAAATTGTAAATTAAAAACCATAAAGTATGCATTTTATTTTTTGATTTTTTGACTACTTCGTAGGCTTAGATCATGCTCCTTGTGTTCGACCCTGGTCGCTATACCAGGTTAAATAAATAGAGGAGACCGCTACATGTGATTTCGTACTTTGATTGATTTATTTGTGGTCTTATTTTTCTTGTTGAGTCCAGCTTGGGTGATTGAGGTCGCAACGACCTTTGATATCACTTAGCCTCGATCGCTAGAGCGCTCATCAGAATGGCGCTATTGCCGGGGAGCATAGCTTAGTAGTCGATTTTCAGACTTTATCTTTTATCTGTTTCTAGCTCTATTTGTTATAACTATTTTTCGACCCGTTTCTGTTTCATTTTTTGTGCGAGGAATTGCCCGAGGATCGCTTTGGAGGAGACCCATACTCGAGGAGGAGCAGGAACGGGCAGACTTACCTATAATTCATAGAGTAGCTTAGAGTAGTTATTAGAACAGTTTATTATTGTTGTAATAATACAGGGACCTTGGACAGTTTTGGAAACTTGGCCATATCATGGTCTGTTTCGCCGAGCACCAGTGTGCTCGGGGGACCTCACCACAATTTTCGTCGGTTTTTATTTTATCGTATTTCATTTCTAGTTGATTCTCGGAGAATTTGGCCATTAGACTTAGGAATTTCTCTTATTGTGACGTAATTGATTAAGACCCAACCCATAATTATTTGCATGCACCTATAGTTCGTAATTGGACCATTAATAAATCATAATAAAAAGTTAGTTTAATCAGACTCGAGTCCACGTGCTGTGAGGAACCACATACAACGCTGACAGGACCTGTTGTGGCGGGCACCGAGTGGTTCCCAATATCAGACTCCGGACTTAGTCTGAGTAGCTAGCTATAGTTCTTCTCATGTAAAAATTGCTCGTCTAAGGTTGGTTTCTTATTGCATCATTTAGATTAGTTTACTTTTTGTCTTTAAATTTATGTGTGGATCACCTGCATGTAGAGTGCTGGTAATAGCTACGCATCTCTTACTTTGCATGCATCATCGTGTTTAATCATGCATCGGCTTTTTCGACTTCTTCCCCCTGTTTTTGGACTATAAATAATCAAGAGAATCAAAAAACTCATTAGGAGTTTGTTTGCTCATTGAAAAATACCTAAAAAAAGTGATAATCATAAAATTGGGACTGTTAAACACACTTGATCATAAAATACACTTCGCTTAAAAATATGATTTGGGAGAGCAATCTCCTCATTGTTTGGTTTGATTGTGCGAGAGAGTGACCTGTACACTAGGCTAGAGCCATACCTGAACTCTCGTTAGACTACTAGTCTTGGGGTTAGTCATTCTCCGGTGAGGATCGCTCCGGTTTCCGGTAAAGCGAGCAGCGATATCCTTAGCAGAGCGAGTTGAACGGGTAGCTGGTAAACGGTCTGCAACTTGTACTCGCTGGGAAAGATCTAACTTTTGAATTGGGCCAGTCTCTTGGGAGCATCGGGTACCTATCATCTCCCTTAATCGATCTGTTAGACTGAATTATCACCTAAATAAAATTGATAAGATAAAAGACCGAACTTCAACGGTCATCAGTTCTCAATGTTGAGTAGGTGAATTGGGGTTTTGTTTGCTGATCTTGTTTATTTATAGATACCATCTGCCTCTTCTCCAAATCACGATGATGGACCGGAGATCCCTTAGACAACCCTTGGTTGCACCTCTTTTGAGCACTCTGCCCCATTCATCTAGGTTGGTTCGCGAGACCCCAGACCCATTCTCCTAACCCAAGTTTAATTCTGCCATGTTCCCCATCGACCACCCTTCTACCAGTCCTGAGGTGCCAAAGTAGAGATCGGAGCAGATATTTGTTCATTTGATGGCACCTGAGTTCGGGTCTTTTGCCTTTGTAGAGACCCAAGAGATGGCCAGCAGCGAGGGGCGCACAGATGGACAGCATCAGACCACCACATATGTATTAGATCAGGGCGCCATCAACAACACCCTATTAGCTTCCTTGGAGACGATGCAAAGACAGATCAGAGACCAAGGGGCTTTCATGGCAGATATACGCAAAGAGATGGTCCGGATGCGAGCTGAACATAGAGAGTCGAACCGACCAGATGGTGGAGAGATACCAAAGCTCGGAGGAGGATATGGACCACAACCAGAGGAGCCACAGGAGACCGTCCGACCAGCGAGACCGATGAGAGAGTTGCACAACCCTGGTGTGACTCTTACACATCGTTGGATTCAGTTTCTGGTGATTCTGGGAGATTTTAAGCTCCTCCCTCAGATGATTCAGTTGTTTCCCAAGCTCCATGGCCTAGCCACCGAGGAGTCGCATATGCATCTTCAAGAGTTCGATATGATCTGCAGCACGGTACACGATAGACATGTGGACGAAGACACCATCATGATGATGGCTTTTCCATTCTCCCTGGTTGACAGAGCAGCCTACTAGCTGAAGTATTTGGGGAAATATGTCACTTCTTGGGAACAACTCCAGACCGAGTACTTGAACAAGTACTACCCACTCGGTCGGACGAACGTAGCTAGAGCTCTGATCAACAATTTCTCCATGATCCCCAATGAGCAGTTCCATGAGGCGTAGGATTGTTTCCAAGAGCTCATTGACCGGTGTCCACACCATGACATATCCAAGCCCAATTTAGTATAGAGTTTCTTTCGTGGGCTGACACCGGAGCTGCATGGGCTCGTGAATGCTTCTTGTGGGGGGTCCCTACTTCGCCAAGGACGAAGACCAGGCATGGGCCATATATGAGGAGATGGCAGAGAACTACATCGTCACTAAGAAAGACATGCTAGTCGTAGTTTTTGCCTTGGACAAATTCAGCTCATATATCCTTGGATCCAAAGTGACTATCTTTACTGATCATACCATCATCAGGTACCTCATGGCTAAGAAGGATGCTAAAGCGAAACTGATTAGATGGATCCTTCTATTCCGGGAGTTTGGTATTGAGATTAAGGATAAACCTGGATAAAAAATATGGTGGCAGATCATCTCTCCCAATTAGAGAATATTGAGGAATCTGAGAAGACTGATCCCATTTCAGAGACCTTTCCAGATGAGGCGATCCTTGATATCGCCTCGCTTTCATGGTACGCCGACATTGTGAACTATCTTGTTGTCAAGAAAGTTCCACAAGGTTGGCCCAGGCAGCGACTTAAGACCTTCCTTGCGAAGGCCAAGTTTTACCATTGGGAGGATCCCATCCTTTATCATGAAGGAGGGGATACCATCTGACATCGGTGCATTCCTCGGGAGGAGCACCATAGCGT
Source organism: Ottelia alismoides (assembly GCA_037367405.1). Taxonomy (NCBI): domain Eukaryota; kingdom Viridiplantae; phylum Streptophyta; class Magnoliopsida; order Alismatales; family Hydrocharitaceae; genus Ottelia; species Ottelia alismoides. The sequence goes on along the minus strand of JAZKJV010007808.1, from coordinate 83,956 downwards.
CCTCACGTACTGCCACAAGCTTGAGACAGGAGGGCATCACTCTGGGAGGAGAACATCACAGAAAGTGCTACAATCCGTCCTATGGTGGTTGATGAATCCACATTTCATCATCTTTATTCTATCATTTTGGCATCAAAAACCCTAGCAAATGCGTGTAAATAGCATTAAATCCATCATCTTAACATTCATGCATGTGCATGTAAATAGTGTATAAAATATTGTAATTAAAGCCAAAATTATAGAATAAATAATAAAATATTGTAAATATTTTATGACCCGAAACCCCGAGACCTAGGCATCTTGATGAATAGGTCGACAAGGAATAAAGTAGGGGGAGATAAGGGTCAAAATACAGTGTAAAAACCTTTGTTTTTAATTCATTCTTTATTCATTTTGGGACATATTTTTTGTTCCACTTTTTATAGCTCAAACAAAGAAACTTTGTACATAAAAGTTGTAGATAATTAAATAAATAAAAATACAAAATTGATTTCACTGAAAAATAATACACAGATCAAAAGTTATGGTCTGAATAAGATTTCAAAACTCCAACTTCCCAGACTTGTATCTTGCAAATAAAAACACGAAATGTACCAAACTCACCTTTAATTGTATATAGCTTAAAATAATCTATTTAATGGAGGTGGTTTCGTATTTTTCAGAGTTACGGTTTGAAAGTTGAGTTTTGGAACCTACTTGTATATTTGTACAGATTAAAATATTCAATTTATTTATCATTCATTATTTTGATACTTTTATATTTTTAGAATTTTGTAAATATTACTTATAATATATTTGTATATTAAAATCAGAGTAAAAATACAAAAGAAATGCAAAATAAAATACTTGTTATATAATACATAGGTATACAACCTACACTCATACCTATATAATACATGCTTCTATTTTATTAAGTATACAAATACATCAGAAAAATAAAATAAAAAAATATTTAAGTGCATAAGAGTGTTTTATAATTTTATAAAATAAATAAAAATAATAAAATTAAAATACACAAAATAAAAATAAAAGAATAAAATATATAGATATTATACCTATAAAGGGCATAATAGTGAACTTGTAAAAATACACATCATAAAAATAGTTAAAAATCACCATAAAATACTTTATAAAATAATAAACATTTTTCATTTAACAATCAAAATTTAATTAATTCATTATTTATTTTAAATTGAATTTACAAAACAATTTCTAGAGGTTTTTCCTGGTTGGTCCACGTGGACCAACCAGGTGCGTCTGACAGTTGACCTCGGTCAACTGTCTGACCCTCTCTGCCCTTGCCACAGACCTTGGTTTTTGGTCGTGTTAAACCTTTTTTTGAGGACAAGCCTTTCATCAAAACGCCCAGTTGTCTTCTTGACTTTTACTCGCACAAGATCGAGGATACTCTCCCAGTGATTACATCGGGGAGTGGATCAAAGATTTGTTCGATACGCCTCGAACTTTGAGACCCGTCGATCAGCCCTACAAAACTCCTCCTTGGATTTCGATTCGATTTTGAACCGCATTCCATCCAGAGTTTTCCCCCCTTTGGCTCGAGTTGGAGATCTGGAGGTGACAGCTTCAGAGTTCCACCTTCAAAGCGAAGGATCGTCGATCAATCTGGGCGTGTTCTACACCTCCGGCGAGACTCATCGTTGAGGTATCTTCAACCTCAGGCCCTGTCCCTTGAGGTATCCATTTCCCTCTTTTCTTCCCTTCTTTTTCATTCACTGTAATCCTAGCTACAAGTAGGGATCTTAATCATCGCCGTCCACCCATCGATTCGCTCAATCGATGCCTCTCGCCGGAGCAAGCTCCGGCGAGCCTCTCTATCACCGTGCGACCCTCGTTAGAACCTATTGGAGGTTGCGACATTTTGCCCGCAGCCGCACCTAATTATTTTTGCAGGTCCTGAAGCCAACACGATCACCTTGAGGCATTTTTGGCCTCGCCGGGGATACATGGGCCCCCTCTTCTTCCCCGACATCGTGGAGGAGCCCAGGAGGGCGCCAGCTAGTTTTGAAGCCCCAGGTGTGGAGAGCAAGATCCCAGGAAGCTTCTTGGGCATTTTGGAGCTTCAACTCGCGGCGGAGGTAGCCGATCGTGACCTGGGAAGCTCACCTCGCGGCGGGTTCTTCCCTATTCTTTGTCGACTCCTCCGAGCCGTCCGATCAACCCTCGTTCTTCCATGCGTATAGTAGCCGTAGGATCTCCACCCTCCTCGGCCGTCAGATTCGTCCAGATCCATCTAATCCAGGCCGTCAACGTCGAAGGGGTATCGTGCAGCCGGGCTTCGCCACGTGCCTTAAGTGAACAGCTCAGCACCGTTCGATCGCGCCTCGCCGCTTGCCGTCGGATTAGCGCCACGCGTCACTCGCACCTCCATCCGTCGTCCGATCATCCCGCTGAGGGTATTTTGAGATTACACCCTTGGCATATTTTGTATTTTATATTAAAAACTCAAACATTCATTTGCAGTTTAATTATTTGTGTAATTTTGCATTCAGGCCCCCGCACTTTCCCTATTTACATTTAAGTCCCCTGCCACGTCACCTCACGTGACCAGTTCATGTGAGGTGCGGGGTTTTTTGCAGCGAGGCCCTTGGCCATTTGTGTATTTCTTTTCAGTACTCGAAATTTTAATTATAGTGTAAACTTTTGGGGATTATTTGCATAAGAGCCCTCGGGCATTCTTGATATTACAAACAGGTCCTTCCCAGACACGTGCCAGTCATGCACCCTGGTGGACATTTTGCAAGCATATACCTGCGGGTTTTGTGATTGTTATTTAGTCCATTAAGTCGTATAATTAGTGTAATATTTTGTGGAAATATTGCGTACAAGCCCCTGGATGTTTTGAGATTTACACATACACCCCTGTCAGGCTTAATATTTTTGTGTGCTTGCTCTATTTATTTCACGCATCATTTCAACTTCAAAAATTACCAAAAAATTGCATAAGCTCCTGTTACATTCACGCCATATTTTTGCATTGCATTTTTGTTGCATTTCCTTATTTATTAAAAATCAAAAACATGCATTTTTGCTACTATTTGCATTAGAAAATCTATAAAAATTATAAAAACATTTTGAAAAATTCCAAAAAAATTATATTTTGTGTGTCTTATCATATTTTAGTGTCAGTCCAAAAATCACTAAAAATTTCAAAAGAAAAACCTTAAAAATTAGAAAACCCTTAAATCTTTATAAAAATCTAAAAAAATCAAAGAAAAATTAGAAAAATAAAAAATTCAGGTCCTGTAGGTTCCCTATTTTATTCTCTTTATTTTAAAATTAATTTGGGAATATTTTGTTACCGTTTGATATTTTTCCTTCCTATTTTAATTTCGATCATAATTTTAATTTACTGTTTTTTTTATTTTGACTTTTAAAAATACCAAAAACATTTGGAAAAATACCCAAAAATCATAAAAATAGTAAAAAATCATAAAAAGACCAAAAATATTTTATTCCCTATTTTTTGACTATTTTCCCCTATTTTTACAAATAGCCTAGCACCTCTTTTCTTATATTGTATATATATTCCAATATTGAAAAAGAAAATATAAAAATATAAAATATAAAAAGAAAATACAAAAATGGGAAAATTAAAAATCAAAATACAAAATTAAAAATTAAAAAAATAAATTAAAAATTAAAAACCCACAAAAACAATTGCATTGCATTTTGTAGGCAATACATCACATTCACACTTACACACTTTGTTGATCTATCCTGCCTTGCTCCCTGTGTTCGAACTCTCTACGTACTTGCATCTATACATATTTTATGTAGAGTTAAAAATAAATTTGACTCTACATTAGTTTTCATTGCTTGATTTATTATCGTGGGTTCATTGTTGGTCAAATACGGGATTCATTGAGGGTCGCCACAGAGACACGATTGTCTCCACTTTGTGAGAGACATTAGACCCCTGGAATTACGTGTTTATCAAATGGCGCCGTTGCCGGGGAGCAGCAGCGTATAGATTACTTTCTTGTGATTGTGATTGTTTGTTTACATTATTGTTTGGATTTATCCCTCATTTGTGATATTTATCTGTGAGCTTTCTAACCATTCTCTTTTCTTGTCTTCTTGTGAGGGACCGCGGAATGAGGCGGATCGCTTAGGTGATTCGACGCAACCTTGGGAAGTGGAGTCGGATTTTCTAGCCCAAGCCGACAGGAGAGAGCAGGATGAGTGAGAGAGAGGGATTAGCTAGCTTTCATTTATTTTTGTGAGAGAGAGACTTCTTAATTTGTAATAATACAGTACTTGGACACTCAGGACACTCGGGCCCAATTTCCAAGTGTTTGTTCACTTGGGGGCTCAACGCAGTTTTTGACGTGTTTTCACCGCTGTCACTTTCCGATTTTGTTTTATTTTTCCTTTCTTTTTGTGGAATGAGCCCTTAGATTTTTAGGCATTGCTTGATCGATTAGATTAGGTCCAAACACGCTAATAACCATTGCATGTAACTATAGTGCATATTTAGACTTATTTTAATTAAACAGTTGATCATCACCTTCGATTCGCCGCACCGCGAGCCCGCACCATCAAGTGCTACTCCTGAACTCGATGTGTCGAGAAGAGGAGGGGTGAGTCTAGACCGGACTTTTTGGATTGAGGATTAGTGATTGAATTATGGTTCTTCACGCTAGCAATTGCCTGCTTAGGACGATTTCCTTGTGCATATCGGCATGTAGATTAGGTTTATAAATTCCTACTTTGCATCCCGCATGGAGAGAGTTGGGAGTCACTGTAACTCTTCTATCTTTGCATTGCATTGGCTTTTCCGACTCTATTCTCCCTCTGTTTTTGGATCAAATAGGAATCAAGAAAAAATAAAAACGTTAGGCGCTTGTTTGAATTAACTCAAAAGAAGCGATACCATCAAAAAAATTAAAAAAGGGACTGCTAAAGAAAACTTGACCTAAATAAAATTTGTAATTGGATTCATTGCTTGGGGAGAGTAACACCCTCACTTGTATTTAGGTTGCATGGGAAGGTCTCCTTCCAAGTGAGAGAACGGCTTCGTAAGGATTAGAGCCAAAAACCCAGTCTGTGGCTGCCTTATGTATCGCATGGATTTCCGAAGTATTGGCGCTTCTATCGTACGTGGACGAATAGGACTTGGTCAACATTGGTGACTCTCTATTGTATAGAGCATCGACCTTGTCCGAAGTATCGAGCCTAGGCCACGCCTTCATGGGGGTGTCTGTCTCATCGTCTTGCGTCCGAGTAGGTTCTTGCACGCTCACGGGTGATTCCGTTGCGAGCGAGTTCCGAAGTATCGGTTTCGCCTATTGGCTTCCTTTCTCTATTTATTTGGTTGAGTAGGGATCCAGGAAGGGTTACAAGGACCTAAAAAAGTGCAGACTACAGGTTACACAGGAGGAGGACAAGTACGGGATACTCTTCTGGCAGTACTCTCTCTCCTTTAGGCGTAGCGCTCTAAGGACTCGTTGAAAGATAACTTCCTGAATTCAAGCTAAAAACTAGAAAGATAAAAGCCGAACCCTTACGGCTTCATGTGTTGAGTTGGTGAATCCCCTTGTTTTGTGTTTGATTGCTAGTTGGATCTAGGTCAAGATCAAAAACACCGCACAATCGTGCGCAATTTTGCCCCCTCTCTTCTTCATTTCTCAGCCTTACTCTTCTCAATAATCAAGATGATGGGACGGAGATCTCTTAGTCGGCACCGCTATCCAGCACTCCTCCCTATTCATCTAGGACAACCTCGGAGAGTCCGCTCTCCGAGCCTGAGTTCACTTCCACCATGTTCCCCCTCGACCACCATTCTCCTTCCATAAGTCCAAGAGTTTAAGAATTTAGTGCGTCACAGAGCTCAGAGCATTTGACGGCACATGAGATGAGTTCTTTTGCCTTTTCAGAGAACCCAGCCATGGCAGATAGAGGAGATCACCAAGATGAGCAGGAGCAACCTCAATTTCTATTTGATCAAGCTGCCATCAACAATTCGCGACTAGCCTCCCTGGAGACAATGCAGAGACAGATCAGAGACCAGGGAGCATTCATGGGTGATGTGATGCGAGAGCTGGCGCAGATGAGAGCAGATCGATAGAATAGAGCCGCAGGTGGTGGAGGAAATATACCCATTGCAGAAGGAGGAGATCCAGAAGCTGAGAGACCACCACAGACGATCATGAGGGAATTGCACAATCCTGCCGCATCCCTCACTCACCGATGGATCCGACTCCCCCCCATCCATGGAGACTTTGAGCTTCGACCCCACACGATTCAGCTTCTTCCCAAATTCCATGGGTTGCCGACCGAAGAGCCACACCTCCATCTGCAGGAATTCAAGATGATCTGCAGTACCATTCATGACAGGCTGATGACTGAGGACACCATAAAGATTATAGCTTTCCCCTTCTCTTTGGTTGATAGAGTCGCTTACTGGCTGAGAAATTTGGGGAGTTTCATCAACATTTGGGCACAACTCCGGACCGCTTACTTGAAGAAGTACTACCCTCTCGGCCGGACTAATGCAGCATGAGCCATGATCAGCAATTTTACCATGATCCCGAATGAACAATTCCATGAAGCTTGGGATCTCTTTAGAGAGCTCATTGACCGGTGTCCGCATCATGACATATCCAAGCCCAACTTAGTTCAGAGTTTCTTCTGTGGGCTGACACCAGAGCTGCAGGGGCTTGTAAATTCCTCTTGTGGTGGATCATACTTTTCCAAGGGTGAAGACGACGTCTGGGCCATCTATGAAGGCATGGCAGAAAACTCAACTGTGATGACCCAAGTCAGAGTCTACACACAGCAAAAACCACCCCAAGGAGGAAGATCATTTCAGAGGATCGCCCGCATCGATGCTGGTCCTCACACTCCATCAGCAGCCGCAGCTCAAGCCGAATCCGTCGCTGCCGATATGGGCATCATCAGTGAGAAGTTGGACTGTATGGAGATCCTCGAGAAGAAGCAGAAGCAAGGTCTTGCCTAGATGGACCTTCTTACCAAAATCATGAGTGACCTGAAGACTCAAATTCTCTGCATTCAGGAGGCACAAACATACACTCAGCAGCCTCCCAGGTCACGAGCCGATCCGAGCAGTAGCAGCTCTACCCAGCCCTCTACCTCACACCGCCAGGTCAACCACATCCAGGCAGAGCCGGTGCAGCAGCTACCGTACTACCCGTCGCAGCCACCATCTCAGGACACTCGGATGGTGGTCTATTAGCCGGATCAACCATTGGCGGTTCTACCCCTCCATCCTTTGAGCAAGAACCATTGATGGAAGTCAATGGGATTTGGTACGACCAGTACCCATAGCCCGGGATTCGTTGCGATCACCCCGAATTTCGTTGGGGCAACGGTGGCTCCTCATCCCAATAGCAGTCTCCCACTCAAGGACAGCAGAACAGCCAGGCACAGCAGCATCCTCAGTATGCCCAGCAACAATACCAGCATGGTCCTCGTCCCGCCTATCAGGGGCAGCAGTGGAGGCAGCGTCAGCAACCTCAACATTCATATCCCAGCCTCGCGAGCATTTCTCCTCCCAGCAGCCACCTCATTTCCAGCAGGGGAATACATCCGGTTCTCCGGCGTCGGCCTTCGAGAACCCAGCATTAGATGACCTTGCCCGATTGCTTACCGAGCATCGAGAGTCCTACCAGCGAGACATGGATGAGTTCCGGCAGGAAGTGAGGGATTTGATCAAGGGCAAGGCCGCCATACCAGCTCAGATTGAACCAAATCCGAACAGTCTGAAAAGAAAGTCTGAGCAGGTACAGTTCACAAAGGATACCTCTCCTAGTGATTATTTGAGTGACATGTCTTCTTCTTTGTATGATGCTGATTTTGTGACTACTAGGAGAGGTAGGATTCCAGCCGGCGGTGCCTCATCTGAGCGACAACAGCACAAAGAATCCAGAGCGCCAGATGAGCAGAGTAGCGGTGCTGATGCCGCTGATGATGATGTTGATGACGGTGGTGCTGAAGCCACCAAGGATGGAGATCCAGATGACGGTACTGAGGCCGTCATAATACCTGATGCAGACGGTGGTGCTGAAGCCACCATTTTTGATGATACGCCAGAGCGCGGTGCCGATGCCGCAAAGTTAGATGTCGTTGGTGGTACTGAGGCCACCACTTCTACTTCTGTTGAGCTTCCTTCTATGGTGTTACCACCTTTTGTATCTCAGGACTGTGGTAACAAGAAAAAGAACAAAAATATGAATAAAGGAAAGGTTTCTGTTCACATTTCAAATCCATATGTGTTGCATGATGATCAGTGTATGGATTCTATTCCTTCATAGGCACAGGAACCTCTTCCTAGTCCTCCATCTGCAGAGGCCCCTACTATCCCCTTTCCTAAAGCACTTCGCCGGGCGAAGGGGAATAGAAGAGAAAATCCTAAAAGGACCCAGCAGGTAGAGTTCAGCAATCAAATGATTGACAGATTCCACATTCATCTGACTCTACAGGAAGCACTTGAGTACATCCCCCTCTTAAAAAAGAACTTGAAAGAGAAGACTACCGTCCGCAGGAAGAGGAGGAACCATAGAGATCAGATTCATGTGCTCACTCATTCCACTTGTTGTACCATTCAGAACAAACTGCCAACCAAGAGACCCGATGCAGGAGCTCCCTATGTCAGATGCGAGACTCAGGAGCAGTAGTTTGATTGTACTCTATTAGACAGCGGCTCTTCGATTAACCTTCTTTCGACAGCCTTACTCGACCGATTCGAGTTTGGTCCTCTTCTTAGGAGCAGGACAGTCCTTCAGTTTGCTGACAGGTCGACTAAGAGGCCGAAGGGGTTATTGAAAGACGTAGTCGTTACCATTCAGGGCCTGAAATTCCCCGTGGACTTTGTTGTACTGGACATGGAGATCCCTGAGTCGGTAACCGATGCCCCTATCATACTTGGTCGCCCATTCTTGTCCACAACCAAGGCGGTAACCGATCATGATAATGGGAAGGTATGTTTTCGCGTAAAGGGCGAAACCATACAAAAAGAGACGATCGAGGAAATTAGAGCGAGAGAATTAGAATGCTCGGAGCAGTCCAGTGAAGTCGCGCAGATGACAGAGGAAGAGCTAGACATCCACCAGGAATGTGACTTTGTGATGACAGATGATGAATCCAATTGGACAGATCCCGTAGCACAGACCCTCGCCTTGCCTACAGATTCACCATCTTTAAAGCTTATGGCAGTCGAGAGCCTGGAGAGCACATCCCTGGACAAGGATACATTTGAGGCCGACAGTGTTGGGATGAGTAGTGCTGATGATTTTCAGTCTTGTTCATCTACTTCAGATCCCTCGGATTCATACATTGATCGGGATGATTTTGATGACTATTTACCATGTCTGATTCCTTCTGAGCCAACAACCATGACAGAGTGTGAGCCAGTACAGTTTATTGATGACTCAGCAGGGCTCCCTTCGTCAGGTATTCATGCAGAGCGAGAGTTCTCATATGCAGACCTGGTCGCCTTCACACAGACATGTCAGAAGCCAGATCTGCCAGCTCCCAGTTGTCCAGAACTGAAACCCTTGCTGCAGTCGCTGAAGTATAGATTCCTTGCGGGTGAGCCAGATATGCACCCAGTCATTATCTCAGCAGGTTTGACTGGAGAACAAGAATCTCATCTGATGGAGGTTCTTGAAAGAAATCGCAAGGCGATAGGATGGAGTATAGCTGATCTCCAGGGGATTAGTCCGGCTCTGTGCTCCCACCACATCTATCTTGAGGAGGATGCTAGGCCGTCGCATGAGTTCCAGCGACGGCTGAACCCGAATTTCTGAGATGAGGTCATGAAAGAAATATCGAAGTGGTGGAGCGCCGATTTTATATACCCCGTCTCCGACTCCAAGTGGGTTAGTCCATTACATGTGGTGCCCAAGAAGACGGGCATCACTACAGTTGTGAATGAGTCTGGAGAGGAGATAGCTACCCGGGTATCAACTTCTTGGAGGGTCTGTATGGACTACAGATGATTGAATGAGGCCACCAAGAAGGATCATTTCCCACTACCATTCATTGATCAGATTATCGAGAGGCTAGCTGGGAAGAGTCATTACTTCTTTCTTGACGGGTACTCCGGTTATAATCAAGTGGCCATTGCGCCCGAAGACCATGAAAAAATGACATTCACCTGTCTGTTTGGGACTTATGCTTTCAGACGAATGCCCTTTGGTCTATGTAATGCCTCGGCGACATTCCAAAGGTGCATGTTGTCCATTTTCTCAGACATGGTGGGTGATTGCTTAGAGGTCTTCATGGATGACTTCTCGATCTATGGCGATTGGTTTGATGCTTGTCTTGACTGCCTAGACCGTGCGCTTCAGCACTGCATTGAGGTCAATTTTGTCTTGTCTTGGGAGAAGAGTCACTTCATGGTGACTCAAGGGACGGTCCTTGGTCATATCATCTCCAACAGGGGCATGGAGGTCGATCCGACCAAGGTGGATATCATTAGAAAACTCAATCCACCGTCCAATTTGCGTCAATTGTGGTCTTTTCTGGGGCATGTCAGTTTCTATCGACGGTTCATTCATGACTTCAGTCGAATTGCCGGAACGCTCACTGATCTGCTGACGAAAGACACCGAGTTCATTGTAAATGATAAGTGTCTTGGGTCCATTGAGACTCTCAAGAGTATGGTTGTTTCGGCTCCTGTCCTTCAGCCACCCGATTGGTGTCTCCCATTCGAGATCATAACGGATGCTTTAGATTTTACCGTTGGGGCTGTGCTGGGACAGAGGAGGGATGGATTGTCGTTTGCCATTCACTACGCCAGCCGGACTTTGGATGCCGCTCAGCGGAATTATACTGTGACTGAGAAAGAGATGCTGGCCGTAGTCTTTGCTTTGGATAAGTATCGATCTTATATTCTCGGATCTAGAGTGACTATCTACACAGATCACACCGCCATCCGGTACTTAATGGCCAAGAAGGATGCCAAAGCTCATCTTACCAGATGGATCCTTGTGCTTCAGGAATTTGATATTGAGATTAAGGATAAACCTGGAGTTAAGAATGTGGTGGCGGATCATCTTTCCCGTTTGGAGAATCTTGAGGAATCTGAGCCCAGCGCATCTATCACAGAAACATTTCCGGATGAGGCGATCTTGGCGATCTCCTCGCTCCCATGGTATGCTGACTTTGTCAACTATTTTGTTGCCAAGACGGTCCCTCAGGGTTGGCCCAGGCAGAAACTTGAGATCTTCCTAGCTAAGGCCAAGTTTTACCATTGGGAGGGTCCCGTCCTTTATAATAAAGGAGGGGATAGCATATGGAGAAGGTTCATTCCTCAAGAAGAGCAGCAAAGCGTCCTCACATATTGCCACAAGCTTGAGGCAGGAGGACATCATTCTGGGAAAAGGATAGCACAGAAGGTGCTTCAATCCAGCCTTTGGTGGCCTACTCTCTTCAAGGATTCAGATGAGTTCGTGAAGAAATGTACTGACTGTCAGAAGGTGGGAAGCTGCGGACAGAGAGACATGATGCCCATGTAGCCCATTCACTTTTGTGAGGTTTTTGATGCACGGGGGATTGATTTCATGGGCCCATTTCCTAAGAGTTAGGGATTCGAACACATTTTGCTCGCTGTTGATTATGTCAGCCATTGGGTTGAGGCCATCCCTGCCCGAACCGCAGATGCTAAAACTGTGTGTAAATTTTTGAGGAAAAATATCATTTCACGGTTCGGGGTACCCAGAGTTCTGATTTCAGATGGGGGATCTCATTTCATTAATGATAAAGTTAGGGCCCTTGCAGACGAGTTGGGCATTGACCATCGTGTTGCCATGCCGTATCACCATCAGACTAATGGTCTTGCCGAAGTATCAAACAGAGAGATCAAGTTGATTTTACAGAAGGTTGTCCGCCCAGACCGAAAGGATTGGTCACAGCTTTTGGACTCGGTCTTGTGGGCCTACCGGACCTCCTTCAAAAATCCATTAGGGACATCTCCCTTTCGTCTCGTCTATGGCAAGTCGGGCCATTTGCCAGTGGAAATCAAGCACAAATCATTTTGGGCAGTCACTGAGTTACTTTTAGATCCCGAGAGTGTAGGAGAACAGAGGAGAGCAGAGTTGGAAGCCCTAGAGGAATTGAGAGATACAACCTTTTCTAGCAGCCTACAATACAAGGAGAAAGTAAAGACATGGCACGATTCCCATATCAGCCATAAACAGTTTGAGCCAGATCAACGTGTATGGTTATTCGATTCCAGGCGGAAATTATTTCTAGGGAAATTACAGAGCAAGTGGAAAGGTCCTTATGTGGTCAGAAGGTACATGATAATGGCAGTACTGAAATACCTGAACCGTCATCTTCCTCTACCTTCCGTGTCAACGGTCAGCGCCTGAAGCTATATCTCGATCATGATCCGACGACCGTTGACGTTGCCCCCATTCTTCTGGTATGAGATATGTTCTTTGACTCCGATCATTTGCATCTCGTACATGGTTATCACTTCCATCTTCCGATGTATAGATCCATCTGTTGATATCGTTTCATCTTTTCTTCTTTTCTTCTTTTCCTCTTCTATCTTCTGTATCTATCAAAAAGGTGACACCCCTTGTAGATAGTTTTCTATACTTAGGGCGTACTTTGTCCTGAGTATGGGGGGGGGGGTGCACCCCGAGTTCTCTATTCTTTTCGATCCTCTCCATTGTCTCCTCTTCTTGTCTATACTTAGGGATATCTTACCCTAAGTATAGGGGGAGACGATCTGAGTACGATCTGTTCATTCCCACCCTTGACCCTCCCTGCGTTGTGTACAGTCTGCTATACTTAGGATTATTTGATCCTAAGTATAGGGGGGATGTTCAACTTCTCATTCGTTCATTCATTTATACTTAGTACGAGTTATGTCTTCTCTTTTCTCTCTGATATATGAGGACATAGCTCAAGCTAAGTATAGGGGGGTCGTATATACTACGTATATACTTTAGCCATAACTCGTATTTTCCTAATAATATGGCTAATCATTCTTTAAAATTTATTAAAAATCTTAATAAAAAGATGTTACCATCCCTCAAATTCTTTGTGTATTTACTGATTAATAAATCAGGTGAAAATATTTTTTGCAAAATGTTTGAAAAATAGTTTGAAAATCTTTGTGAAAAATCTTTTGAAAACTATTCTGAAAACGTTTTGTTACATGTTTTCAACCTTTGTAAAAACATTTTGATTGTAAAAATATTTTCTTTGTGTGAAACAAAATGTTTGAAAAATGATTTGCACATGATTTGAAAAATGATTGCAAAAATATTTGAAAAATCTATATATACTGTTTGGAAAACCTTTGCAAAATGATTTTCAAATGTGTGTACATGTTTGTAAAAATTGTTTATAAAAATTATTTTGGACTATAGTTTTCAAAATTGTTTGAAAAACCTGTGTCAAATAAGTTTGAGGAATACTTACATCACACCAAAATTCATTATATGCATATATGTATAAAATTGACCACTTACCCTTGTAAATTCTTAAAATCCACTTCTTGAATATATAAGAAGCACTCCCGTGTAAATATATGTATCTAGCTTTTAGCCAAAATCTTTTTGTTTTGAAAAATCCCAAAAACATTTTCAAAATTAAAATCCAAACACATTTGAAAAATCTTTTTGAAAAATCTAAAAAATGCATATGCATCATATTTTCAAAAACCCATAAAAAGTTCAAAATCTTGAAAATTGCATCACAAAAATATTTTCTGCATAGCATTTGCATGGCATGAGCATTTTTCGGATTGAGTTTGATAGTTGAATGAGTCTAAGTAGAATCCGAATATTGGAGCTTGGTTATACCTTAAACCTACTTAATTAACATGAACCTTATAGGAATTGGGATTGAGGTACTTCAGGTCTAGTTGACTTAATTCTTTGAGGATCACGGGACTTGGTTCAATGGATTCTTGACTGCCTAAGTAGAGTATTTCGGAGCACACGCACGACTCTTGTTGATAATGACCTAACTTGGACACTTGCACCTTTCACATGGCTCAACTCAGTTGGAGTGGTGAGGGGGTTGGATTTGCCGGTATGAGACGCACACAAGTGGAAACATTTTTCCTCCTTTAGGGAGGGAAGTGCGCCCCAACCCGTCCAGTAATGATGAGTTTCGAGGATAGGAGATCATGGGTTGCAATAAAGCTTCAAAAGAGGGATAGTCTACTAGCTCAAGAGGAAAAACTCCCTATGTAAATGCTGTTGTATATAGTATTAAAAAAATGCAAAAGCAAAAACTCCAAAAAAGTGGACAGACGTGTACAAAAAAAAAATGCTTGCCGGAGTGTACATATGTTGTAAAGTCAAATAAGCAAGCTTGAGCTTCCATGTCAAATCATGTGAGCCTGCAGCTGGATGACTTGACTACACTGGTCTTGCATCCTAGGATAGGTAGCTACACTAGCTACCGTCCATTCTTCTCTTCACGCCCTCCTCTTGGGCTGGTTGCCACTTGAACTTAGAAGGGAATATCCTGCTCCTTGAGGATTGAGTTGTTGGATTGGGGAATCATTGGGTTGTCATATTGGAGAAGTCAGTCTCGTTGTCATTTCAGTTGGGGAGAGCCACCATCACTTACACTGTACGAGTCGGATTCATAGTCGTAAGGGTTTGCGTATGAGTTGAAGTATTTCTGACCTGGCTATTGAGGAGACTTGAATAGAGTTTTGGGATTCTCAAGGACTGTTGGATTTCAGATCTGGTTCTTATTAAGGTTCCGCCCGCACTAAAATTCCAAAGATCCGACTTGAGCTCCAAGCTTTGATTTTGTGAAGACAAGTTTGATAATTAAATTTAATCCAAGTTCTTCTTTTTCTTTTCTTTCTTTTTCTTTTTGCACTTATTGCATAGCTGTTTGCTAGGGACTAGCAAAGGTAAAGTATAGGGGGATGATGAATCCACATTTCATCATCTTTATTCTATCATTTTGGCATCAAAAACCCTAGCAAATGCGTGTAAATAGCATTAAATCCATCATCTTAGCATCCATGCATGTGCATGTAAATAGTGTATAAAATACTGTAATTAAAGCTAAAATTATAGAATAAATAAAAGAAAAGAAAAAGAATAAAATATTGTAAATATTTTATGACCTGAAACCCCGAGACCTAGGCATCTTGATGAATAGGTCGACAAGGAATAAAGTAGGGGGAGATAAGGGTCAAAATACAGTGTAAAAACCTTTGTTTTTAATTCATTCTTTATTCATTTTGGGACATATTTTTGGTTCCACTTTTTATACCTCAAACAAAGAAACTTTGTACATAAAAGTTGTAGAGAATTAAATAAATAAAAATACAAAATTGATTTCACTGAAAAATAATACACAGATAACAAGTTATAGTCTGAATAAGATTTCAAAACTCCAACTTCCCATACATGTATCTTGCAAATAAAAACTCGAAATGTACCAAACTCATCTTTAATTGTATATAGCTTAGAATAATCTATTTAATGGAGGTGGTTTCGTATTTTTCGGAGTTATGGTTTGAAAGTTGAGATTTGGACCCTACTTGTATATTTGTACATATTAAAATATTCAATTTATTTATCAATCATTATTTTGATACTTTTATATTTTTAGAATTTTGTAAATATTACTTATAATATATTTTTATATTAAAATCAGAGTAAAATACAAAAGAAATGCAAAATAAAATACTTGTTATATAATACTTAGGTATATTGCCTACACTCATACCTATATAATACATGCTTCTATTTTATTAAGTATACAAAATACATCAGAAAAATAAAATAAAAATATATTTAAGTGCATAAGAGTGTTGTATAATTTTATAAAATAATAAATAAAAAAATAAAATTAAAATACACAAAATAAAAATAAAAGAATAAAATATATAGATATTATACCTATAAAGGGCATAATAGTGAACTTATAAAAATACACCTCATAAAAATAATTAAAAATCACCATAAAATACTTTATAAAATAATAAGCATTTTTCATTTAACAATTAAAATTTAATTAATTCATTAGCTATTTTAAATTGAATTTACAAAATAATTTCTAGAGGTTTTTCCTGGTTGGTCCACGTGGACCAACCAGGTGCGTCTGACAGTTGACCTCGGTCAACTGTCTGACCCTCTCCGCCCTTGCCACAGACCTTGGTTTTTGGTCGTGTTCAACCTTTTTTCGAGGACAACCCTTTCATCAAAATGCCCAGTTGTCTTCTTGACTTTTGCTCGCACAAGATCGAGGATACTCGCCCAGTAATTACATCGGGGAGTGGATCAAAGATTTGTTTGATACGCCTCGATCTTTGAGACCCATCGGTCAGCCCTACAAAACTCCTCCTTGGATTTCGATTCGATTTTGAACCGCATTCCATCCAGAGTTTCCCCCCCTTTGGCTCGAGTTGGAGATCTGGAGGTGACAGCTTCAGAGTTCTACCTTCAAAGCGGAGGATCGTCGATCGATCTGGGCGTGTTCCACACCTCCAGCGAGACTCGTCGTTGAGGTATCTTCAACCTCGGGCCCTGTCCCTTGAGGTATCCATTTCCCTCTTTTCTTCCCTTCTTTTCATTCACTGTAAACCGTACTACAAGTAGGGATCTTGAAGGATATCGAGAATCCTCAAGCGCATCACGGAAGCGTGTCGATCGCATCGTATGCAATCGGAGCAACTAGTCGTACTAGATGCTAGATGCAGCGGAAATTAAAATTTTAACTTTAAAGATGAAACCACATGATCACGAGAACACTTCTCAGATCGTTTCATCAAACCACAAAGTACAAGGAATACCTCTTGAAGCGTGGTTGTGATCGCGAGATCCCAAAGTAGAGATCCTCCTATCTTAAGTCCGATCCACGAAGAACGCGCTTGCGGGCGTGATGATGAGTCACGTTCCTTCCCGCAATCCTCGATGAAGATCCAAGCGATGGCTCCCCCGATTTCGTCAAACGAAATCCGTCGTCTTCCTTTAGAGTAAGAAACTCCAAAGAAGATGGAGATCCACGAGTCGTCGAAGAAGAAGCCGAGAGTCTCTCCTTTCTCAACATAAAGTGGACGGCCACTTGATGGAGAAGAGAAAGAGAGAGGGCGAGAATGAGAAAGAAAGAGAGAGAGTTGTAACCTTGCACAACTCTTAATGTTGTGTCATGGAAGGCTACCCTAGCCCTCTATTTATATTAGTTTAGGATCCAATGGATCTCAATCCATGGGACACATGGATCCAAAGGCTATGCTTGGTCCATGCTAAATCAATGGCTATGATTGTTGTTGGTTAAAACCAACAACATTAATTTAAATTAAAAAATGTTGCAACATTATCAACATAATTTAATTTAACATTAACTAATTAAGAGATAATGTGATAAATAAAAATGGAGTCAACCAACCTCCCTAAAAATGGGGGTTATTTTGTATCCTTTTATTTTATCTTATTACTTCTTAATAAATTGCAATAACTATTATTGCAATTATATCCACGAAATTAATTCCAAATTAATTTGTGAATATTTCAATCATGCCATCGAAGTATGTGAATCACATTCACAACCCAAACTAGTTAGTAAATTGCATTTCCAATTAATTAATAAATGTGAATCTAATCCACATTATTAATTAACAAATGCTATTCACATAAATTCTCTCTCTTATATATGTATATTATAAATCATATTTATAATACACATATATCATGGATAGTGTTATCCACATTCTCTTAATCTTTGATAATTAAATCTCATTTAATTATCTTAGATAATCATTTTCATAATATGAATTATATTCATATTAAGCTTGATAATTAAATCTCATTTAATCATCAAGTCCTTGCTTGGATATTTCATCAAAAGAATTATTCTTGAACCCTTTCAAGAATAATGTGCTTTCTCCGCAGATACTTGGAGATAAGGACAGGGCGATTGTATTGTTCCATGTATAGTGACTTGGATATTGAGATATTATCTCAAATCCAGATTGAACGAACCTCCCATAGATGCTTGATTAAATCAAGACCGCAAATCTAATCTTCATTGAATCTGAATCTCATTCAGACCAGTGTCCAACACTTGGACTAAGATCGGATTGCTTCTCTACTGAAAGGAGTCACTAAAATCCAGACCTGTTTCATCACTCCCTCGGAATGGAAGCGTCATGGATATACAATCGTTTATGATCACATCACCCTTCAGGTATTCCCAGTACCTGTACATCCTGCATACTGGAAGACCCATGGTCAACCCGAAGATCAAGATCAATTTTACACTGTCTTCTTCAGGGTTTGATCACTAAGTTTTTCATTTGATCATTGGGATTTGGTATCGATCATATACTTTCCAAAAGCATATATCATACCTAGGTCTTGATCATATACTTTCCAAAAGTATATATCAAACCTACAAATTCAGTCAAGCTTCCAAAGCAAGACGACCGTGCACGGAATTTGATTCTTCCCAATATCTCATGAGTGAGCTCATGTCTTCCGGTTCAGTATTGAACCTGTATGATCCCTTTGAGAGATCGTATTACTCATATGCCCTTATATGCACACCAACGCGCCGGTGTATAGACCTTGGTTAGGTCATCAACCTATTGGTCTGTCAAATGTACATACTCAGACATATAGCAATACATCTGTCTCCGGTCAGAGGATGCGTGCCTATGCTGTGACAGCATTCAACATAGGACTTAGGTTATCTTGATCTTGTTAAGTCAACTCTTTGACCTAACTAATCTGACACCTCTGAATCTCTATTCCTATGCAGAGGACCTGCATCAAGAGGTCGGTCAGATATCAGCCTATGTGAGAAAGGATTGCCATCTCCTACTCAGGCTGGAGATCACATCTTAACAATCATTTGACGGTGCTTGATGAGTCCTCAATCTAACTCTTTAGATATTCATCCAAGCACCAGCCTCTATGATTTGAATCAACAGCTGTATGATTATTAAGACAGCCATGGTACATAACCCTAATTGTACAGAGGGACCTATTATGCAAATTATTTATTCTTCATTTCAGATCAGGGAATGATATTCGCAATAACATTTATTGCATAATGGCTCGCCGTGGGCTCACATGTCCAACAATCTCCCACTAGCCCAAAGAGCCATTAATGGGCTAATCATTTAAACTCACACTCATGTGACAATCATAGGCTATTTAGAAATAGCTAGGTAAGCTGATCAGTCACTCTGTTCCCACGAGACTACGCCAAGTCCTTTTACGACACTTGCATATCCCTAGGTAACAGTGCTCGCATCCAATGCGAATGTTGCATCTAATGCAACCAATACTCAATCTAGTCAAAGCAGTTATAGTGTCTTTGACACTATTGCTTAATAACTATTATAACCAGTATTTTCATAATCCTTATCAGAATACCCTTATTCCGGGAGATCACTATCTCTCAAGGTATCCACAATTAAGACCTTTTAGATCTCTATCTATAAAGTCTTAATTTCTTGAAGATAAGACTTAGAGATCACTATCTCTAAAGCCTTGTCATCTTTGAAGATATTGTTATTACTGCAATCAAGTGTTCTTTCTCTCTCCATAGTAGGATTAGCAACACTTTACTACTCCCACTGCATGGCAGATATCTGGCTTTTGTACATATCTAGTATACACTTAGCTTCTCGTAACTGATGCACAAGTGCAAGCAGTTCTAGCATTCACTTCCTCAACTCTTTGAGGTGCTATCCCTTTAGATAGGTCAGTACCAAATCTCAAGGAAGGAAGCCTTTCTTGGAATTTCCAAGAATGGAAAATGTCCAAGGTATACTACAAATGTGACAGTCCCAATACTCTATTTTCTTTGCTTCTGAACAACTTCAGAACTAAGATCCAAGAGGCATCTTTGAGATCATATCTCAAGGTATGGAATAGCCAGTCTATAAAACACTTATTATCATCCTTATATCATTCCAAATGATTAGGATATTATCTACATTTAGCCCGATGAACACAATGGCACTCCCACTAAGCTTCACGTGGTTCATCAAGATTCTATTTGAAATCATAACATTTATAATTTCATCTAATCTTATGTTCCAACAACAAGAAGCTTATTTGAGTCCACAGATGGATTTCTTTAGCTTTCACACCTTACTTTCCTTAACCATGAAGCCCTGGGGCTACTTCATGTGAATATCCTCAGAGAGGTATTCTTAGAGGAATGCAATCTTGAATTACATCCTGAAGATGCAATAGTCAAGTTGTGTAGCTAAGGTTAGCAATATTCTGATGAGTTTAAGCATGGTTACCGAAGAGCAAGTCTCATTGCAAGCAATGTCTTCTCTTCCGGTGTGTAGCTTGTGGCTACGAACCGAGCTTTGAAGGTCTCTACCTTCTCATCAGGTTCCCTTTCTCTTGAAGATCCATTTACACCTTTATGGGTCTTGCCCATATAGGTGGATCCTCGAGGGTCCATATACAACACTTTTATATGAAGTCTACTTTAGACTTTATTGCTAATATCCATCATTCCATGTCATGATCCTTAGGAGCTTCATCACATGAAGTCCGGTCATTGTCAGACTTGGCTGACACATGGAATACATCCTCAAACTCATTTGAAGAGGTATTAATGTTTCATCTTTAATTATCCTTTTAGTTTCCGATTTAGGAGCCTCGTTATCTTCTCAAGATTAAATGAGTTCCTTTACTTCATTTTCATCTTGATTCTCAAGAGTCTCAATCCTCCAAGAATCACATTCTCAGAGATGAGATCTTTTAAGAATCTCAAGGTCATAAAGTAGGTATCCAATACCATACTTTATTTCCTAATGAAGTAGCACTCTCAAGTGCTAGATTCCAGCTTAGATCCATGGAATCTTATTAAGGATATATATTGTAGTCTCTACTACACATATATACCAGGAAACTAAGAGGATAATTATGCTAAAATTCATCATTGATCAAATCATGTCACACATGATCCAATTGTATCTCCCTACAACTCTATTGAGTTCAGGTTTATCAGGAGGAGTGAGATAGAAATGATATTCATGTCTCCATAAGGTATTCTTTGAATTTTATCTAATAGGTACAAGCTACCTAGGTTAGATCAAATTCAATTTCTTTCTTCAAACTTTGGTTCTAAACCAAAATTGTGAAATCTTTAAACATTTCAAAGGTTTCTTAGGTGAAGAGAAGAAATCTCATATCATACGTAATCATCAATAGATATCACATATCCATAATGTTTACTATGATATAGGTGATCTACATACATCAATATGTATGGGATCTTGAATACCTCGACATCTAACACCATTCCCAGAGAAGGGTGTATTGGGCATTTTACTTTGAATACAATATTCACAAGTATGTAAGATTTGAAATTTTAGACATTCTAAAGTTTCATATCTTACTAGTCTATTGATCAGATCAATAGACAAATGTCCAAGGCTTGATGCCAGATCATTGTCAAATGATCTTCATCCTCCTATTGATCTTATAAGGTTTGATTTTCAGTATTAGAAATCTTAATGAACCATTCATTAATATTCTAATTCTGTGGAGTCCACTAGATGTTAGATTACTATCTGAAATATTTCCATCATAACTCTTTATGATAGTTCTATCTCAGAATTCATGTTTATTTCCAACATTTAGAAACAAACAATGGGGTATTCTAATATCTAGGTCATAGAGACATTCTCTAAGACTAAGGGCTCTCCCACTGAGAATATGAAGTCCATCTATCCAACAGAGACTGCTGCAACAATTACAGCAATATCCATGTAGATGACTACTAAACCTTAAGATCAAATTTCTAATCTTCTAATATGTATATGCAACCAATTGCAATTGTCATTAGAAGATTGGGATACAATTGTCAGACTTTATCTTATGAAATAAGAAAGTCAGAGTCAATGATTATATGTAGATTATTCTGATGCTCTATCTGAGTCCTTCACTAAGGATTTTAGACAGACTTGATAGTCATACTATCAACACATCAACTTATTGCAGCATTGGCATTCATCCAACTCTTTGGATGTCATATGGAAGTCACAGAAGTAGGTCAACTCTTTGACTTTCCTTCTTACTCGGGTCCGACCCATGCTTCCACTGTGCTCTCTTCATCTATAAACAACCATTGTTTAAGACAAAAAATCTCTTATGTTGAATTCAAAGATTTCAATACAAGAGCATTTCAACATTTATACATGCTTCATTAAATTCATACAATATGAATATTATGAAGCTTCATGAATGACTAGAGTATAGATAATAGAATGATGACACTCATCATATCTACATACATTTTAACTCTTAGAGACTTAGGTTCAGGTAGGTATTCAAACATTTTGAATACATCATCTCTTTCGAGCTACCATTCTGCATAATGCAGAGAACCGTGTCATTCATGATTAAATGTCTAGAGCACAATATATGCCAAAATATCTTCTTTTATTTTATAAGGATTATTTGACAATTATGATCACCATCGACATGTCACTTCTAAACTACACTCGATGAAAGATCAAGACTACAGAGACATACAAACCCTAAGGTGATGTCTTATTGTCTTATTTAATTGTCATTCCTCATTAGGTTGAGGAAACTTGCACATTGCAACCACATACATTATGTGTCCAATTGCAAGTACAATATCTGGATCATGAGTCCAATCCAAGATATTTTTACTGGCTATCATTGAGTATAACATTGAGTGGGTTTAATGAAGGATTATCTGAAATAAGAAATTTGCATAAGAGTATATATATTATATATACATGTTTTACTTTGATTTAGGAATTTTATATCAAAGTTGTCTTGCCTTGTCAACATTGAAAGTTCATTCCCTTAATCACTTTCAATGTAAGAGATATTCTTACCATTATATCTCTAGCAAGATCTGGGATCTCCATTCCTATCTTCGTTGCATCCCAATAATATGAGAACCTACAACTCGGATAAAAAGAAGCGGGAACACATTCCGCCTTGCAAGTCCAACTTGCATCTCCCAATTCGGTCTTTAACACCCGGGCCCACCACCCCTAAGGCAATGTTGACCCGTCATTAATTGAACCAACCGTCAACAGGCTTAATACTCGCTATACGCAATCCAATATCGCCCCAATAATATGAGGACCCGATATTGGGGTCACTACGTATACGGCCTTACTCTTTCGAGAAGCAAAGAACCCGATCCAATTAAATCATGTACAGGATCTGTCACTTCGGACAGACGTCTCCTATACACAACAACTGGCGACGAAATCCTTTGCCTTGACGGGAGACCATGGATGTCACTTATGTGATCCTCCACCTCATATTCAAATTGTAATTAATTATCGTGAATCATATTCACATAATTAATTCTTCCAAGGGAAATACACATCTATTCATAATAGAGTGTTTATTGGATGTAATTAATTTAATCATATTAAATTAATTATTAATTCAATCATCAATCAACAAACATGTCTTTTACTTGAATAGTAGGTATATACTCAAAGTACGTATTATTCGAATTTTAATAATTAGAAAAATACGCATTGTCTGTCTCCGGTATTATACATTCCCTACCCGCTGTCATGGCCAGTACCGACGAGAGTGGGACGGACCACATACGTTGCAACCCGCTACCCCAATGCTCTCCGACTAGGCACCACATCCGCCTCGGGAAAGGATAATACCAGATAGACCATCATGTACTTTGAGATGTTCATCGGTTTTTCAACCGAAATTATACCATATAATATAAATCAAAACATTTTTGATTATAAGGAGATTTGCTAGACAAATCCCCAATCCTATTCAAGCAAAAAAGGGTTTTTCATGTAAAAGTTGTCCTACAACAATTGTAGGATAAACTATGGTTTTCATGAAAGCAATGTTTGTTGATGAACCAATGATCAAGATCTAATATCTCATCATTGTGGTTTAGGCAAGTGTCATTCAATGAAATAATTATCTCTTTAAATATTTCACAAATATTTATCACTAATTATTCCAGAAAATTAACAATTAATTTTCATCATGATAATTGAATGACATATCACAAGGTTCAAGATCAAAATTGTTAATTTCCAGCAGTGACCCCCAATCACTAAAATTAACTTATCTTGATCAATTTAAATCCAAAAAATGCAAACTCAGTTTCCAAAGATTGCCTATTTGATTTATTAAAGAACCCAAGTGATAATTCACGCATTTCAATGTGGATTAAAACCGTAATTATCTCATTAATCACGTTCAAATCCGCAGTTCCCGCAACAGTGAATATAGTCATATTCAAAAAGCCATATCTTGAGCAAATAAAGTCCAAATTTAGTAAACTCAAGTCCTATGGTTTCCTTAATTAATAGGGAACAAAATCCAATTGAAAATTTCGTGTTTAAACATTTTAAACAGTGCCGAAAAATTCAATTAGACAGAGGTGCGAAAATTGAAATGCAGTAAAAATTTCGCAACCCTTTCAAGAACCAAATCGTCTAAGGTGTATGGATCACATCCAAAACCTTATTCAACCTGGCTCTGATACCACTTGAAGGATATCGAGAATCCTCAAGCGTATCACGGAAGCGTGTCGATCGCATCGTATGCAATCGGAGCAACTAGTCGTACTAGATGCTAGATGCAGCGGAAATTAAAATTTTAACTTTAAACATGAAACCACATGATCACGAGAACACTTCTCAGATCGTTTCATCAAACCACAAAGTACAAGGAATACCTTTTGAAGCGTGGTTGTGATCGCGAGATCCCAAAGTAGAGATCCTCCTATCTTAAGTCCGATCCACGAAGAACGCGCTTGCGGGCGTGATGATGAGTCACGTTCCTTCCCGCAATCCTCGATGAAGATCCAAGCGATGGCTCCCCCGATTTCGTCAAACGAAATCCGTCGTCTTCCTTTAGAGTAAGAAACTCCAAAGAAGATGGAGATCCACGAGTCGTCGAAGAAGAAGCCGAGAGTCTCTCCTTTCTCAACATAAAGTGGACGGCCACTTGATGGAGAAGAGAAAGAGAGAGGGCGAGAATGAGAAAGAAAGAGAGAGAGTTGTAACCTTGCACAACTCTTAATGTTGTGTCATGGAAGGCTACCCTAGCCCTCTATTTATATTAGTTTAGGATCCAATGGATCTCAATCCATGGGACACATGGATCCAAAGGCTATGCTTGGTCCATGCTAAATCAATGGCTATGATTGTTGTTGGTTAAAACCAACAACATTAATTTAAATTAAAAAATGTTGCAACATTATCAACATAGTTTAATTTAACATTAACTAATTAAGAGATAATGTGATAAATAAAAATGGAGTCAACCAACCTCCCTAAAAATGGGGGTTATTTTGTCTCCTTTTATTTTATCTTATTACTTCTTAATAAATTGCAATAACTATTATTGCAATAATATCCACGAAATTAATTCCAAATTAATTTGTGAATATTTCAATCATGCCATCGAAGTATGTGAATCACATTCACAACCCAAACTAGTTAGTAAATTGCATTTCCAATTAATTAATAAATGTGAATCTAATCCACATTATTAATTAACAAATGCTATTCACATAAATTCTCTCTCTTATATATGTATATTATAAATCATATTTATAATACACATATATCATGGATAGTGTTATCCACATTCTCTTAATCTTTGATAATTAAATCTCATTTAATTATCTTAGATAATCATTTTCATAATATGAATTATATTCATATTAAGCTTGATAATTAAATCTCATTTAATCATCAAGTCCTTGCTTGGATATTTCATCAAAAGAATTATTCTTGAACCCTTTCAAGAATAATGTGCTTTCTCCGCAGATACTTGGAGATAAGGACAGGGCGATTGTATTGTTCCATGTATAGTGACTTGGATATTGAGATATTATCTCAAATCCAGATCGAACGAACCTCCCATAGATGCTTGATTAAATCAAGACCGCAAATCTAATCTTCATTGAATCTGAATCTCATTCAGACCAGTGTCCAACACTTGGACTAAGATCGGATTGCTTCTCTACTGAAAGGAGTCACTAAAATCCAGACCTGTTTCATCACTCCCTCGGAATGGAAGCGTCATGGATATACAATCGTTTATGATCACATCACCCTTCAGGTATTCCCAATACCTGTACATCCTGCATACTGGAAGACCCATGGTCAACCCGAAGATCAAGATCAATTTTACACTGTCTTCTTCAGGGTTTGATCACTAAGTTTTTCATTTGATCATTGGGATTTGGTATCGATCATATACTTTCCAAAAGCATATATCATACCTAGGTCTTGATCATATACTTTCCAAAAGTATATATCAAACCTACAAATTCAGTCAAGCTTCCAAAGCAAGACGACCGTGCACGGAATTTGATTCTTCCCAATATCTCATGAGTGAGCTCATGTCTTCCGGTTCAGTATTGAACCTGTATGATCCCTTTGAGAGATCGTATTACTCATATGCCCTTATATGCACACCAACGCGCTGGTGTATAGACCTTGGTTAGGTCATCAACCTATTGGTCTGTCAAATGTACATACTCAGACATATAGCAATACATCTGTCTCCGGTCAGAGGATGCGTGCCTATGCTGTGACAGCATTCAACATAGGACTTAGGTTATCTTGATCTCGTTAAGTCAACTCTTTGACCTAACTAATCTGACACCTCCGAATCTCTATTCCTATGCAGAGGACCTGCATCAAGAGGTCGGTCAGATATCAGCCTATGTGAGAAAGGATTGCCATCTCCTACTCAGGCTGGAGATCACATCTTAACAATCATTTGACGGTGCTTGATGAGTCCTCAATCTAACTCTTTAGATATTCATCCAAGCACCAGCCTCTATGATTTGAATCAACAGCTGTATGATTATTAAGACAGCCATGGTACATAACCCTAATTGTACAGAGGGACCTATTATGCAAATTATTTATTCTTCATTTCAGATCAGGGAATGATATTCGCAATAACATTTATTGCATAATGGCTCGCCGTGGGCTCACATGTCCAACAGATCTTAATCATCGCCGTCCACCCATCGATTCGCTCAATCGATGCCTCTCGGAGCAAGCTCCGGCGAGCCTCTCTATCACAGTGCGACCCTCGTTAGAACCTATTGGAGGTTGCGGTATTTTGCCCGCGGTCGCACCTAATTATTTTTACAGGTCCTGAAGCCAACACGATCACCTGGAGGCATTTTTGGCCTCGTCGGAGATACCTGGGCCCCTTCTTCTTCTCCGACGTCGTGGAGGAGCCCAGGAGGGCGCCAGCCAGTTTTGAAGCCCCATGTGTGGAGAGGAAGATCCCAGGAAGCTTCTTGGGCATTTTGGAGCTTCAACTTGCGGCGGAGGTAGCCGATCGTGACCTGGGAAGCTCGCCTCGCGGCGGGTTCTTCCCTGTTCTTTGCCGACTCCTCCGAGCCGTCCGATCAACCCTCGTTCTTCCAGGCGTACAGTAGCCGTAGGATCTCCACCCTCCTCGGCCGTCAGATTCATCCAGATCCATCTAATCCGGACCGTCAACATCGAAGGGGTATCGTGCAGCCGGGCTTCGCCATGTGTCTTAAGTGAACGGCTCAGCGTCGTTCGATCGCGCCTCGCCGCCCGCCGTTGGAATAGCGCCACGCGTCACTCGCACCTCCATCCGCCGTCCGATCATCCCGTTGAGGGTATTTTACGATTAAACCCTTGGCATATTTTGTATTTTATATTAAAAACTCAAACATTCATTTGCAGTTTAATTTTTTATGTAATTTTGCATTCAGGCCCCCGCACTTTCCTTATTTACATTTAGGTCCTCTGCCACGTCACCTCACGTGACCAGTTCACGTGAGGTGCGGAGTTTTTTTCAGTAAGGCCCTCGGTCAATTGTGTATTTCTTTTCAATATCGAAATTTTAATTGCAGTGTAAATTTTTGGGGATATTTGCATGAGAGCCCTCGGGCATTCTTGATATTACAAACAGGTCCTTCCTAGGCACTGCTAGTCACGCGCCTTGGTGGACATTTTGCAAGCATATCCCTGCGGGTTTTGTGATTGTTATTTAGTCCATTAAGTCGCATAATTAGTGTAATATTTTGTGGAAATATTGCGCACAAGCCCCTGGATGTTTTGAGATTTGCACATATACCCTTGCCAGGCTTAATATTTTTGTATGATTGCTCTATTTATTTCACGCATCATTTCAACTTCAAAAATTACCAAAAAATTGCATAAGCTCCTGTTAACTTTCTCATTCATGTCATATTTTTGCATTGCATTTTTGTTGCATTTCCTTATTTATTAAAAATAAAAAACATGCATTTTTGCTACTGTTTGCATTAGAAAATCAATAAAATTATGAAAATGTTTTGAAAAAATCCAAAAAAATATATTTTGTGTGTCTTA
This sequence comes from Ottelia alismoides, assembly GCA_037367405.1. Lineage (NCBI taxonomy): Eukaryota > Viridiplantae > Streptophyta > Magnoliopsida > Alismatales > Hydrocharitaceae > Ottelia > Ottelia alismoides. The sequence goes on along the minus strand of JAZKJV010007808.1, from coordinate 55,629 downwards.
TCATATTTGTGTCAATCCAAAAATCACTAAAAATTTCAAAAGAAAAACCTTAAAAATTAGAAACCCCTCAAAATCTTCATAAAAAACTAAAAAATCAAAGAAAAATAAGAAAAATACAAATTCAGGTCCTGTAAGTTCCCTATTTTATTCTCTTTATTTTAAAGTTAATTTGGGAAAATTTTGTTGCTGTTTGATATTTTTCCTTCCCATTTTAATTTCGGCCAGAATTTTAATTCTCTGTTTTCTTTATTTTGACTTTTAAAAATACCAAAAACATTTGGAAAAATACCCAAAAATTACAAAAATAGAAAAAAATCATAAAAAGACCAAAAATATTTTATTCCCTATTTTTTGACTATTTTCCCCTATTTTTACAAATAGCCTAGCACCTCTTTTCTTATATTGTATATATATTCCAATATTGAAAAAGAAAATAAAAAAATATAAAATATAAAAAGAAAATACAAAAATCGGAAAATTAAAAATCAAAATACAAAATTAAAAATTAAAAAAATTAAATTAAAAATTAAAACCCACAAAAACAATTGCATTGCATTTTGTAGGCAATACATCACATTCACACACACACACTTTGTTGATCTATCATGCCTTGCTCCCTGTGTTCGAACTCTCTACGTACTTGCATCTATAGATCTTTTATGTAGAGTTAAAAATAAATTTGACTCCACATTAGTTTTCATTGCTTGATTTATTATTGTGGGTTCATTGTTGATCAAATACGATATTCATTGAGGGTCGCCACAGCGACACTGTTGTCTCCACTTTGGGAGAGACATTAGACCCCTGAATTCCGTGTTTATCAGTGGCCTACCCTATTTAAGGATTCTGATGAATTCATGAAGCGGTGTACGTACTATTAGAGTATGGGCACTTGTGGACAACGTGATATGATGTCGATGCAGCCCATTCACTTCTGTAAGGTTTTTGACACATGAGGCATCGATTTCGTGGGTCCATTCCCTAAGAGTCAGGGATTCAAATACATTCTGTTGGCTTTGGATTACATGAGTCGTTGGGTTGAGGCCATTTTCGCCCAAACCGCAGATGCCAAGATTGTTGGCAAATTTTTGAGGAAGAATATTATTTCACGGTTCGGGGTACCTAGAGTATTGATATCTGACGGGGGGTCTCATTTCATCAACGACAAGGTAAAGGTCCTTTCTAACGAGTTTAGCATAGACCATCGAGTTGCACTCCATATCACCCTCAGACCAATGGTCTTGCTGAAATGTCGAATAGAGAGATCAAGACGATATTGCAGAAGGTAGTCCGCCTAGACTGAAAGGATTGGTCACAACTTTTGGACTCGGTCTTGTGGGCATATCGGACTTCCTTCAAGACTCCATTGGGTACATCTCCCTTTCGTCTCGCAAGCTCTGCCATTTACCAGTTGAGATTAAGCATAAGTCACTATGGTTTGTCACTGATATATCATTAGATTCAGAGAGTATAGGAGATCAAAGGAATGCAGAATTGGCAGCCCTGGAAGAGCTTAGAGATACTGCCTTTTCAAGCAGCCTACAATATAAGGAGCAAGTAAAGATATGGCGTGATTCTATATCAGCCATAAGCAGTTTGAGATAGAACAGAGAGTATGGTTTTTTGATGCCAGGCTTAGATTATTTCCAGGAAAATTATAGAGCAAGTAGAAAGGACCACACCTGGTCCGAAAGGTGCATGACAATGGTAGTATCGACATATCTGAGATATCATTTGAGTCCACCTTTTGTGTTAATGGTCATCGCCTTAAACCATATCTAGATCATTAGCCGTTGATCGTTGACATCACCCCGATTCATTTTGCATGAGATGTGGTCTTTGACTCACATCAGTTGCATCCCGTGCCTGATTATCACTGTCTTCCGCCTTGTATAGATCCAGATGTCCATATCATCTCATTCTTTAGTCTAATACCCCATATGAATCTTGTGATTATGCTATACTTAGGGTGTACTTTACCCTAAGTATAGGGGGTTATCAGACTTTTGATTATTCTCTTGATTCTTTTTACCTCTGGTTTGCTACCTATACTTAGGGATATTTTACCCTAAGTATACGGGAGGTAAACCCTGTACATACTTTTACTCGGTTTTCCCTTTATGTACAGTCCGCTATACTCAAGATTACTTAATCCTTAGTATAGGGGGAAACACCGAGCTTTCTTAATTCTATTCTTTGATTTGTCGTTGCAGTATAGCATTCCTTTTCACTTCCCTATACTAAGCATGAGTTATGTCTTCTTCTTCATCTCTCTTGATTCACTCTGAGGACATCGTTCGAGCTAAGTATAGGGGGGTGTCATATATATATATATATATTACATATATACTTTAGACATAACTCGTACTTTGTGTGAGTATGCTAATAAATAAAATGCCTAAAATCCGTTATCTAAAATCGTTAAAATTTTAATTTTTTTCTTGTACATAAAATTCTTTCTTGCACATACATAGTTATTTATAAAAATTATTTTTGTACAAATATTTGTAAAAATATTTTGTTTGTAAAAATTTTGTAAATATTTTTGGTATCAAAACTATGTGTATAGTACAAAATTTTTGTAAAATGTTTGAAAAAAATAAAAGTTTGTAAAAACCCTTGTGTAAATATTTGTAAATAGCTTGCAAAACTTCTGCATCCATGCATACATTCAAACGTTTTCCAAAAAGTCTGCACATTTTTAAAAAATTTGCATACAAATATTTTTATATATACTTGTACATTGTTCTGAATCATAGTTGACATTTAAACTACCCTAGAATTAAATTGGAAAATGGAGCTTGGTTAAGACCTCAATCCACTTAATTCTAAGAGGAACCTTATAGGATTTTGGGTTGAGACTTTTTAGGTCTATTGGTGACTCAACTCTTTGAGTCCACTAGGCTATGATCACATGTCATCTTAATGAGACTAAGTAGAACACTTAACGATGTACATATGACTCTCACAGACAATGGCTTTACTTGCACCAGCACCCAACACATAGCTATCTACGGATGAGGTGGTGAGGAGGCAGTTTTCTTTGGCTTGGAGCAGCATACGAGGGTAGTACTTTTAGGCGGAACCTCTCGTCTTCTTTTAGTGAAGGAAGTGCGCCTCAACTTGGTCTGGTGGTGTTGAGGTATAAAGACAGGAGTTGTGAGTTGCAATAAAGCTTCAAGAGAGGGATAGTCTACTAGCTCAAGAGGAAAAAGTTCTTATGTATATATGTTGCACCATGTAGATATGTTGTACATATACCCATCAAAAAAATGTGCAAAAAGAAAGAAAAAGTCCAAAAAATTGGACATGCCTGATTGAAAATAAAATGCCCGTCGGAGTACATATAGCCAAATAAAGCAAAGCTTGTGTTACATCGTCTCATCTCATGAAGCTTGCAGTGGGAGACTTAGCTACCCTGGTTGGGATTCTAGGGATACATGACTACACTGGTCATGGTCTGTTTTCTTCTTTCCCCTCTTCTTGAGATCGTCGAACTTGAACTTAGAAGGGAATACCCCGCTCCTCGAGGAAAGAGCTGCTGGACTAGGGCATTAGAGTTACCTTGTTGAGGGAGGTTGTTACTTTGCCATTTCTGAGGTGGGGAGCTACATATCACTTACCCTATACAAGGAAAGACTCGTGGTCATTAGAGTTTGTCTATACAGACTTGTTCTGGTCTGGATTATTGAGGAGTCTTGACCACTGATCGGTGGAACTTAGAGGCTGTTAAGTCTTAAACATAGGTCCAAATAAGGTTCTGACAAACTAATAATCCAAAGGTCTGACTGAGCTCCATACTCCAATTTAATAAAGACAACTTTAATAATCAATCTTGATTCTCATTCTTTTTCTTTTCTTTCTCTTTTCACTTCTTTTTCAAATAAGTGTTTGCTAAGGGACTAGCAAAGGTAAAGTATAGGGGGTGATGAATCCCTGATTCTCACTCTTTATTCTTTTATTTTAGCTATTTATCTTGAGAAAGCATCATGGAAATAGATGTAAATACAATAAGTTGGCATTATGCATGCATTTGTTAATATTAAATAATTAGCATGTATTTTTGCAAAAATAAAAGAATAAATAAAAAGAAAAAGGAATGTATTTATAATAATACAGAGTGACCCGAACCCAAGAGAAGGTCAAGCATTGGCCTGATCACCAAATAAAATAAGTAGAGAGAGATAGGGCCTACTCTATGTTGTACATATTATTTGTGTAATTAAATAATTATTTTTGGATGAAATAAAAATAATATGTTCTTTTTTACCTTGTATATAGTCCTAAAAATAAAATAAAAATCATAAAAATAAAATAAAAATCCTCTCTCCCTTGTACAAAATACATCTCTACGTACAACATTCTTTATTTATTATATACTTGTAAATAAATAATAAAAAATAAAATAAAGATTATTTTATACTCCAAAAATTATGTTGAAAATAAATAAAATATAAAATTGGGGTATTTATATGAAAACAACAAAATAAAAATAATTTTCCAAATACATAGGTATATTATACTTGTGTATAATTCAATATACTGTATAAAGATTAATTTATTTTTCAAATAAAATAAATAAAAATCACAAAAAAAAGTTTGAAAAATAACAATTATTTTTAATTTTATACACTTTTTGATTTAAAACCATTTATTATTTTTTATTGAATTTATAAATATTTTGTAAATCCTGAATTTCTGAGTGGTCGGCTGGATTGTTGACCGTCAGTCAACGGCTCCTTCTTCCCGGGTCAGACCTGGATCCTGTTCGTCGGAGCTTCTTCTCAACATTTCCCAGCCCGACTCCGTTCTCCTTCTGCCTCGAAATTTGGACCCGATAATCTTTGATCCTCTGACATCCTCGTAGGTCCTATGGCAGATCCGATTGGCCCTAGGGTTTTGCACTTATCGTCGATCATTCTAGACCCTCGACTTGCTTATAAATCATCTCTTCCACCTCCATGGAGCAATAGCTTGTACCTCGCTCCCTCTTCAACCCCTAAACACCTCCAGCTAAGTGACAACTGCTCGGAGGACCTTTCGAAGCTTGATTTGGTGCAGTGAAGACGACGCTCACCATTCGTGGCTGGAGCTCCATCGCGTGTAGCCTCCTCCGCCTCCCGCATCGAGGTTGAGGCCATCACCCCATCAGCCACCTTCGCCTGAAGCTCAGGAACACTCCCAGATCTTCAGGTACCCTCCAGTTCCTTCGCTTTTCTCGTTTCGATCCAATCTTTGTATCTAGCGTCGCCGCACTCCTATCTGCTCTGACGAGTTCGTCAGAGCCTCAACATCCACCCCAGCCACATAGATCGAATCGCAACCTCGCCTTCCATCTTTCACCGCAACCTGATCACCCTTATCCTCGATCTTCATGTCGAGATTAGGGTTGAGATCTCCCCTACCACAATCGTCGGAGATCAATCTTCGCCCCCCTCCACTTCTTTTATTTTTAGCTTCAATAACCCAGACTGGAGCATCTCTCCGAGTCCAAGCTTCCCTTTGCAGATGTTCGCACACGTTGGGATTCCCCATTTCACCCATCCGAGGTTTGTCTGAGCAGCTCCAGGCGATCTTCACCGTCGCGCGCATCCGGCCGTTGGCTCCTCCATCGGACCCGTTCAGGCGACGCGGAGGACTTCCACGATCACTCCCGCGCCTCCCAATCACCCATCGGACCTTAGGATCACCTCCTTAGCTCTGGTGAAACTCGCCTCGACATTGTTCATCCAGGCCTTCTCAGCACCGTTGGATCAACAGTCCTTTTCCAGTTTGCATCAGAGCTGACCATTGCTGCAGCTTTGTGGCTGTTGATCTGCTACCTCCTGACACATCTGCGCCGCACTTAGGCGACATTCCCAAAGCGTCAGATCTGACATCGCAGAGGATCGGAGCCGCCCGTTCACTCGTCACTAGCGGCCTCCACATATCTCTCACGCGCATCGCACGTGCCTGTAAGGGTATATTGCATTATTTACCCTGTACTTTTTATGCTTTATTTTCGAGTATGTTAAATAAAGTTGTAGTTTGAACTACTTGCATGTTAATCCCTAAGGTTTCTAGTATTTGCACTTTAGTCCTTCTTGTCTGACGACACGTGCTTGCCCGCATGATATGTGGTATTTTTGTATCTTATACCCTGGACTTATTTAGGGTTTTGGTTTGAATGAAGTATTTCTCGTATTTGCATTTATGCCCTCGTGCATAGAGTAATTTACATGTGCGTGTTTTCATGGGAATTTTGCACTAATACACTTGTAATTTATCTGCGTGTTATTGTTTGATCTGGAAACTTAGGATTTTTGCAAATAGGTCCCTACCTCCTGTATGCTTTGTTTCAAATCAAATAATTATCAAATTTACTCCAAAAATTCCCCAAAAATTACCTGTAGCTACCACTACTGTGTAATATTTTTGGTAATTTTTGTGATGCAATTTGATTTTATTTGATATTTTCTAAAAATAAAAACCCCTAAAAACATGTACGTCTATTTTATAAAATACTAAAAAATAAAAATACCTCTAAAAATTCTATAAAAATTCCTATGTGTGTTTTTAGTATATTTCCACTTCAGTATTGTTTTTGTTCCATTATCCCTTTATAAAACCCCTAAAAATCACAAAAGACCAAAAATTCTAAAAAAAAACTAGAAAATTCAAAAAATGCAATTCTAGTTTCTGTAATTAGGTCTTCTTATTTTTTTCATAAAAATAACCCCTAGTCCTTCTAGTTAGTTTTAGTATTTTAATCATGCCTATTGGTCGCGGCTGAACAGTGTTTCCCTATTTTATTTTTACTTTATTTTTAAAAAAATATATAAAAATCTGAAAAAAACTCTCAAAATCACCAAAAACATTTACATAGTATTTTAGAAACACAAAAATATTTTTATTTTTAATTTTGAGCCCTTTTTACCTTAATAAAAATTGTTGTAGTGTGATTTCCATCATAGTTTTATTCATTTTATTATTAAAAAATATAAAAATACAAATTAAAAACCACAAAAATATGCATTTTATTTTCTGTTTTCTCAATTATTTTGTAGGCTTAGCTCATGCTCCTTGTGTTCGACCCTGGTCGCTATACCAGTTTAAATAAATAGCAGAGACCGCTACATGTGATTTCGTACTTTGACTGATTTATTTGTGGCCTTATTTTTCTTGTTGAGTCCGGCTCAGGTAATTGGGGTCGCAAAGACCTTTAATATCACTTAGCCTCGATCGCCAGAGCACTCGTCAACCCCATGTGAAGTACTAGGATGAATGAATCCATCTAACAATTCTTACAACTATACCTTTAACTCCCGTAACTCAGCTGGTGCCATCCTACGTGGAGGGATAGAGATAGGATGAGTATTAGGTATGAGAGAAATTTCCAATTCAATGTATCTCTCATGTGGTAATCCAGGTAGTCCTCTAGACGTACATCAGGAAACTCGCATACTATAGGTACATATTGCATCATTCTGTCTGTCCCTGATGTAGTAGTTACATAGGCTAAAAAACCTTGACCCCCTTGCTCTAACAACTGTTGTGCCTTCAAAGTAAATATGTATTCGACATTATCATAGGATGTCTTTCCAATGAACTGAAACTCTATTGAGTTAGGAAGGTAAAAGTTACTGTCTTCTGAAAATAATCAAGACATGCATGATGCCTTTTTAGCCAGTCCATTCCCAGGATAACATCAAAGTCCTCCATTTTGATTAGTAGTAGTGAAATAGGTAACTGATGTCATGTTATCACTACTATACAATTATCTAGGATTTCTCGGATTATAAATACTTGTCCTTCTAGTCCTTTGATCAGATAGGATTGTTGTACTTCTATTGATATCTTACCTAAAGTGGGTATTAACCGTCGATAAATAAATGAATGTGAAGCACCGGAATCAAATAAGGCATGTACTGAAAGTCCATGAATAGTAATGGTACCTCGTACAACCATGCCTGAATTATAGGCTTGTTCTTTAATGATTGCATTAAGCTGAACTTGAGGAATAGGCAAGCTAGAACCTACAATACTTTTTGGTGGTTGTTGTGTAGGAGACGCTCCTTGCGAACCACGACCTCTACTCGGTCTTCCTCCGCATGTTGCTTTACTGCTCAGGGCAGAAGTCACACTGTTAATTGGGGTTGATTGAGATCCCAAAAAGCTCTCAACTTTGGATAATCTTTCTTAATGTGGCCTTCCGATGATAGTAATAACACACACGTGATCCTATTTGAGATGAAGAACCAGCCACAAAGGTACTAGCTCCTGTTGTTGAGTCGCGAGGATATAGTGGAGGTCTAGAGAAACCCCTCTTCTTGATAATTCCTGGTCTAAAGTATGTGGCGAGCTTGTAGTAGATCCAACTGGATGATAACGAATGTTTATTCAGTTATAATTTTCCTTATGTTTGGATGGTCCACTAGTAAAGTGGAAGCTTCTTCTTTGGCAGTTTTCATCCCTTTCCATCCTAATGCGAGAGGCGATGTCCATGGCTTCATCTATAGTGGCGGCTCTAAAATATGCAATATTTTCTCTAAGATCTCCTTGAAGACAACTAACAAATTTAGTATGACATTCATGTGGTGAGGCTTCTAGAGCTGGGGAATAACATAGCAGCTCCGTAAAGTGAATATGATATCCCGTACCTTCTTAGAACCCTAGGTCAGAGAATCCATCTTCTCATCTTCATTTCTTCCCAATGGGAGGGACAAAAGTGAGATCAAAACCTTTCTTCAAAGTTATCCCATGGAACGGGATCTACTAATTTCTTGGTAATTGCTCTCCACCGCCATCTTGCGTAGTCTGCTAGGGAGTAATTAGCGAAGTGCACCCAAGTGTCTGTTGGTGTGTGTATTTTTCTCAATATCCTGTTGACATCATAAAGTCATAGTTCTGCCTCAACATATGTCACTATACCCTTGAATCAAGGAATTTTCCCCTTTCAGTAATTGTCTAGTAGCTTCTGATGTCTAAAAAGAACTCTCTCTCCATTGCTCCTTCAACTAGGGTAGGAGCAGACTCAGTAGAAAGATGGTAACTAGATTCTTCCTCAGAAAGATGGACAGAACCTTCAATCCTAGCATACACAGGTTTGGATGCCTCATGTCTCTTCGCTTGTTCATTGAGCCTCTCCTCTAACGCTTACTGCTTTTGCCTCATTTCTTGCAGCATTATCATCATGGTCGTTAATTGCCTAAACACGTCTTGGTCTGCCATGATCTTGGGATGAGTTAAGGCTAAAGGTTAGGTCCTATACGTTTTTGCATGATGTACACAAGAGACAATGACTTGTGAATGGTACTGCAGTCACTTGTTAAGATCAAAGAATCTTAAGACCACTTTAGTTTCTGAATATCGCTCATAGTTATCAATAACTAAGAAAATTACTGGAGTAACCGGACTCTGATACCAAACTGTCACGACCCCAATTCCAAGTCGTAGGATCCTCCCATATCCGGATCTGGTTAAACAATAATAATTTATTCAGCAATCACAACTAACATTCAGAAACAAACTGCAAATAAAAATACTCAGAAAAAAGTATCTAATACTTTTCCATTCACAAAATAAAATTTACATTATCCATTGTCCCACTACAACAATTTACATGTACATCGGCTGGAAGGAAATACATAGAAAGATTACTAACTACCTTATAGGGTAAAGCTAATGTGGCTAGCAAATGGCTAAAGTCCTTGCGATGGTTCATCGATGCCTGCTGGATTTTCCATAAATCATAGGATAACAATTAGCAAATGCTGAGTAACAGAGAAGAGAAAAGCAAACAAAATGGTGTAATTTTGCAAAACTTATGGTCATGAAAAGTTATATTCTTTCTCATTAATTTAAGTCATATTCCTTATATTCCACCTCAGGGATTAGTCCAGAGTACCTCACCATTCTTGGGCTCCAGAACTGTGGACACTTCGGGATTGGAGATTGCATTGGTCTGCCAAGTTTATGCTACCCCACGTTGCCTCAACCTATCCTCCAATACTACCCTAACAATTTTCCTTTTCTATTATTAACTAGGGTTTTAGACCCTCATCCTGTCAAACAAAGAAGCACATCGTCCTCAAGGACTCGATTGCTTAAAACCTCAGGTTAACCTTTAATCACATAACCTAGCGGCTTTAAATACATGTTATCATGACCCAGCTGCTATTGAACCACCTGTGCCTCCACATGGCATGATCACATCCTCCGTCGTTCAACCCAAATATATTGGCACCTGGTGTTAGAAATGTGATCCTGGGATGAACCATTTCTACAATAAATGTTATTGTAATATTTGATATATCAATAAAAGTTATTGATTTATTTCACTCCATGTGTTGGGATTATATGAATGAATGCACTAAAAGGTCCCTCAGTACAATTATGGTTATGTACTATGACCATCTTAATAATCATACAGTTGTTGATTCAATAGTTGGATCATAGAGGTTGGTGCTTGGATGAATATCTAAGGAGTTAGATTGAGGACTCATCAAGCACCGACAAATGATTGTTAAGAGATGATCTCCAGTCTGAGTAGGAGATGGAGATCCTTTCTCATTTGGCTGATATCTGACTAATCTCTTGATGCAGGTCCTCTGCATGGGAATAGAGATTCCAAGGTGTCAGATTAGTTAGGTCAAAGAGTTGACTTAACGAGATCGAGATAACCAAAGTACTACATCGTATGCTATCGCGATATACGCACACATCCTCTGACCGGGGACAGATGTGCTACTATATGTCTGAGTATGTACATTTGGTAGACCAATAGGTTGATTATCTAACCAAGGACTATATACCGGAGAGACGGTGTGCATATAAGGGCATATGAGTAATACGATCTCTCAAAGGGATCATACAGGTTCACTTCTGAACCGGAAGACATGATCTCACTCATGAGATATTGGGATCGATAAATTCCATGCATGGTCATCTCTCTTATGAAGCTTGACAGAATTTATATGTATGATATATGCTTTTGGAAAGCATATGATCAAAAGCAAATCCCAATGATCAAATGAGAACCTTAATGATAAAGCCCTGAAGTTGACAGTCTAAAAGAGATCTATAACTTCGAGTTTATTCGAAGGTCTTCCAGTATACAGGATGCATAGGTATTGGGAATACATAAGGGTGATGTGATCATAAACTATTGTATAACCATGACGCTTCCATTCCGAGGGAGTGATGAAACAAGTTTGGATTTTGATGACTCCTCTCAGTAGAGAAGTAACTTGATCTTAGTCCAAGTGCTGGACATGGACTTGATTTAATCAAGCTTCTATAGGAGGTCCGTGAGATCTAGATTTGAGATGTGATCTCAATATCCAAGTCACTATATGTGGAACAATACAATCGCTCTGTCCTTATCTCCAAGTACCTAGGATAATACAGATTATTCCTGAAAGAGTTCGTGAATAATTTCATTGTTGAAAGCATATAGAAATAGATAATTAAGTGTGATTTATTTATCATAAATAATGTGAATTTGATTCACATTATATTGGAGAATGAGAATGGTTATCCAATATAATTAAATGTGATTTAATTATCGTGGATAAGTGTAATATGGATAAGAGTATCCATATTATTTATAATATGTTATAAATATGATTTATAATATATTAGAGAGAGTTTGCTATGATTTATATTTGTTGGTTAATTATTGATGTGAATTGGATTCACATTGGATAATTAATTGAAAATATAAATCACCTTTTTATTTTGGGTTGTGAATTTGATTCACAAATTTCCAATGGCAAGATTGCAATATCACAAAATAATTATGAATTTTTTGGGGTGAATAATTTGCAACAATTATTGTGCAAAATATGGAGATAATTAAGGGATAATGGAGATTACATGTAATATCCACTCCCCTTGATTATAGGGGAGACGACCACCAATTCCAACAAGGAAAGGGTAGTTGTCCACTCTATTTCTTAGAGAGGAAGTCTTCTTTCCATTATCTCCATGATTAATTGATTTGATTTATGGAATTAAATTATATTGATTTATCAATATAGATTTAATCTAAATTAAATTAATTGTTGTTGTGTTTTTACAACAAAATCTTGGCCATTGAAAGAAATACGAGTTAATCTCATCCATTGATTTTGTGTAGTCTATGGATCCCAAAAATACTATATAAGAAGAGGCACCCCATGTTCTTCAAAATTACAACAAGTTGTGCAACAACTCTCTCCTCTCTTTATCTCATTCTCATGTGCCCTCTTCCTCTTCTCTCTTTGGGTGGCCTTCCACCCTAACCCTAGAAGGAAGAAGGCCCTCATCGTCACCTTGTCGTTGTCGCTTCGATGACTCTTGGTACTCCATCTTCTTTGGTGCATCCTACTCATGAAGAAGACATAAAATCTCGTGTGACGAGATCAGGGGTTCCCTTGCTTGGACAACTACTTGGATTACGAGATCCCCGCGACTCAAACCCGCGCTCGTAAGTGTCTCCTTCGAAGGTCGGACTTAAGACATGAGGTTTCTTCTCTTAGAAGCTCGATCGCAAACACACTAGTATCAAGAACTGAAGATTTTGGGGATGCTTGGTCCATGCGAAGAATGTGGACGCAAGTAAGCTAAAATCCCGCACTAGAGAGTGCTACTTCATTGGGTATGTTAAGGATGGTATTGGATACAAGCTTTATGACCCTGAGACTTAAAAGGTTTTTGTCTCTAGAGATGTAAGATTTATGGAGATGACCTCCTTAAAGGTCAAGACAAAAATGAAGTGGAGGAACTCATTGAGTCCCCTGAAGATTCTGAGCTTCCTGAAACAAAAATTAAAGAGACAAATAAAGATGAATCACACATACCTCTTCGAAGGATTTCGAGGGTGGTTGCACCACCTGAAAGATATGGATTCCACGTGTCAGGTGAAACTGACAATGATCCTGCTTCATTTGATGAAGCACTCACGGATCAAGACATGGATAGATGGATGCTAGCAATGAAGTCTAAAATAGAATTCATGCATAAGAATGGTGTATGTACCCTAAAGGATCCACCTAGGGGGGTAAAACCCATTGGGTGTAAATGGATCTTCAAGAGAAAAGGGAGACCTGATGGGAAAGTAGAGACTTTCAGGGCACGACTCGTAGCAAGAGGCTGTACACAGAGAGAAGGCATCGACTACGATGAGACGTTCTCTCATGTAGCTATGCTTAAGTCCATCAGGACACTGCTAGCTATAGCTGCATCTCTTGACTATGACATCTGGCAGATGGATGTCAAGACGATTTTCCTCAATAGATACCTTGAAGAAGATATCTATATGGAGCAGCCCCAGGGCTTCATAGCCGAGGAAGGAAAAGCAAGCAAGCTAAAGAAATTCATCTATGGCCTCAAACAAGCTTCTCATAGCTGGATCATCATATTTGGTGAAACCGTAAAGAGTTATGACTTTGTGTAAAATCCTGATGAACCATGTGTGTACAAGAAGCTTAGTGGGAGTGCCATTGTGTTCATAGTGCTTTATGTAGATGACATCCTTATCATTGGGAATGATACATGAATGATGACCAGTGTTAAGATTTGGCTATCCCATACCTTTGAGATGAAAGATCTTGGTGAAGACTCTTATATCTTGGGTCTGAAGCTGTTCAGAAACAGAGAAAAGAGGATATTGGGATTATTAAAACATGGGTACATTAAGAAAATCTTGAAACATTTCCGTATGGAGAATTCCAAGAAATGTTTCCTTCCCTTAAGACATGGTATCCACCTATCTAAAGGGATGGCTCCTCAAAGTATTGAGGAAAAGAAAATCATGGTTGGATGCCCTTACACATCGGCTGTAAGAAGGTTAATGTACGCCATGATGTATACAAGGCCACATATCTTCCATGTAGTGGGAGTGGTAAGCCGTTACCAATTCTGCTATGGAGAACAACACTGGAATGCAGTAAAGAACATATTTAAATATCTAAGACAGACGCAAGATTATATCTTGGTCTCTGGAGATGGTGATCTCCAAGTCTTGGGATATACATATTATGACTTCTAGTCTGATATTGACTATCGAAAGTCGACATCAGGGTTTGTGTTCTTATTGAACGGTGGTGTTGTGAGCTGAAGAAGCAAGAAGCAGGATACTACGACAGATTCAACAACAGAAGCCGAATACATAACCGCATTGGATGTTGCAAAAGAGGCGGTGTGGTTGCACAAGTTCATCCTGGAACTTGGCGTAGTTTGCTCTGATACTCTCATCCCATTACCATGCGATAACACGGAGCCATTACGAAGGCGAAGGAACCCAAATGGCATCAAAAGAGCAAGCACGTGGAAAGGAAATATCACATCATTCGGAAGATTCAAAAGTGTGGTGACATCATCATCACCAATGTGGCCTCTACCACCAACATTGATGATCATGTTACCAAACCTCTAATACATAAGGTTTTCGACCAACATGTAACGAATATGGGTTTAAGGAATGTACCTGAATGGTTCTGAGGGCTACTGGGAGATTGTTAACAATGTGAGCCCGGGGTGAATCATTTCTACAATAAATGTTATTTAATATCTGACATATCAATAAAAGTTATTGATTTATTCCACTCCTTGTCTGATACTAAATGAATGAATGCACTATAAGATCCCTTAGTGCAATTAGGGTTATGTATCATGGCTATCTTAATAATCATACATCTGTTGATTTAATAGTTGGATCATGGATGCTGGTGCTTAGATGAATATCTAAGGAGTTAGATTGAGGACTCATCAAGCACCGACAAATTATTGTTAAGAGATGATCTCCAGTCTGAGTAGAAGGTGGCAGTCCTTTTCTCATTTGGCTGATATCTGACTGACCTCTTGATGCAGGTCCTCTGCATGGGAATAGAGATTCAAAGGTGTCAAATTAGTTAGGTCAAAGAGTTGACTTAACGAGATTAAGATAACCAAAGTCCTACATCGTATGCTGTCGTGATATAGGCACACATCCTTCGACCAGAAACAGATGTGCTACTATATGTCTGAGTATGTACATCTGGTAGACCAATAGGTTGATCACCTAACCAACGTCTATATACCGGCGAGCTGGTGTGCATATAAGGGCATATGAGTAATACGATCTCTCAAAGGGATCATACAGGTTCACTTCTGAACGGAAGGTATGAGCTCATTCATGAGATATTGGGATCGATAAATCCCATGCATGGTCATCTCTCTTATGAAGTTTGACAGAATCTATAGGTATGATATATGCTTTTGGAAAGCATATGATCAATACCAAATCCCAATGATCAAATGAGAACCTTAATGATAAAACCCTGAAGGTGACAATCTAAAAGAGATCTATAACTTTGGTTTTATTCGAAGGTCTTCTAGTATGCAGGATGTATAGGTATTGGGAATACATAAGGGTGATGTGATCATAAACGATTGTAAAAGCATGACGCTTCCATTCTAAGGGAGCCATGAAACATGTTTGGATTTTAGTGACTCCTCTTAGTAGAGAAGTAATTTGATCTTAGTCCAAGTGTTGGACATTAATCTAAATGAGATTCAGATGCAATGAGAAGATTAGGTTTACGGACTTGATTTAATCAAGCATCTATGGGAGGTCCGTGAGATCTGGATTTGAGATGTAATCTCAAAATCCAAGTCACTATATGTGGAACAATACAATCACCCTATCCTTATCTCCAAGTACCTACAGAGAATACACGTTATTCTTGAAAAGAGTTCGTGAATAATTCCATTGTTGAAAGCATAGATAAATAGATAATTAAATGTGATTTAATTATCATGAATAATGTGAATTTGATTCACATTATACTGGAGAATGAGAATGGTTATCGAATATAATTAAATGTGATTTAATTATCGTGGACAAGTGTAATATGGATAAGAGTATCCATATTATTTAAAATATGTTATAAATATGATTTATAATATCTTAGAGAGAGTTTGCTATGATTTATATTTGTTGGTTAATTATTGATGTGAATTGGATTCACATTGGATAATTAATTGAAAATAAAAATCACCTTTTTATTTTGGGTTGTGAATTTGATTAACAAATTTCCAATGACAAGATTGCAATATTCAGAAAATAATTATGAATTATTTTGGATGAATAATTTGCAACAATTGTTGTTGCAAAATATGGAGATAATTAATGGATAATGGAGATTACATGTAATCTCCACTCCCCTTGATTATAAGGGCGACGACCACCAATTCCAACAAGGAAAGGGTGGTCGTCCACTCTATTTCTAAGAGAGGAAGTCTCCTTTCGATTATCTCCATGACTAATTGATTTAATTTATGGAATTAAATGATATTGATTTATTAATATAGATTTAATCTAAATTAAATTAATTGTTGTTGTGTTTTTACAACAAAATTTTGGCCATTGAAAGAAACACAAGTTAATCTCATTCATTTATTTTGTGTAGTCCATGGATCCCCAAAATACTATATAAGAAGAGGCACCCCATGTTCTTCAAAGTTACAACAAGTTGTGCAACAACTCTCTCCTCTCTTTATCTCATTCTCACGTGCTTTCTTCCTCCTCTCTCTTTGGGTGGCCGTCCACCCTAACCATAGAAGGAAGAAGGCCCTCGTCGCCACCTTACCGTTGTCGCTTCGATGACTCTCGGTACTCCATCTTCTTTGGTGCATCTTGCTCACATAGAAGAAATACAATCTCGTGTGACGAGATCAAGGGTTCCCTTGTTTTGACAACTACTTGGATTACGGGATCCCCGCGACTCATCCCCGCGCTCATGAGCGTCTCCTCCGAAGGTCGGACTTAAGACATGATGTTTCTTCTCTTAGAAGCTCGATCGCAACTACGCTACATCAGGTAATTCCTATATATACTATGCGGTTAGATGAAACGATTCGTAAATGGTTTTTATAGATCATGTGCTTTCATCGTTTAACAAATTTTAAATTTCGTTGCACCGAGCAACTAGTACGAGTAGTCTCTCTTGATCGTATATGATACGATCATCACACTTCCGTGATGCACTTAAGGATCTTTCCGTATCCTTCACCTGGTACCATGCGCTGCAAATCATTCATTTCGTGCGCACCTATCATAATAAGACAACCGTGTACCACCTTGGTAGGGCAAAGCCAATACAGATTCTTTCCGACAAACTATAGGTTGCATGCCCGATCTATAGTTCTCTCATAGTCATTCTTAACTTAACGCATTATCCTTTTCAGGATCTAAACCAACAAATATCAATTCCCATGATGTAATTTCTCAATTCAGCTTTAGATTTGCATAATCATAAAATACCGAGTATAGAATTACACATATATTAATTCATATATTTATATACTCATATTTATGCTCATTTTAACTTTTAAACCATAATTTTCCAAGACATTGCATCCATGCAATGCTTAAACCTTATTTTAGTTGAAATTACAAAGTAACTTTTCATATTTTCTCCCAAAATAGCCAAATTAAGGTTCTTTGTAGCGAAAAGATAAAATCAGAAATTTCAACAATCTCATATGAAATCCAACAAAAGGAAGGATTTCGTTAACTAATCGAGCTCTCTTGTACGTATACAATGCTTTATCATGATTCTTTTTTAAAAAGAAAGATTTTAGCTCCTGAAATGATCAAATTTTATTTTCATATAAAAAATGCTAAGAACTTGTCAAGAACACGAAGAATGAACGAAGAAATCAAAGAACGCTAAGAACATGCGAAGAACACGAAGATCTCGAAGAACATATTTTCTCTTAAATTTTCGAATAGAGCTTCCCCTTATATAGGGTTGATATTTCTAAGAAAATTTTCGACAGTTTTCCCCTTATTATGGGACATATTTCTAGAAAAAAATTGGGCAGAGTTTCCCCTTATATTGTGACATATTTAAAAGAAAAATGAAAAGAGTCTTCTCCATAAAATCACTGAGAGGAAAACAACAACGAAAGTGAAAGGAAAAAATCAAACAACAAGAGATGAAGAATCGGTAGACACCACACGTCTTAGGTAAGTAAAGGTGACGAATCAGATGATTCACTGACATGCATAGCTGCCCGCACCTAAGTGGGGTATTACACAGATTCCTCAATCAAAATAATTATAAAAGAGGAAAATAAATAACATAATCATAAGAAATGGAGAATCGGTAGACACCCCGTGTATTAGGTGAATGAAGGTGTGACGAATCACAAGATTCACTAACTTGCATAGCCGCCTGTACGTAAGTAGGGTATTACACGGATTTCTCCTCGAACCACTACAAATAATGGTTCAGAAAGAAGATGAATCGAAAACCAAACTGGAAAAAGAATATGAATCAAAACAAAGCCCAACTAGAAGAGGATCGTACCTTTCTCCTCCTTGTTCTTCCGGTAGCGCTTCGCTAGCACTCCTTCCCTGCCTCTCACTCCTCCTCCCGACCTCTCTACCCTAGTCATTGGGGTGGTGGCGATAGTGGAAATCGTATAGAATGAATGGGTAGGAGGGGCTATTTATAGACTCCAGAAAACAACTAATCATGGTTAGTAAATCATGTTTAGACCTTAATCGCGGTGTTAGCAGCCCATGACTTTGGCTAAACTTATCTGAAACTTAGGGCTTAAGTTAGAACAATCCAGAAGTTTCTAGATTCACTAATGACGTTTAATTAACACTAATCACGATTTAACTTTAATAGTTTACACTTAACGTTTGCTAACCATTAATTAGTATTTGCTAATGGTCATTAATGATCCCAATCCACTATTAATTTCTTTAATTGTGCTTAATTTAATGACAGTCATTACGGGTTAACGACGTCTTACATCTCTTTACTTCCTCTTTCTTCCGAAAATCATAATGATTCCAAATGAAGTCCGATTCGTACATAATAAATTTCGTTAGTTTCCTCTTGACGAGCCGAATCTTATGATATAGGGATCCGAGAGAGACCAAGTTTAAAGCTTTACAGAGTCTCCTTCCTTCACACTATAGAGAATTCACCCACCTATCTCCCACAAAATCCCTATGATATGAGATTGAAGTCACCCAAATAATAACTATCAATTGAATTCTAGTCCAGATTCCTCACAGGATATTGGAGCTCCATCTTGATCTATCTTCAGGGCAGCTACAACCTACGAAGAGGAGCCTCAAGAACCGCTGCTCTGTTCAAGTCTCTTGTAGTGAAGAAAGAAGCATACATTTTGCCAATGAACCTCAAAACCCCACTAGGAGAGTGGATGAGGGGAGGTGAGGAGAGGGTGAGAGGAGGATGCGGGGGAATACTTATGTAAATATGATAAATAATAAGGGCTCGTTTGGTTGCAGGGTTGGGCAGGGTTGGCTTGGTCCAACCCGGGTTGGCCCTGCAACCAAACAGGGGTTCACCTCCTCACAGTTTACTATTCACAGGGGTACCTCTGCCCAACCCAACCCTGTCCAACCCTGCAACCAAACGGACCCTAAGGGTAATATGCACATTTTTGGCGGAATCCGATTTATTTTAATAGTTAAATGTATGTGAATTAATTACATGGTTTGTGATGTAATATAGATCAAGTTTACGAATTGAGGTGATAATTACAATAATTACATCATCGAGAAGGTACACGACAAAAGCTTTCGGATTCATGATGTAACTCCCAAAAAAAAAACATAAGGACCCTTATTTTCCGCCCCTCTTTCTATATATATACATGCAATATTTTCAAGAAGCTTTCCCTCCATTCTTACTTTCCATCCCTTTCCCCTCTCGGACCGGTCCTTCCAACTTCTATTTCCCGTGGTCGTCGTCGTCGTCTTCGTCAGCTCTCTCTTTCTCTTCCTCTCATGTCCCGATTTAGGGCAGAGGACGCCGACGGCCGTAGCGCCGGCGGCAAGGCTCCTCGTCTTCGGCGTACGGCGCCGGCCGTCCCCTACCTCCGCCCGGAGATGCCGCCTCCGGCTTTGACGTGTGGCCCGGCGGAGACTCGGGGATGGCTTTACGGATTTGTCTCCGGCGCGGGGAGGTTTCTCTCGGCGGTTTTCGGCTCCGAGTCCTCTGGCAGCGACGGATCGTCGTGCTCGTGCTCTGACGACGCGTCGGATTACCTGCTCAGTGATGAATTTGGTGAGCTAAAAATGTTACACTTATAATGCCCAATAGTGCAATTGGAAATGCTGATGCTTTGTTTTTCCGAGAGAATTGTTTTTGCGTTGTTCGGATTGCCGTAATGCAATTTGATTCTGTGAGAGATATATAGCTTGAGAATTATTATGGATATACTTGCACTCTGTTTCGATCGAAATACGTGGAAAAGGATTACGGGAATCCCATTACGTCAGGGGGCATTTCAGAATTCACAAATTCTTCCATCAGGGAAAAAAATCACAAATTTCGGTGTATGATGAAAGGCTCATTTTACAAATTTTGTTCTCGGTACAAGCTTTCTCTGAGGTATCCCATTGCTATGCAGATGATCAAGACTACAGATATGCTTCTGACGTCAATGGCGACCTGGACCAGGTAGGTTGATAGTTAGATTTTTTTTCTTGAAAATTGCCTTGATACTTTGTTTGGTCTCATAGTTCATCATGTCGAAGCTCAAGTCGAGATTGAGACATGTACACATTTCCTGAGTCCGATCTTATCGATTCTCTCATGACCTGTTTTTTTTTCTGGTCAGCCTGGATCAAATTTGGCATTGATAGAAGACCCAACATCGGATCATGTGCCTTTGGCTTCAATGAGCAAATCCAAATATCTAATTGAGCAGTTGATCTGGCAAGAAACATTTACGAGGTTTGTAAAACATACATGACTTACTTTTAGTGGTTGTCGTCATTCTAATTTTGAAAGTAATTTATGATTGCTCGATGTCATTCCTTCTGTAATTTGATTTTTGCTGAAATCTTTTAATTACATTGTAAATGAAAATGAATGTCTAGTTTTTTTCTCATTTCTTTTGTATTGTCAACGTTTTTGTATATGTCCACATGGTGCGACTTTCTCTAAGATTCAGAAGTTGTGAGAGTGTATGCACATCCTTAAGTAACTCTTTAATACCAAATTTTTGAATACAAATTATACGAGGTAAGCTTACAAAAGGAAAAGTGGTAGCTGGTAAGCCATTATATAATTGGTTACATCTTTTAAGAGTTTTTTAAGAATTTCTTAGCTCGTTTCCTTCCCACTCTCTGGTAGCACCGGTGGATGTGATCCCAAATGTAGCAAATTTTGCCGACATTGACAAACATTCTATATCAATAAAAACAATGAACATCGTGGCAGGAGCGGCAAATCATGCATAGATTTAGATTTTTAACTTCTTCATGATGCCAATGTAAAAACTCCAACTAGGAATTTATACTCCATGGTTAATAAATGAGCACAATGGATGTATCTCAAGTTGAAATTGAATTATTATTTGCAGTTTGGGTGCATTTATTTTCTTTGTACTAAATGTTGTTGTTCTTTTCCTCCCTTCTCAACTTGCACAAAGTGATGCATATCCTCTCCTTGTCTATTTTGTTAATTTCTATTTTTTTCCTAGATCCATCAAATGGAGTTGGACCTAACATAGGAACCACTCACGATATGGCTCTTCATAAGATGAGCACAACAAAAAGTAAACATTACAAATCCATCATAATGGCCATTAAAATATTTTTGGGGAAGTAGGCAATGCTATTTTGAGGTATTTGGACATCATGATGATGGTTAAGGGGGAGAAGTCGAAGCCTTTGGGTAAAAAGTGGCAAGACAAATGCATTACTTGGACCCTCTCAAGTGATATTCTTCTGCTCCACTTTATAGAATTAATGGTGTCTCTAGTGTCGCTAGTGTTCTTGAAGGTGCTTTGGGTGTTTGTATAGGTGCTCTCAGCAAGTTAAGATCGCAACGTCTTACCATCTCCGAAGCGGTGCATTTTGCTTTTGCATTTTCATTTAATTATATGTTTTTAGGTCACATGTATGTTTTTCTAATTGACACACATCTGCATACACACATGCATACATACATAAAAATCTCCCACGCACATAACACACAATTATAAACATTAGTCCTAAGTGGATGAAGAGATGTGCCACTACCTGCTCGAGCTCGATCTTGGTCAACGACAGGTTGGAGGGTGGGTGGTTTCAGCCGCAGAGGAGAGTTCGTCAGGGGTGCCCGCTGGCTCCTTTGCTCTTTGTGTTGGTGGCGGATTGCTTGGTGGTTCTGTTCCAATGTGCGGTGGTGGCAGATTGATGCGAGGGCTTCTGTCTGGGGGACATCTCGGTTCCTATGTTGCAATATGCGGATGACACGCTGTTTTTTTGGGGGTTCGGAGGAGCAAAACCGCAATGTTGCTGTCTTGGTGGATTTTTTTGGGTGCCTTTCGAGATTGGAGATTAACAAGCAGAAATCGGTGGTGATCCCGTTCGGGCTGGATGGTGCGGAGAGTGGCATGCTTGCTGGTTGGACGGGGTGCCCCTTGGGGAGACTGCCGATCTCTTATCTGGGGCTGCCGTTGGTTGAGGGCAGGATGAGGAAGTTGGATTGGGTCTGCGTCATTCGGAGAATGGAGGAGCGATTGGCTGGTTGGAAGGCAGTTACTTTTTCGAGGGGAGGGAAGCTGATCCTCCTCAAGCACGTTCCCGCCGCCATTCTGATTTTTGTCTACTCGACGCATTTGATGCCTGTTGGGGTTAGAAGGAAGGTCGAATCATTGATGAGGACCTTTTTCTGGTCGGATGGAAGGCAACAGAGGGATGGGCTGCATCTGGTAGGCTGGGAGGAGGTTACTAGGTCGGTTTCTGATGGTGGTTTTGGGGTCCGTGATGTGGAGATCACGAACAAAGCTCTGTTGGCCAAGTGGGCGGTGCAGGTTTGGGGTTCTTCGACTTTGTTGGTTACCAGGCTTCTGAGATGCATCTACGGTGTCAATGGGATGTTGGTGGATGAGAGAAGGAGATTTGAGTCGCCGTTGTGTTAGGATTTGTGTCGTTTTACCGGAGGTCGTATCTTCCTTGCGACCAAGGATGGGGAACGACTAGCTCAGGTTTTGGCTCGACGACTGGACAGCGGAGGGTGCCCTGGGGCAATGTTTTCTGAGGTTGGTGGCCGTAACGGTTGACAGGGCTGCGCTGCTGGCGGAGGTGGCGAACTCGGGGTCGTGGGCCCCTACTTTTGTTGCGGAGTTGTCGGATCAGCGGATGGATGATCTCATGCAGATGCTAGCTGAGATTCCCCCGTCGGGGGAGCTGTCAGCGAGCCGGATCGCTTTGAGTGGGAGGGAGGGAGATTCTCGGTTAAGCAAGCCTACCTTAAGATGAACAGTTCGCTTGTGGGGCGCGACGAGGAGCTCTGTGCATGCATGAAGATTATTTGGGCGGCCAGGATCCCCAATAGGGTCAAGATCTTATTGTGGTGTTTGAGAAGAAACCTCCTGTGTGACAAAGCGAGGAGGTGGAGACTGTTTGGTGTGGCAGATACGAGTTGTGGCAGATGTGAGGGTGCAATGGAGGACGCAGAACATATCTTCTTTGGTTGCGGGTCTTTGGTGCAGGTTTGGAGGTCGATGGGGTTGGCTTGGGTGCATGCCACTAGCTTGGAGAGTTTCTGGAGATCGTTTCGAGCGGCGGGTCTTGGTTCTTCGGACGACGTCTCAAGGCCTTTCGTTGTGCTGTGGGCTATTTGGGTTGGTAGGAATGGCATCATTTTCAAGAGCCAGCGTTTCTATTCGGAGAATATCGTTGCGCATTGTAATGCTTTGTACAACTTCTGGCCTTGAATTGATGTAACCTTTTTTTAGTATTAATGAAATCAATGGTGTGGTGACTCCCGCCTCGGGAGGTCTCCCTCTTGTTAGTCAAAAAAAAAAAACAAAAAAAACATTAGTCCCAAGTATTGGATACACTTCAGACTTTTTCAGATACAAATTGGCTGAAAGGCCACACACTTTTGCATATACATATAAATAGACACACACACATAAAAGGATGGATACAAATATACACACATACTTTTACGAAAAAGTACATTACATATGTATACAAATATGTACTTGTAAAGTTGTAAGTTCACAAATTCACATATATAACATGCATACATGTACATATATATAAATGCACTCGTATGCATACATGCATATACATGTGTATGTATGCGTATTTGATTGATTGTAGATCATAATTAAATGATATATATCTAACATATACATATATAAGCATACATTTATACTTGTATACATATATTGCATTGATGTTATATTCAATTTGGGTGATATATGCATGTACGTAAGTATATATGTGTGTCTATATATACGCGTCTGTAGCTACATGTATAATTTGTTAATATTTTATTTTATTTTGAATACTTATCTTAATTTCAAAATGACTTATGTATAAATTTATTTTTTTGCGAGCTTCTTGCATGGCTGTAACATGGTTTTAAATCCTATCATCTTAAGGTTGATTGTGCACTATAATGTGGATTTTTTGCATACTGGAGTTGGATAAATCTTTTACATTGAAATGTTATTGCATGTAATATGAGTACATGGATTTTATTGGTGTACCAACAACCTTGGAGTACGTGGATTTTATTGATGTATCATGTACCAACAGGCCTGGACTTCTGCATGATGAGGGATTGACAATATAATGTATTGGGTTTTTATTAGTTGTGCCCCTCTGAGATATTGCAATTTCAGTTATGCCCCTCTCTTTTTGGAAATATCAGTTGTGTCCCTGACTTTTTGCCGTTTTATCACTTGTGCCCCTCTGTTACTTTAACCGTTACTGAGTTGAGCTTAACTATAGTCAAACCATTGTATATTTAAGAGGGGCATATACGGAAAAAAATCCCACGTCTTCCTTTCTTTCTTCCTCCCTCCTCACCCTCCAACCCTTCCTCCCTCCCAAATCCCAATAATTGTCAGAGTTGGAGACTCCAAAGCTGCGGATTTAACTTCACTTTCAAAATCTTCGATTTCAGTCTGGAACAATTCATCCAGAGCTCAAATTAAATGACCATTTTTGTATATAAGATATAACCAATCTCCACCTATACACTGCAGTGGCGGAAGATCAGAAGCATTGCAGCTTGTGAGCATTGTAAAACCCTACGATTAGTAAAATATGAGCTTCCAGTAGAGTGACTATACCACATGTTGCTGAGGAGTGGTTCCCCGTTCTACCGCTATAGCAGGAGTATCAGACAGAAGTCCATGGTACATTAACTTCGAAACAAGTGATGGCAATGTTAATAAGCCCATGTATATTACCAATGTTGATTCGGGATCTGCAGCAGTTTCATCTCAGTAAGTCAAGGAGGACCCCAATATACTGCAGTATATTGGCGCGTGGATGGTAGGGGGTTGGGGGGAGTATCTCTGGGCGGAGGGAGGATCTGGGGGTGAAGAGAGGAGGCGAGGGCAGGGGGCAGGGGGGAGGAGCTCAGGGCAGAGGGAGGACCTGAGGGCAGGGGGAGGTGCGGGGGCGGCCGGGGGCAGGGGGAGGCATATTGGCGACAGTTGGGGTGGGGGAGCTCGGGAAAGGAGGTGGGGGAGGACCTGAGGATGGGGGGAGGAGGGGGGATGGGGGGAGGCACGGAGGCGGCATGGGACAGGGGGAGAGGACTTGGGGGCTGGGGGAGGAGGCGGGGGCAAGGGTAGGCGTGAGGGCTGAGGGAGGTGCGGTGGAGGAGGGGTAGGGGCGGTAGGAGAAGCTCAGGGAAGCGGAGGTGGCGCGAGGGCTGAGAGGAGGAGCTGGGGGTGGAGGGAGGACATGGGGGCATGGGGAAGAGGCGGCGGAGGAGCATGAGACTAGAGAAGAGGAAGATGAAGAGCATGGGAGGAAGAAGAATGTGAGGAAAATGACTTTTCGACCTTTATTTTAAATTTTATTCTCGTTATATCCCCAAAGTTAACGTCCGTTTGCGTTGGTAATGAACGACAACTAACCTGAGTGGCACAAGTGAGAAAATGGTAAGAAGTTAAGGGTACAACTGATATTCCCAAAAGGGGAGGGGTATAACTGAAATTGCAATATCTCAGAGGGGCACAACATATAAAAACCTTAATGTATTACACCACTTTCATGCAAATCCAATGAATACTTGCAAATAATTTGTCACCGATATTTTTTTTATAATGTCCAGCAACTTTTTCAAACAACACATTGGAAGGGTAGATACCTCGATGTTGTAACCAAGGTTCGAAATCTTAATTTCGATTTCATTTCGGTCACCCCTAAGATCGAAATTTCGACGATTTCAGTGGAAATGTCGAAAATGGATCAAAAAGCCATTTTTTCAATTTTATTGTAAAATATGATCTTCTAAGTTATTAGAACAATAAATAACTTGTTCTATTAAATAGATATTTTTTTCATTTTTTTTCATTTTTCTCCAAATGATGCATCTCAATGAACAAATATTGACGTAACACCTTTCTATTAAAAAATGTATCTCTTTGCAAATTGTATAAAGTAAAATAAACATAAATAAACAAGCAAAATACAGCTCAAAAGAAATTAATGTAATTAGCTACATGTTGCATCTCTGCACCTAGAACCTTCTGGTAACTCCAGCCAAGCCAATAGTCTAGTATAAATAAGCCGGCTTTGCTTCTCCTTTTCTATTGATTCCTACGGATTGGATCAAAAAAAATTCTGGAATGGGGTATTCAACTCCAGAGATGAATCGAAAAAGAAATCTTTATTGGTTCTACTGTCCCTCAGCCCGCAAGTATAGAAAAGGGGTAGAGAAGAAAGATAGTGAATGAGAAAAATCTCATTTTAATTTAGTCGCTATTGATTTGAGCTTTAATCATCGAGGAGATTCTGTTATGTTATTGTTGGAGTATTTGTGATGTGCGCCTATTGAGTTGTAGCAGGGTAAATGGATCATGGAGAAGATACATTTACCCCATCCAGTGTTTAGTCCCACATCGTCCAGTGGTGGGACTTGGAGTCTCTGGAGAGGCTATATAAGGAGCCCCAGATTTCCTGTATCCATTGAGAAAGTCAATAGACAAACACGCCCCGTTGAGGGCTTCTCCGGTGGTTTCATCTCGCTCCTCACAGAGTAGGGTTCACGTTTAACCTTGTGTTCTTCCATGTTCATTCTTCTTTATTTCCGTTTCCGCTTCCGCTTTCTATTTCTTAACATATTATCAGAGCGGGTCTGATTCTCGAGGATTTCATGATTTGTTGTTTTTCGAGATTCGGTTGTTCTTAAAGATTATTCATGTCCATGTATTGTTCAAGATCGGTTCACATTCGAGAGGTTCTAGGGTTTCCAAAGAAACCCTAATTTCTGTTGGGCTTGCTCCTTCATGCCTCCAGTTCTCGCATCATCAACCTCCAGAACCCGGCATCAACACAGGTCGCGCATCAACACATGGTTTTCTGAAACCATAGATGTATTTCTGAATATCTACTTCGAGCAGCATCTGCGCCGCCAGGCTTCCAGAGATACTCGTGCTTCCAGTGATTCTAGCCGCGGCAGGATCTCCAGTTCCTGCTAGGCGGCGCTACTCTAGCGCACAGGCGATGCACCCAGTCTTGCATCCCCTGACGACGCCTTCAGCCACCTAGCCGCAGAGCGGGTCCAGGCTCCATGGCCCCTCCTCGCGTGGCGGACGCTCCCCATGCGGCTCCTCCAGCCGCGCCCGCAAGCAGCACATTGCACAGGCGACCGCATCTTCTCCAGGTCGATTGCCCATGCCGACTTGAGATCCTCCAGCCCTAGCGGCACCCCAGGCGGATCCTCCTTGCTGATCTCTGCGCAGCCCTCCTCTTTGCGCGATCCAGCAGCCCCCCCCTCCAGGCGATATGTGAAAAGGTGGCGCACCCCCAGCCATGACACCTCCTCCCACGATCCTCTAGCGTGCGCAGCCCCTCGCGTGACCCTCCCTGCTGTAGAGAGGCACATTCCTCAACCGAGCCCCATAAGGGGGCTCCTCAAGGCGATGACGTTATAGCAATGGGTTCCCAATTGGGAACCCTAACGCGTGAAGCGGGAGCCCGTTGGCCCGATTTTATTAAAAAAATGAAGGGCTATTTGAGCCAAAGAAAAAAAACGAGTTTACATATTTTGTTAAATAAAAGGGAGGGGGAAGAGAGAGTTGGGCCCAAATGGGCCGATGAATGAAAAAAAATTGTTGTTTCGGAGGAAAAAAGGGTGCGTACATAAAAAAACGTACACATAGTGAAAAAAGACGCATATAAGAAAAGCCGTACGCACAATTTTCAAAAAAAATAAATGAAAAGCCGTAAAAATAATAATAAATAGAAACGTCTTTAAAAATGTTTTGAAAGAGAGAGAGAGAAAAGTCGAAAAAAATGATCGAAACGGCTTATAAAAAAGTAAAAAAATGTCGGCTTAAAAAAATTTGAAAAGCCACAAGGAATTTTATGTGAATATTATTTCTCTCCCCTATTTATCTTGTCTTCTCCCAACTTTGTCGACGTACATGTTTTTTCCGACAAGTATTGGAGAAAGGGGGAGTATATGTAGAGTCACATGTCTATTCCATGATCCAGATGTCAGATTTCAGGCCAACCGGTTGTTCAGACGCTACAGTTCTCAGATGAAGATTCTCCATGTACAAGATTCAGACTCGACGTCAATTCGAGTCCACAATTGTGATGCGCAGTTGTTCAGAATCGACAGATTGGACAGAGTCCAAGATCGAGGCACTCCATGCTTGAGTGACCCATTTTCGACGAGTTCTCTATAGAGAGACTCAGTTTCAGTCTTTCAGACACGCATATGATTGCGGTCATTTTCAGATGAACACAAGTATGCCATCAGTTCAGAGGTCCCCATCTTTTCATGTTGTTGGGCCAGAGTTTTCATGTGAGCCATAGGGACTCTCGAGCAGAGGATCATTCCCTATGCCATTGAGGGCAAGAATTTTCATGTAGTATCATAGGTACTCCAGAGTAGAGTATCATTCTCTGAGCCAGATGGAAGAGACCCAGTTCTCCGACGAGGAGACTCCAGGCGCAGTTTTAGACTCGATGGTCAGATTCCGAGTCTTCAGTTGACTCACACTCCAGCCCGTTCGTTCTCCTCATCTGCACGACATGAGAAGCAACGTCCTCGACTGCAGCAATGTGCGCATTGGGTTGATATTGTCCGTAGTGTCCTGTAGCGTTGGGTTGAGTTTCTTTCTGTTTGTCCAAGCTAAGCATTGCATGCTCCAGCTTGAGGGGGAGTGTTGGAGTATTTGTGATGTGCGACTATTGAGTTGTAGTAGGGTAAATGGATCCTGGAGAAGATCTATTTACCCCATCCAGTGTTTAGTCCCACATCGTCCAGTGGTGGGACTTAGAGGCTCTGGAGAGGCTATATAAGGAACCCCAGACCTCTTGTATCCATTTAGAAAGTCAATAGACAAACACGCCCCGTTGAGGGCTTCTCCCGTGGTTTCATCCCGCTCCTCACGGAGTAGGGTTCCACGTTAAACCTTGTGTTCTTCCATGTTTATTCTTCTTTATTTCCGTTTCCGCTTTCCGCTTTCTATTTCTTAACAGTTATTATAGTTGCGGAGAAAGATATGAGAATGAATAACTTGTCTTATTCCATTGATCTAGGATTTCTTATATATCGTGAAACCTTAGAGGAGCAAAAAGGAAAAATTACATAGATATCCGAAATGGGTGATATGATTGATAAGAAATTGGGAAATAAGGAATATATAGAAAGCCTCAATAACTCTGGTACTCCTCCTCAAGTTGGAGCATGTGTCTATCGATCATGCCCAACTTGGAAATCATCTACGAAAGGTGTTTCTTAGGTAGAGCCTTTGTGAAAATATCCACAAGCTGAATATTTGTGTAGATGTGAGTAGTGATTTCCTTTAACGTATAACATCACGAATGAAGTGGTAGTCAGCTTCAATATACTTATTCCGCTCATGAAAAATTGGATTAGTGGAAATATATGTAGCGGACTTGTTGTCATAATATAGAGGAACTGGAGTGGTAATATGGAGTCGAAGTTCTTGTAAAAAGGAGATGAGCCATTTAACCTCAAAGGCAGCTTGGACCATAGCTCGGTATTCTGGGGAAGCAGAGGAAATCTCTCCTCTAGGCACCTCCCCACAGCATTGGACCAGGAAAGGAAAACCCCTCACACGGCTAAAAGGTTCCCTCAAGAAACCTCAGAAGACAACTTTGTTGGTCGACAACCAACTATATATCTAATGAGTCCTGGCAGGGATAAGCTTATTCCCCTTGCCCTAGAGTGAAAAAGTTCTGCTTATCCACGCTTATTCATCGAGACTTCTAGGTGGCTAGATTCTCTCTCCAACTTTTCTTTAGTCCCCCAGTCTTCCGGAATTCCGCTTTCATCTTGGAGAAAAACTATCTTTGCACTTGATCTAAAAACTACTGTCGGCTTCTTACTGCGTCATGTAACAAGATTGTTACTAACAAATATAACATCTCCAATAGTCGAAAAAATATCCATTAGTCGATTATCGATCCTCTTGAGAATAAAAATAATCAGCATCTATATAGGTGGTGACATTGGTATGACCATTCACCTCGTAGATATGCCTCACTCCGAAGACTCCTTTAAATATCTAAAAATCAGAAGAACATCTTGCCAGTGACTATAGAGAGGTCTCTCCATGTGTTGGCTTTGTCTACTCACGACATACGATATGTCAGGTCTAGTAAGTAGTAACAATAAGGTAAAGCAGTTTACCCACTAGACTTCTATATCTTGTAGTGTCCACAAACTCAGTTTCAATAGATGTAGAGTGATTCCTCAATTCTGCAGGGATGCTAAATGGTTTGCATCTAAGTAGTTCGGCCTTTGTCCGAGTATTTAGGCAGTACTTTCATTGTGAGAGATGAATCCCTCTGTAGTATGTATCACCTCAATGCCTAGGAAGTAGAGAAGTTGGCCAATGTCTTTTGATACAAATATCTTTTGAAGGAAGGCCTTCGACTATGAAATGTCTGCTTTGTCATCACCAGTGACAACCATACATCAACGCAGACAACTAGTATAACAATGCTAGTGGAATATCATCTGACAATTACGGAGTAGTTAGATCGCATTATGTGGAAGCCAAGAGATTTGATCTTGATAGTAAGCCTACCAAACCATGCTTGAGGACTCTGCTTAAGGTCATAGATGACCTTACGAATACGAAGTCGGTATACGTACCCCCCTCGACTTTGTAACCCGACGGTTGCATCATGTAAATCACCTCCTTGAGATCGCCATAGAGAAAGGCATTCATTATATCAAGCTAAAAGATAAGTCAGTCCTTATTAACAACAACTGAAAGAATGGTGCGTATGGATCCCTGGAAACATGAGAGAAATTCTTAAAGTAATCCACCTCATATGTCTGCGTGAAGCCATTATCAATCAGTCCGGCTTTCAATCTGTTGATGGACCTATCGGACGACTGTTTGGTCATGAAGACCATATGCATACCATAGATCTGACTCCCAATGGAGCACAACACAAGATCCCACATGTCCTGGTATGTAAGTGCGTCCATCTCCTCTTCCATGGCGTGTCACCATCCATGATCTTGCAATACATTATGATGATCTTGGGGAATAAAAGTAGCCATTAGAGCATCTATAAGTCT
Organism: Ottelia alismoides; assembly: GCA_037367405.1. Lineage (NCBI taxonomy): Eukaryota > Viridiplantae > Streptophyta > Magnoliopsida > Alismatales > Hydrocharitaceae > Ottelia > Ottelia alismoides. The sequence continues at coordinate 24,094 of JAZKJV010007808.1, read as the reverse complement.
CTTGTCACAACTAGATAAACCGTCAGTAGAAGTAAAATATGACATAGGATTAATTGTATATTGCCTCTTTGATTTCTGGAGCATTATAGGAAGCTCCTGAGATGCATCCGGTGCAGTAATGGTGGGATCATTTGAAGAAGGCATATTATCTTGCTAAAAAGGAATAGACAAAGGCACAAAAACATGTAAAGTAGTGTGTTTGCGTTTATAAACAATCGATGGTGGTGGTAGATTCAAAGAGATGTCACTGACATAGTGTATAAAGTAGTTTATTTGCTCAAAGAAAATGATATCAATAATGTTGGGAGAAAACAATAGTTTATTATTTTTGAGAACCCTAGGCTCTCTTATATATAAGAGAGTCCTATGGGTAAATTACATAAAACATGTACAGAGAAATAAAAATGATAAAACGTGTACATAAAATATGTAAATATTTCTACACTCCCCCTCAAGCTGGAGCATAGTTTTCAATCATGCTCAGCTTCGATGAATACTTCAGGAATGTCCCTCTGAGTAATGCTTTTGTAAATATATCTGCAGTTTGCTCTCTTGAACTGACATGCGATGTGGATATCAACCCTTTCTGAATCATATCTCTTGTATAGTGACAATCTACCTCAATGTATTTAGTTCTATTATGGAATGCAGGGTTGTTTGCAATAAACATAACAACTTGATTATCACATTGTAGTTGCATAGGTAGAGGAACTTCTATGCGCAGATCTGCTAACACTGCTTAAATCCACATCATTTCGGTACTCACTTGTGCTATGGCTCTATATTCGGATTCGACACTTGATCTTGCCACATCGGTTTGTTTCTTGCTTTTCCAAGAAACAAGGGAACTGCCAACAAATATTGCAAAACCTGACATGAACTTCCTGTCTTTAGGACACCCTGCATAGTCAGCGTCAACACATGCGGATACGATGAGAGTTGCTCCTTTCTTGAAGAGCAATCCTGTCCCTGGAGACGATTTTAGATATCTCAATATCATGTGTATAGCATCCATATGTACCTGTCGAGGTTGCTCCATAAATTGGCTTACTCGACTCACAACAAAGGCAATATCTGGTCTAGTAATAGTAACATAAAGGAGTTTTCCCACAATCTCTCTGTATCTCCTCTTATCAACTTCATCAGTATCCCCATCATATAGCTTCATGCTGGGGTCCATAGGAGTACTAGATGGTCTGCACCCAATCATGCCCATCTCAACAAGCATATCTATAACATATTTCCTTTGGGTCATCACAAGCCCCTGTGCATTCCTAGCAAATTCCAACCCTAGGAAATATCTTAAGGTGCCCAAATCCTTAGTAACAAACTGTCTGCCCAAGGAATCTTTTGCCATCTTTGTTCACTGCGCATCATCTCCTGTAACAATTATATCATCCACATAAACCATGATGATAACTATCCCTCTAGATGTTTTCTGCACAAATAGAGAATGATATGCATTTGACCTTTTGAACCCCTGTCATTCAATCAGATCCGATAGCTTTTGAAACCAAGCTCTTGGACTTTGTTTAAGACCATATATCACCTTATGGAGTCTACAAACCTGTTAACCCTTTCCTCGCAGCAGCAAACCCCGGAGGCTGCTGCATGTATATCTCCTCCTGTAGATCTCCATACAAAAATGCATTTTTAACATCTAACTGAAATAAGGGCCAGTCACGTACCCCAACAACTGAGAGCAGAACACGTAAAGTGGAGTAACGAGCAACCGGAGAGAATGTATTGAAATAATCGACACCATAGGTTTGAGTAAACCCCCGTGCCACCAATCTCGCCTTGTATCTATCAAGACTCCCATCGACATGATATTTAATGGTAAATACCCATTTACTACTGACAATAGAAGCACCTGGATGAACAGACACCAAATTCCAGGTACCACGTGATTGGAGGATCGCCATTTCTTCTTCCATAGCTAATTGCCAGTGACTATCTCTCATTGCATCATGGTAAGTTTGTGGCACTTCTTCAGCAGATAGAGCAACTGCAAAGTTGTGAAACTCCCTTGTCAGGCAATGAAAGGACACATGTGAAACAATTGGATACGAGGCACATGTATGCTTTTGCTTCCTAATAGCAATGGGTATGTCCATGTCCTCAGGAACCTCCTCCTGCACTGATCCATGTACAGAATTATCTCCATTCCCTTCGTTAGAAACCATGTTATCATGACACACTTGGGGTATGTTGGATGATTGGCCATGATCATGAGCAGTAACTGATCGACGGGTATAGTACTTGGTGGTGGAGGTGCCGGTGTTAACAGAGGTGGTGGTGTAACAATAGGAGAAGACAAAGAAGTATGAGGTGGAGATGGCATGTAAATCTCAGTATCAGATTCTGAAGATGCCAACCTATCACCTGTAGGAGAGAAATACATGACAGACTCAAAAATGTGACATCAACTCTAATATAGTACTTCCTCCGTAATGGATCATAGCATCGATACCCTTTTGTGTTCTAGAATACCCAACAAACACACATTCGGCAGCTCTATGAGAGAGCTTGTCAAGACTAGGAGTCAATTGGTGAACAAATGCAACCGAACCAAAGACACGAGGAATAAGATAGAACAACTCCTTCTCAGGGAAAGTCAGAAAGGAATTTTCTCACGCAAGACAGACAAAGGCATACGATTCACAAGATAACATGTGGTAAGGATCGCATCTCCCCAAAACGAGTGTGGTGTACGACTCTGAATAAGGGTCGAGTGTCATCATGTAAATGCCGATGCTTCCTCTCAGCAAAACCATTTTGCTAAGATGTATAAAGACAAGAAGTTTGGTGAATTATACCACGGGAAGACAAAAACTGTGAGACAGACCGAGTGCAGAATTCCAACACATTATCAGTCCTGACAAACTTCACATATGCCGAGAAAACCTTTCACACTTCATTAATAAGGTTTTTGATTACATCCCCCGTTTCAGATTTATTCTTCAATAGAAAAATCCACGACAAATGAGAAAAATCATCTACAACAACCAGATAAAAATGATGTCCTTGATGATCAGGAACACGATTTGGACCCTAGATATCGACATAAAACAACTCAAATAGGGAGCTACTGCTCTGACTATGATGACTGGGAAAAGCTGACTAGTGATGCTTTCCCAACTGACGCACTTCACACTGAAATGAAGAAGTAGGAGAAATCTGCGGCAAAATGTGGCACATCTTCTGAAGAGGGAGATGACCAAAACGTAGATGCCACGTATAGGGAGAGACTGATCTGGATGATTGATGGGAAGCTCCTGCAAAGGTTATGCGAACCAGCCTATAAAGTTTGTTTTGCTCACGACCACATCCAATCACGCGTCCTGTAAGGATGTCCTGAAAAACAAGAGAAGATGGATTAAATATCGCTCGACAGTGTAAATCCTTTGTAAGCTGGCTAGTAGACACCAAGTTCATAGAGAAATTCAGAGCATGTAACACATCCTGTAGAGTCATGGAAGGCATAAAGGTAATCTTCCCATGTCATGTGATCGGGGAGTGAGTCCCATTAGCTATCACTACGGTCTGTCCTGGAGGTACCTGTCTATAGACTGTTAGCTGCTCTCTGTCTCCACATAAGTGGTGTGCCGCTCCGGAGTCCATAATCCATTCTTTAATCTCATATCCATGACGGTAGGTAAAGGCATAGGGGCTACCTGATGTACTGGCAGAGGCCGATGTACTAGTAGAAGTTGAAGCTGCTACATCTGATTGGCCTCCTGGAGATGAGGTAGGAGGCATGATATCACGAAGTCTGGCAACAAGATCATCAAATCTCTGATCAGAAGTCGGCGGTGTAGGTGACTCGACTTGCTCACGCTGATGCGGGGAACCATGCTTAGAATAACATGTATCCTCTGAATGGCCAGGACGATGACAATAAGTACATGGCTGATGGGTTCGACCCCCCTACCATGGGGTCCACGTCCATGAAAAGATGAAGAACCACCTCTACCTCTGGATGCCGCCATTGCTGAAGAGGTCTGACCGGTAGTAGCAGTCGGAACAGTAATTCTGCTAAGTCGATGAAAGGCTTCCTTCATTGGAGGAATAGTCGCATCCGCAAGGATCTGAGAGCGTGCAACATCGTACTCTGGATCGAGTTCAGCAAGGAATACACCAACCGTAGTAGCATTCCTGTAAGTCTTTTGCTGTTCAGGAGTAGCCGTCAAAGGCCTAAAGCTGTGAAGCTTCTCAAACATTACGCGCAAGGATGTGTACAGTGAGTGTAAAGGTCTTCCATTCTTCTTGATCATGAAAATATCATGTTGCTATTGGAGTATCTTGGTCTCATTCCGTGTTTGAGAGTAGGTTGCGGCCAGAATATCCCACATGACCTTGGCCGTGGGCTGATGTAACACATCATTTGCGATCTCGATCGTCAATGTACATGATAGCCAGACTTTATCATATGTGTCTTCTGCCCCCCAAGAGGCGTGAATCCCTGTTTTCTCCACCGGTTCATCATCGATAAGAATATGCTTCTTGCCGTTTGACTTCATGAGGCTCATGAACTGCATGGCCTAGAGTTCATAGTTCGTCCCGTCCTTCTTGACATTTGGTGCCAGACCTCTGAAGGCACCTGTGGCTGTACATCAACTTTGTTGTCTGACATATTTCTAGACGGAAACCACAGGGATATCGTAGACCAAAGAGAGATGTCTACACAAATATGTGAGGATTCGATTGCATATGTAAACTTATGCAATCAAATCCATCACCGGAAGAAGACCTGAGATGCAAGCACGCCTAGAAGCCTAGAGGTGGTGGCGCATGCACGCAACTGTGAGGAGGCGACGTGCTAGGAGGTGGCAGCATGCTGGGAGGGGTGATCTGCGCGCTGGGAAGGGCGATGCCGGGAAAGGCGACGCGCTGGGAGGGCGACACCAGGAAGGGCGACGCATTGGGTCTACGTGCTGGGAGGAGGGGCGACGTCGGGAGAAGGGGCGATGTCGGGAGGAGGGGCGGTGCTGTTGGCAGCGTCAGAGGAGGGCAGATGGTGGGGATAGGGTATACGAGCTCCAGTCTAGGACCACCACTCTGATACCATGCTGGGAGAAAACAATAGCTTATTATTTCCGAGAACCCTAAGCTCTCGTAGGGAGAGTCCTATGGGTAAATTACATAAAACATGTACAAAGAAATAAAAATGATAAAACAGGTACATTAAATATATAAATATTTCTACAAATAGAAATATAGTACCGATGCTCAACAAGATCATAGCACCTATATCCTTTCTGAGTGCATAAGTACTCGAGGAATAAACACTTGATAGCCCTAGGTGACAACTTGTCAATAGTATGGAAATTATGGATAAATACAATGCATCCAAAGATCCTCAACGGTAACGGGAAAGGTGGTTCATTGGGGTACAATAAGGAGAAAGATGTATCACCCTTTAAGATAGAAGATGGAACCATCGACCATGTTTATGAGATGGATTGCAATAAGAATGTCATCCTCCCAACAAAACTTTGCAACCTTTATCTGAGCGAGTAGAGATCATGCAATATCAAGAAGATGCCTAAGTTTCCTTTTCGCTAACTCATTCTGCTAGGTGGTATATAGACAAAAAATCTAATGTACAATCCCCTGAGAAGTTGTGAATTATGTAACAGAGGGGTAACTAGATCTCTCCAAAATCTAATTACCACCCATTCATGTTTAGCCCCACATCTACTTTCTGTAGGACTCTGGTCTGTTTGTTGGGCTATATAAGATACCCCACACCACTGTACTCATTGAGAGATCGCAATGAAACGATCCAACCCTTAGTGGCCTTCTCCCGTGGTTTTATCCTGCTCCTCATGTAGTAGGGTTTCATGTAAAATCATGATGTTTATGTTTGATTATCAACATTGCTTTTGGTGCATATGGTGCAAGTTTTGAGAATCGACGATGCAAACATCGCACGGAGTCACCAGATCTATTGTTGTTTGGGGTTACTTGTTTGTAATTTAGCACAACATCGCAGCCTGCCGACGGTGGTACTTCTCTTGCAGCAGAGATTATCTTCCTTTCAAGTGATTCTAGCCACTCTAGCCCTTTGTAGCTCCATGCAATGGAACCCTAGTCCAAGCGATTCTAGACCACATGCTACAGAGATAAGATTTCGCCCGGAGGTTATTATGAGTGCATGCATCGATAGGGAAATTGTTTGTACATAAACATGTATATTTTGATGATAACAAAATTTCTATGTAAAACTTATAGCTAGGTCAAGAGCAGGAAAGTTATTGGACATGGAAGAAGCTCAAGCTTAAGTGAAGGAGAAGCTCAAAGGAGTTTAAGGATATGGAATTCCTGCTTAAGCTCAAGGCAGGACCTCAAGCTCAAGAAGAAGACGTGGTCTTTTCTTCTATCGAGTCATTCTTTTTGTAATTGTCTTAGAATGTAAATGACCTCAAGTCATGCATATTATAGTTCATCCCTTTGACTTCGACTTTCATGTCAAAGAGTCAAGCTGGTCGATCAACCTTCTAAAAAAAAGCTGATTAATCAACCATTCTTACATGATTGATCATACCTGATTGATCAACCATGCTTTGATGATCGATCATTATTTGAATTACAATGTTTGTATCTTTGATCGATCAATTTTGATCCGTGATCGATTACCTAAATCTCCATGTTTAATCATTTGAGAAGATTTTTGAAACCGATTTCATTCTCGATTTGTTCACAATGGTTACTTTTTGAGATCTAACATCTGTGAGACCCTAAGACCTATAAGTAAGACCTCGTACCTCATTTTACAACACACACCTAAAGCAACCCGCTCTTTACTCTCTGCTTCTATTTTGGGAAAAGGATCGAAGAGTTATTTTCTGTTGTGTTCTTCATTCCGACGGCTTTGGTTCTTTGTGATTTAATTCTTCCGAGCACGTTCCTCGCTTTGTAAGATAATTTTAGATTGCCTCTTATTATTCATTGCATATTTACTTTGATATTGAGGTTGTCAGGATTATTTCCTGTTACGATTTTGAGTTGTATGCGTACACAACTCAGGTTGTAAATGATGGAGTAGACCACGTAATCAACTCATATTGTATACAGTTAGGTTGCCTGCTTAAGCAATTCGGGTTAGTAGTAAGACCCGTGTTGTCAGGTTGAAAGCTTGAGTCGAGACCCAGGTCGTGATTTTTACACATGAGAGTTTCGACGTTAAATACTTGTGCACTTGTGGTTTGCTTATCTATATTGTGATTAAAAGTGCTACATAATGATGTGCTTGTTTAAGTTTATTATTTGCAGGGTTCTAAGTCATACAATCCGATCCTCCCACATCCATCAGTTGGTGTTCGCGCAAGATATAAAAAACCCAACAGTTATCTCTCTAAGTTGAGGCAATGCTGCTCCTCCAGATGGTTCGAGGGTTCCATCTCAAACCCTAGTCGACGACCATGGGTCTCCAGATGGCCCCATCTCTGTGCGCAAGAAACAACATCAACAATATCCTCCAGACACGACGGAGAGGCGGTGTTTGGTTCCCCGTGCAATGCCTCTCACCTTGAGGCGGAGGCGATAGCTTCTCCTTGCCCTCTCTGCTCAAGGCAGCTGCGCTCGCCAACACTAGGTCATCACCTCTCTACGAGCGATATTGATAGACCCCCCTGGCGTCGACACAGAACCAGTGAGACCCCCACGATCCATGCCTCCTCCATCCTCCAAGCGGTGACCCCTCCACCTTCCCATACAAGGCATACAAGCTACTCCAAATCTCTTAGCGACATCGATGGGGTTTCCCCTTTGGGGAACCCTAGACCTGTGTAAGAGAAGGGGGGAATGAGTGGAGGGGTGAAGGGGTTTGATACCCCTTTAGTTTTGCCTTTTATTATTCATTGCATATTTACTTTGATATTGGGGTTGTTAGGATTATTTCATGTATATGATTTTTAGTTGTCCACGTAAACAACTCAAGTTGTAAATGATGGAGTTGACTGCATAATCAACTCAGGTTGTATACGGTTGGTTTGCCTACATAAGCAATTCGGTTTAGTGGTAAGACCCGTGTAGGTCAGGTTGAAAGCCCGAGTCGGTAGACTCAAGTCGTGGTTTTTACCTAGGAGTGTTTCCATGTTAAATACTTATGCACATGTGGTTTGCTTTTCTATATTGTGATTACAAGTGCTACATAATGCCGTGCTTGTTTAAGTTTATTGTTTGTAGCATTACATGCCATACAGTTCAATCCACTCGCTTCCATCAGTAGATGTCCGCGCTGGATACAAAAAAAACCTACATTTATCTCTCTAGGTCGAGGCAATGCTACTCCTCCAGATGGTCCTATGGTTCCATCTCAAACCCTAGGCGATGATCATGGGTCTCCAGATGGCCCCATCTCCGTGCACAAGAAGCAACAGTAATGACATCCTCCAGGTGCGATGGAGCATGGAAGGCCGTATCCCGATATATCGGCGATATATCGCCGATATATCCATATCGACATGGGACCGATATCGAAATCGATATATCGATATATTCGATTTCAGGCATTTTCTTCAGAAAGATTCCTAGATATAGCGATATATCGGCGATATATCAACGATATATGCCGATATATCGATATCGACACGATATCGAAACGATATCGATATCGATATGTCCTTCCATGCGATGGAGAGGCGGTGCCCTATTCCACATGCAGTGCCTCACACCTCGAGGCAGAGACGATGGCTTCTCCCTATCCTCTCCCTACTCAAGGCAACCATGCTCGCCAACACCAGACCCGCAGCTCCGCGGGCGATGTCGATAAAACCCCCCTTGGTGTTGACACAGAAACCCCCACGATCCAGGCCACCTCCATCCTCTAGGCGACGACCCCTCCACCTTCCCGCACAAGGCGCACGAGTTACTCCAAAACTCCAAGCAACATCGATGGGTTTCCCCTTTGGGGAACCCTAGATCTGCATAAGAGAATGAGCCTGATACCCATTTAAATTAAAAGAAAAGAAGGGGGGAAAGTGAATGTTTGGGCTCAGTTGGGGCTAATGCTGATTAAAAAATGAAAGCAGATGTATTTTGTGCCCAACATGGCATATAAAAAAAGAAAGAAAAGAAGCCAAGGGAGGTGGTCTGTTTTGAGAAAAATGATAAAAAGAAAGAAGAAAAGAGAGTATGATGGTGAAATGAAAAAGATATCGGTTTTAAAAAACGACGTGATTGTACAAAAAGAAGCCATACAAGAAAAATAGCCAAAAAAGGACGGTTACAAAAAATGATGTGTAAAAAAAAGAGGCACACCAAAATGCATGTTTTGTTTTGATTTCTCCTAACTTGATGAACCATGTTCTTAATCTATCAAGTACGGGAGAAAGATGGAGCGAGAGAGTGTATATTCTTCGTGAGATGTATCTACATGACTTCTACTGCCCGCCCATCACTTGCAAATCAACATTCCACACTGTTACTGCTATCAACTGTCTTCACTGAGTATCGACTACTTCGTCGGGGTGTCTCTATCCCCGACCATTACTCTGCACTAGACTTTCTTCTTCTACATCGACTCTACTCCAAGCATGATCTTGTTGTTGCAACGACTAATACATGCATTATTAATGTTCTTTCTAGGTAACCTGATCGTCGTACATCCGTTCTTGAGCGGGGTCTTCTACCACCAACAATCACTTCAAATGGGGTGTCTGTTCCCATCGAAGCGAGGTGTCTCTATCCTCGTCTCTCTTAGATGTATTAATATTTTATGTTATCTGTACTGTTTCATAATTTCTTTCTTCTTATGAACTCTTTATGTAATTTACCCATAGGCTATTCTCCTATATAAGAGAGCCTAGAGTTTATGTAATAGACAACTCTTTTTATTTTCCCAACATGGTATCAGAGCAACAGCCCTAGACCGGAGCTCCTGTATCGAAACCCTAAACCTAACCCCTACCGCAAGCCTCTTCTCCCCGCGCCGGCCTTCCTCCCTGCACCGCGTCTCCTTCCCGGGTCGCGACTTCTTCTTTCCTTTCCACGTCGCCCACGTGCCGCGCTTCCCAACACTGCGCTCGGACCGTACCTCCGCCTTCCTGCGTCGCTGCATTGTGCTGCACCCTAAACCGCACATCGGCCTCCGTGCCACATAGGCTTCCCCCCGCCGAGGCCATTGCCGCCTAGTCTTGTGCGTGGCACCTTGGATTCTTGAAACCTTGTCATTACATAAGGTTCTCGCGGAACCTTCCATTTGATGGGTTTGGTTGCTTGAGTCTACACATGTAACTGAACCCCTGAATGTCAGTGTAGACAAAAATCTATCCAATCTACAACCCTAGTCTTCTATTAGCATTATGTCAGAAAGCAAGGCCGATATACCATCCACAGGCGCCTTCAGAGGTCCTGCGCCTATTGTGAAGATGGACGGGTCAAATTATGAACTGTGGGCTATGCAGTTCATGAGTATGATGAAGTCTATTGGTAAGAAACACATTCTTACCGAGGAAGAGCCTGCTGAGAAGACCATGGAAGGAAATATCAGGATATATGGCGATATATCGCCGATATATCGATATCGATATGGGACCAATATGAGTACCGATATGGCGATATATCCCAATTTCCAGGCATTTTCTTCACAAATGTTCGTCGATATGGGCGATATTTCGGCGATATATCATCAAAATATCGTATCAATACGATATCGAAACGATATCGATACGACCTTCCATGGAGAAGACTAGGGTTAACGCTTCATGGGAGGCGGATGATGCATACACCAAGGTTTGGCTATCAGGCACGTTAGCAATTGAGATTGCATATGAATCATGATATTCTCCACCAGCCCTCTGCAAAAGCAATGTGGGATATTCTTGCTGCTACATATTCACAAGCAAAGAATGAGACGAAGATTCTACAACTCCAGCATGACATCTTCACAATCAAGCAGAATGGACGACCTCTACACTCGTTATACACATCTTTACGTGGAATGTTCGAGAAGCTCTATAGCTTCATGCCTCTCACATCTACCCCTGAGCAACAGAAGACATACAGGAATGCTACTATGATTGGTGTATTTCTGGCAGGCCTTGATCTAGAGTACGAGGCGACACGTTCCCAGATCTTGGCAGATTCCACTATTCCTCCTATGGAGGAAGCTTTTCGCAGACTCAGTCATATTACTGTTCCTTCATCTACCGTCAATCAGACATCCTCAGCAATGGCGACATCTCGAGGTCGCTGGGGTCATCCTCAGTTTCGTGGTCCTGAACCTCGGGGCAAAGGGAGTCATGTTCGCCAACCATGCACTTTCTGCCGTCGTTCTGGACATACCGAGGACACATGTTACTCCAAGCATGGTTTCCCTACTTCTGCTCGAGTGGCTGGACAGATTGAACCCCCATCCGCATCTTCTTTGGATCAACGTTTCGATGATCTTGTAGCTCGTTTGAGGGATATTATCCCTCCATCTGCACCTGTGACAACCTCGCCAGCCTATGAAAGCCATTCTGATGTAGCTGCTTCATCATCCTCCAGTACCTCAGGTAGTACTTATGCACTCGCTAGCGGTAGTGGATCTGATACTATAGAGTGGATTATGGACTCTGGTGCCACACATCATCTGTGTGGAGATAGTGGTCAACTTACAGCCTACAGACAAGTTCCTCCAGGACGCACTGTGGTTATTGTTGATGGGACGCACTCCCCGATTACTGGTCAGGGGGAGATTAGCCTGACACCATCTATGCATCTCAAGAATATTTTGCATGCACCTGATTTCTCTATGAATTTGTTATCAATTAGTAAGATTACGAAGGATTTACACTGTTGTGCAATTTTTGATCCATCTTTTCTCATTTTTCAGGACATCCTTACGGGCAACGTGATTGGATGTGACCGTGAGCAGGGTGGACTCTATCGCCTAGTTCAGACTCCATATGCCAGAATCTCCTCTCTACCTGCTGGATCTGTCTCACCTTTTATGTGGCACCTGCGCTTCGGTCATCTACCGCTTCAGAAACTGTCGTGTTTTACCCCTGATTTTGCCTCACACGTCCCTTCATTGTGAGGCGTGTCAGCTGTGAAAGCATCGTCGGTCTACCTTTTCTAGTCGTCAGAGGCAGAGTAGTAGCTCCATTTTTGAGTTGTTTCATGTTGACATTTGGGATCCTAGTCGTGTCCCTGATCATCAGGGGCACATGTTTTATATTGTCATTATTGATTTTTCTCATTTGTCTTGGGTCTTTTTATTAAAGAATAAATATGAAGATGTGAATATTGTCATAAATTTCATAAATGAAGTTCCTAATGTCTTTTCTGCATCTGTGAAAATTGTGAGAACTGATAATGCCTTGGAATTTTGTGCTAATACTCTCTCAAATTATTTTTCTACCCAAGGAATTATTCACCAAACATCCTGTGCCTATACTTCCCAACAAAATGGAGTTGCAGAAACGAAACATCGTCATTTGCTTGATGTCACTAGGACGCTTCTCATACAAAGTCGTGCCCTTCATTCTTACTGGGGCGATGCTGTACTAACAACATGCTATCTCATTAATTGCATGCCATCGTCTGTATTAGGTGAGAAGATTCCTTGTCTTTGGCTTCTCCTGAAAAGGAATTGTTCTCACTTACCCCTCGTGTATTTGGCTCGGTTGCCTTTGTCCACCAGTTGTCTCCAGGTATTGACAAGCTCTCTCCTAGAGCTGTCAAGTGTGTTTTCGTAGGGTACTCCAGGACACAAAAAGGCTACAGGTGTTATGATCAGATGCATAAGAAATATTATGTTAGTGCGGATGTCACCTTCTTTGAGTCTGTTATGTACTTCTCCCCTACAGGTGATCGGTAGGTGTCTTTAGACACTGATGAAGACATATACATGCCATCACTACCACCGCCACCTACACCTTTAACACCTTCACCACCACTACTTACACCACCTGCACTTCTTGTTACGGTTCCACATGAAATATTATGTTAATGCCAATGTCACATTCTTTGAGTCCGTTATGCACTTCTTCCGTACAGGTGATCGGTTGGTGTCTTTAGACACTGATGAAGACATATACATGCCATCACCACCACCGCCACCTACACCTTTAACACCATCACCACCACTACCTACACCACCTGCACTTCCTGTTACGGTTCCTGTTCCACCATTCCATCACCACTATACCCGTCGGCCCGCTTCTGCTCATGGTCACCGCTCATTATGTAGCTCACATGAGGTATGTCCTGAGAATATAATTTCGAATGATGGATCTAATGGTTTATCTAAGCAGGCTGTGTTACAGGGAACAAATGAGGAGACCATTGATTTGGATCTACCTATTGCGCTTCGGAAACAGAAGCGTAGCTGTGTGTCATATCCTATAGCATCCACGGTTTCTTTTGATCGTATATCTAGTGAATTCATGAATTTTGTTATTGCACTATCTACCGTGGACATTCCTCGGAATTACCAAGATACATTGAAGGACAGTCGATGACGCTTAGCTATGGAAGAAGAGATGGCAAGTCAAAAGGTACCTGGAGCCTTATCCCTGCATCTACTGGTGTGTCTACAGTGAGCTGTAAGTGGGTGTTCACAGTTAAGCAAAATGTATATGGCAGCATTGACAGATACAAGGCATGCCTAGTTGCCCGTGTATTTACACAGACATATGGGGTGGATTATCTTGATACATTCTCGCCAGTTGCTCGTCATTCCACCTTACGGATCCTTCTCTCTGTTGCAGTTATTCGAGATTGACCATTGTTTCAGTTAGATGTTAAGAATGTATTTCTATATGGTGATTTACAGGAGAAAGTATACATGCAACAACCACCTGGTTTTGCTGTTGAGGGGGAGTATTCAAAGTTGTGTAGACTTTATAAGGCAATCTATGGCCTTAAGAAGAGCCCTAGAGCTTGGTTCCAGAAGCTTTCAGACTTGTTTGAAAGATTGTGGTATAAACGTTCTAATGCAGAGCATTCCCTCTTTATACAGAAAACATCCAGAGGTATGATTGCAATTATATTGTATGTAGATGATATCATGATTACAGGTAATGACGTACAAGGAATCCAGAGGAAGAAAGAAATGCTGGGTCATGAATTTGTCACCAAGGATCTTGGAGTCCTTAGATATTTTCTTGGACTGGAGTTCGTCAGAAATCCACAAGGACTTGTGATGACCCAGAGAAAATATGTTACTGACTTGCTAAGTGAAACATGAATGCGCGGATGTTGACCTGCCACTACACCTATGAATCTAAGCATGAAATTATATGATGATGATACCGATGAGGTGGATAGGAGGAGATACAGAGAATTGGTAGGAAACTTCTTTATGTTACCATTACCAGACTCGATATTTCTTTTGCTGTAGTCGGGTGAGCAAGTTCATGGAGCAACCACGTCATGTACATATGGATGCTATACATATGATACTCAGGTACCTTAAATCATCTCCAGGTGCAGGTCTATTGTTCAAGAAAGACAAGGAGATCACTATTTCAGCATGCGTAGATACAGGCTATGCAGGGTGCCGTAAGGATAGGAAGTCCACCACTGGAATTGCTGTATATGTTAGAGACTCTCTTGTCTCATGGAGGAGCAAGAAGCAAATTGTTGTAGCGAGATCTAGCGCTGAGTCTGAATATAGGGCTATGGCCCAGGTTAGTACAGAAATGATGTGGGTAAAAGCCATTCTTAAAAATCTATATGTAGAGGTCCCATTTCCTATGGCACTGGAATGTGACAATCAAGCTGCTATATTTATTGCTAATAACCCAGCATTTCATGAGCGAATCAAGCACATTGAGGTTGATTGTTACACTATATACGAGATATGATTCAGAAGGGTTTTGTTTCCACATCTCGTGTTAGCTCAGGGGACCATACTGCAAATATTTTCACCAAGGCGTTACTTAGAGGACCATTCCAGAAGTTCTCGTCCAAGCTGAGCATGATCGATATCTATGCTCCATCTTGAGGGGAAGTATAGAGATATATTTTATGTTATTTGTACTGTTTTATAATTTCTTTCTTTTTATGAACTCTTTATGTAATTTATCCATAAGCTACTCTCCTATATAAGAGAGCTTAGGATTTATGAAATAGACAACTCTTTCTATTTTCCCAACATGTATCGAGTGAAGATGTGTTGTATATTTTTCTTTTGTTGTAAGCTGTAGCTTTCTCGGTTCCAGCTTGAGGGGGAGTATTGGAATATGTAATAGAGAGGTAATTGTATCTCTCTAAGATCAAATTACCACACACTCATGTTTAGTCCCACATTTATTATCTATAGAACTCTGGTCTATCTTTGGGGCTATATAAGAAGTCCCACACCCACAATGAGAGATTGCAATAGACGATCTGACCCTTAATGGACCTCTCCCGACAGAGTAGGGTTCCAAGTTAAATCATGATGTTTATATTTGATTATCGATATTGCTTCTACATTTTATATTTCATCAGAAATAAAGAATGATATCAAGTCCTGTTGGGTGAACTCAAGAGTATTATCCATTCGCATAATCTGAACACAAGCAAAAAAATATGTTTTCATGTACTGAAAGAAAGTCTTGATAATTTTATTAATCTCCGAACGCTCTTTTATTAGATATACACAAGAGGATCTACCATAACCATCCACAAAGACAACAAAATATATGCGATTACTCAAAGCGCGGACTGGAGCCAAACATCACAATGGACTAAAGCAAAAGGAGCAATACGACACGACTCAACATGAGGATGAAAGGAAGCTCGATGATGCTTCTCAAACTCACATGCCTCCCACTCAAATGGCTTCAGAGTACAGAGTTCATGGAACATCATGGTTAGGGCCCTGGCAGAAGGATGCTCAAGACGGATGTCAAAGGAACGGATCATTGGATATATAAATGTAGCACCAGCAAATGTGGAATCAGAGGGCATGCCAAGATAATAAAGATCATTTTTCTAATGTCCCCCACTGAGCAGAAATCAGAGGGTTGGCAAGAATGATAGCATATTTAAGGGTCAACGATTTTACTATGAGAATGTACTCGTGCATTATAATGCTTGTACAATTTTCTGGCTATCCAACTGATGTATCTCTTTGTTATTAATGAAAGAGTTGGTGTGGTTACTCCCTCCTTGGGAGGGCTCCCCCTTCGTTTTTGATAAAAAAGCTCAGTACATAGCTTATGAACATATAACAAGCTGAGAAGGATATCAGGGGCATAATGAACTCCAGTGAGTTGGAGCTTGGAAGAGAACTCCATAGTTTAAACAATAGTAATGGTTGAAGAAGTCCCGTTGGCGACCTGATCCGACTACAAGGTTGGAAATATCGATATCGATATCGTATAGGTTCGTCCGGAAAAGGATATACTGGGATATATCGCTGATATATCGACGATATAGGTGGAAATGTCAGAAATAGCTCAAAAAGCCATTTTTTGCCGTTTTTTTTTCATAAACTAAGATCATCCAATATATTAAAACAACAAATAACCTACAAATATACACTTATATCACACATACCGATCATTTATACCCATATATCGTGCATATCGATCGTATCAAACATATCGATGCTGATGTTGATTCCTGACTTACAAAATATACACATAAATAACACATATAGATCATCTATGATCCTTATATCACACATATCGATCATATCGGGCACATGTGAATGGTATTGAGATGAGTCATTTGATTTGATTCAGAAAATGTACTTAATGATTCATAAGATAGTGCTTCAGTCTCGTAATCCCCCTCCTCCCAACCTCTTCCCACAGAAGTTGCACAGTGATTTTGATTTGTTGCCATCTGGAGCGATGGCATACCTCCAACCAATCTCTCCACTGTCCAACTGATCACCAGAACTATCGGATTCTGAACCGGAATGTGAAACCATGATGTTGAATTGTTGATTACTGAAGCCTAAAATTTGCAAAGAAATTACACAACAAATATTCGTGAGACATACGGGGAGAACAATCAATTTTTTTGCTAATTATTTTTAGTTTTAATTTTTGAATTTATTATATTTATTATTTATAACATACTTATTATGCGTAAAGTCTTAGATATTTAATGCTTAACATACTGTCGACATACTATCTATATACAAGTGCTTCGATTTCTAAGAAAAAAAATTCTAGGCCTGTAGTTGAGATGGCCAATTTCATGACATAAATCACCATAAAATCTTGTTTTCTTTGTTTAGAAATGAGATCTGACTTTATTCTTTCATAACTTAACTTAGTTTATCAACATAACCAAAAACCCCAAATTAGTTTCCCAAATATCTCACTAAATTACAGGTCTAATTTTTAATTCATAGAATTATTAATTACCAATTTTTAGATAACATAAGTCATCATAGAATCTTATTTTGTATGTCTAGAACATGAGATCTGATGTTATTCTTTCATAACTTTACTTCATTTCATAACATAATAAAAAAAACCCCAACTTAATTCCCTAAATATCTCACAAATTTATAGATCTAATTTTTAATTCACGGAATTAACTAATTACTAATTTTTAGTTAACATAAATTATCATAGAATCTTGTTTTCTATGTCTAGAAAATGAGATCCGACTTTATTCTTCCACAACTTAACTCAATTTCACAATATAACTCAAAAATCCCAAATTAGTTCCCCAAATAACTCACTAAATACTTCAAATCTTACTTAAAAATAAAAATATGCATTACCTAACAACTAGGAAGAAAATCTCTAACAAATTTCACAATTTCAAAAAAAAAATGAAGTAGATCTAGAAGTTACCTCAAGGAATGAAGGAAGAGCTTTGGGATGAGTTTGGAGGAAGGCTACAAGTGAAATGGGCAAAACAGACCGATATGGGGCGTTATGGATCCGATTTTAGTGGAATTCTAGCCTGAACTATTCTTTGTATCGGCCACATATCACCGACATGCGATATATCATTGATATATATCGACGGTATTCGGTAAATAGATATATGGGTTGATATCGATGTGGGCCCTCCATCGATATCGATATATCGACGATATATCGTCGATCGCTATATGACCTACCATGATCCGACTTCACTGACGAGGGTTTGGAGAAAGTTAGTAGACTACCTTCTCTTGTTAAATGTGTGGAAGCTCCAGAATCAATAATCCAAGCTGGATCAGAAGCAGTAGCGGAGTTGGCTACTATACCTAAAGCGCTATCCAGAGTCCAGACTAGCAGTAGTAGTACTCTTGCTGGTGGAAGCATCGGGATTTTGTAGGAGTTGCATCAAGCATGAGTAATCTGTAGCACTGAGTTTGACAATCTGTCCAATAGAGTCTTGATCAAGATATGCCTTTGCATGCATTATCATAGGCACTATTGGTGTAGGGTGGATATCCAAACTTTGCCAACAATGCTCCGACGGATGGTTCTAGCGCTGACAATCATGGCTGCTAATTGAACTGCTTCATTCGAATTCGATTAGGATTCGTTTGATAAAAATTCGAAAAAAGTTTGATTTGAAACCAAATGAATTGAATTTGAATTTCAATTGTGGATTCGATTCCCGAATGAATCGAAATTGAATTAACCTGAATTCGTTCGATAATAATTCGATTCGATTCGGTATTTATATACATACGTGCATATATGTATATATGTGTCCATATATTTATATATACGTAGTACACATATACATGCATATAATATATACATATTTACATACATACATGTAACAATCACTCTTGGTTGATTATGGTAATTTCTAAATATTCTTGTACAAGGAATTATAACATAATTACATCAAGAGGTTGACATTTATAAGTAATAAGATGCAAAAAAGAGTATATGAATATGTATTAAAAAGTTATTACATTTACTTTACATTGTAAGATTTAGCATTTGTATTATATCACTAGGCATAACATGTGCAAGCAACTAAAAATACTTTCAAACCAACTTACTACATTGATTAAGTGGTTAATTTTAAACTTCTAATCATATATAGGATCCATTGATATGATTTATCATGTGAAGCAATCACAACTATGATTTCCATACTCCTGCGCTACACCGATATGAATGCATGACATGTATATGCAACATTAGGCCCCCCCTTATGAGATCCAATCTCGTTCCTTTCCTCTTTATAACAAAGTTCAAGTGGTTTGACTGTAAAATATGTTATGATTTAGAGATGCGTCTCCATGCATCGGTAATAAAAAAAACATTTAAGTTTATGCCATTGCTTCTTATTACTTTGTATAATTAAAATAATCAATCTTAGCATGCTATTCAAAAATTTTAAGACAATAAGATGATACGAAGCACTCTAAGCCATATCTAATTTTATATGCATATAGGTATGTATAATCTTATTATTTAAATACTAATTATTGAATATAAAAAATAGTGAAAAATATTGTTTATAAAATCTAGGGATATTTACACCCATAACCCTCAGATTCAACAACACTGTTCTGAGTGGGGCGAGCGGGAGGGATGGCGAGCGGGGCGACGAGAACTTCAGCTGAGAGGTTCCTCGCTCGATCGAGGGATGGCGAGCGCGCAACGGAGGAGGACATCGCATCTGGCTTTCGCAACGAGAGCCCGCAGTTCCTTGCTGCAGAGGGGGAGGCGGTGCTCTCAGCAGGCGAGAGGTGGGTGCCGGTTTCTCGCAAGAAGCCGGGGCGTGTTTGCTGGCGGTGCGACGTTAGGGGCCATCTTGCTTCGGTGTGTGTTGCAAGACCGCGATACTTTGCATGCGGTGGCTTAGGTCACAAGCAAGCAGGGTGCGGTGCAAGAGCGAGGGGGGATGCGAATCACTTCTCTCTCGGAAGGCCCTCGGTGCATTCAACGGGTCCTAGGGCTGATGTGGGTACTCCAGTCTTGGCACACAGATCTTTCGCGCATGTGGTCGCAGGGGAGGCATGCATACATGCATCTGCAGAGGGGAGCAGTGGAAGGGAGGCTACTGCCTTGCAAGCGGATTCCTCGAGGGGGGGGGGTTCACGTTGCAGGGGCTGCGGGTTCTTCGAACGCATGGGGGCAGCATGCAAGTGGCCCATGGGGTCCAAGGGCGATCGTGGGTGTATTCCTGGGTCAGTGCTTGACGATCGAGGCGGTGAACAACACTCTCGGGGAGCTCTTGGGAGGCCAGTTCTCGGGAGACGTGGTCCTCCTAGGGACGAAAAGGTGTTGCGTTAGAGGTTTATCGATTGAACAACGGCTTCGTTTGCTGCGTGCAGGGCCTCAGGGAGGCATCGTTTGGAGGGATTTGCGCTTTGCGGACGGGGCATGCTCGGAGCTGGAGGTCTGCGTAGCTGTGGTTAGAGGTGTTCCTTTCCTTTCGAGGTCCGTCCATTGCCTTCGGCGTCCTCTGAGGAGATGGGGTGAAGTCTTGGCCGTCACTAACGACGGGTTATCACCGGGGTCCGATCCCTCCTCCACGACGGTTCTCATGGAGTGCAGCAAGGCCTTCCTCGATCGGGCGTCGGATCAGATTTTCTTTGGGGAATTAAAGCTGGGAAGATTCTACTGTAGGGTTGAGGTTACCGTGGTGGAACCACCACCTCCGCCCCCTGAGCCGGACCGGAATGCTAAAGGTGGGAGGGCCGGTAAGGGGGTCGTTTCAGTTTTCGAGGAGAAGCTTCCGCGGATGGGTTTCACTTCGGGGGTCTCGCCGTGCTATGATGTTTTCGTAAGGCCCTCACATGTTCTCGTACGTGATGCCCATTCTCTCGCATGGAGCCGTTGCATGGTAGCTGCCCTTGGCGGTGTCAGGAGTGACGTGGCGGGTAGGTGCACGCATACCGTTGGGGATTTCGCCTTCTCGGTTCCCTCGCCAAACTCCGCCTTCCGGGTTTTCTCTCCCGGGTTTGGTTTTATTGAAGTCGGTGCGGGGCACTCCTTCGGATCCCCCCGTGAACCGGGTTGTCGGGTGGTCGAACTTGACCCGATTGAGCTTCTGGAGGCGGGTTCGGTGGGGGCAGACCCGGGTCCTGTTATACATGCGGCGGATCCGGGCTCTGTGGTCCATGCGTCATCTCAGGTGTTCGCTCGCTCTCTTTCTTCGGGGTTAGACTCAGCTGCTTTGCGGGCCGAACCTTCCTCTCCCCGCGCTGGAGTGTTTTCTGAGGGTGACCCTCCCGACGGCGATGTGGGGAGTCTCGGTGCTGCTGGATCTGAAGGAGAATCAACGAGGAGGTCTTCAAAGCGTTACAGGAGAAGGCGTTCCTCGCGTTCGGTGTCCAGGGAACATCATTCTTGCCTCACTTTCGAAGATACGGTGGCGGAGGCGGCTGGGGTGGTACCCTCGTGGGGCTTCATCAGGGCTTCATCAGTGGTTCCAAATGAAAGTTTTAACTTGGAATGTGAGGCGCGTGGGAGATGCGGACAAGAGGAGGGTGTTAGGTAACAGATTCAAAGAATGGGGGTGCGATGTGATTCTACTACAGGAAACCAAGTTGGCCTTATTCGACGAGGATGTTTGGCGCTCTTTTGCCGCGTGGGATCTGGATGAATTCTCTGCTCTGCCAGCGAACGGCCATGCAGGGGGCTTGCTTGTTGCATGGAAGTCATCGGGTTTCTCATTTATCTCTGCCGTCAAGGGCAGTCACTCAATCTCGGTCATGCTATCCAGGAAGGCCGACTCTCAACCAATCATCTCTCCTGTGCATACGGCCCTTGTTCTGCTGTTACGAGAAGGGAGCTTTGGGACGAGCTTCGGCGGGTCAGTCAGGACTCTCCGGATTCTCTTTGGCTGATAGGGGGAGAATTCAATGTTACTTTGCGTGCTTCTGATAGACCGAGGTTCAGGGGCGGTGCGGATCCGGGCTCAGCTGATTTTGTGGATTTCGTTTACTCATGGCTTTGAAAGATCTGCAGGCGTCAGACACTAAGTTCACTTGGAGGAACTCTTCTTCTAAATCTTGCATTGACAGGTTCTTCGCTTCTCAGGCTTTCATGTCATTTTTTCCCCTCGCGAGTGTTCTCTCTCGGGCGCGCTCTTTCTCCGATCATACTCCCATCGTTTGGGTCTCCAATGTTTCGCGTCCCTCAGCGGGGTTCTTTAGATATGAGAGGTGTTGGCTGCTTGAGGATAACTTCTGGGATGTGGTGGCTGACATCTGGAATGAGGAGTGCGAGGGTCGCTCGGTGGTGGTCAGATTTGGAAAAAAACTTACTCGTCTGCAGAGCGCTTTGACTTCGTTAAAAAAAAATGACGCGGGAGGCAAGGGCGTCTGCCAGGAAAGATGCGGAGATGACCGTCGCGGCAATGGATGCTTTGGAGGGGGAGAGGGACCTCAGCCCCGAGGAGATTCTCTCCAGGTCGGCGGCGTTGGCCGCGGTGGAAATGGAGGAAAGAAAGAGGGTGGCGGAATGGCGTCAGAGGGCTAAGGTCAAGTGGATCAGGGAGGGGGATGCTAACTCCTATTTTCATAGGGTGGCGTCCAACAGGAGGTGGTCTAACTTTATCCATTCCATTTCATTCGGCGGGAGGGAGGTCGTGGGAGAGGAGATTTGGGGGGTGAGGTGGCCGCCTACTACAGGGATTTCTCTTCTGCTCGTGCGCCCAGTCGGTGGTTCTGGTCGGGGGAGGGTACTCCACAACTCTCGCCCTTGCTTTGCGCTGAGTTGGTTAAGGAGGTCTCTTTGGAGGAGGTCAAGTGTGCTATTTGGGATCTCAACGGTGACGCTTCGCCAGGCCCGGACGGATTCCCAATTGCGTTCTACAAGGATTTCTGGGAGGTGGTTGGGAAGGATGTTTGGGAGGTTGTCTTGGAATTTTGCAAAGGAAACGCGAGCTTCGACCAGGTCAATAGGGATCTCATTGTTTTGTTGCCTAAGACCTCCTCTCCGCGCGCTATTGAAGACTTTTTTCCGATTGCGATCTCCAATGCATTGTACTTGATCGTTGCTAAGGTTCTGGCGCGGAGGCTTGCGCCGTTGCTTGATGACTTGCTCGAGCCCTCCCAGGCTGCATTCATCCGCGGTCGCCAAATTGCGGATGTTACGGCTCTTGCTTCAGAGATGGTGGAGAGCTGGGTGAGGTCGGGGAAGCAAGGGGTCCTATGGAAGGTGGACTTCGCTAAGGCTTACGACTCGCTGGATTGGAAATTCCTTTGGAGGGTGCTGCGGGCGCGCGGGTTTCCAATGTTGTGGATTTCGTGGATTCGCAGGTGCATTACTACGGCTTCCTTCTCTATTATGTTGAACGGCCGCGTCGTTGGCGAACAGTTTCAGCCAAGAAGGGGCGTGCGGCAGGGATGCCCCTTGGCGCCCTTACTCTTTGTTATTGCGGTGGACGTGTTGCCT
The DNA here is from genome assembly GCA_037367405.1 of Ottelia alismoides. Taxonomy (NCBI): domain Eukaryota; kingdom Viridiplantae; phylum Streptophyta; class Magnoliopsida; order Alismatales; family Hydrocharitaceae; genus Ottelia; species Ottelia alismoides. The sequence goes on along the minus strand of JAZKJV010007808.1, from coordinate 842 downwards.
CGGATGGCGGCTAGGGTGGTCGAGCGTGGCTTGTCCAAGGGATTCTCTTGCGGCTACCGGAGCGTCCCAATACTTCAGTTTGCGGACGACACTATTGTCTTCATCGAGGGTGGCTTGGACGAGGTCAGAGGGATGGCGGCAACGTTGAAAATCTTTAGCGAGCTTTCGGGACTTCTCATTAATCAATCAAAATCCAAAGTGATTCCCTTCGCGTGGGATGCGGGCTCGGCGGATGCATGTGGGCTATTACTGGGGACTCCTTCCTCCCTACCAATTGACTATTTGGGGATGCCTCTGGGGGCGAGGAGATCTAGACTTCGTGATTGGCGCAAGGTGGTGGACAAGGCGGAAAGAAGGCTCGCAAGGTGGGAGCGCAGCAATGCTTTCTCGGGGAGGTCGCCTCGTTCTTATTAGATCGGTCCTTGCTTCTATACCTATCTACTTCCTTTCGAATTGGATTATCCCGGCGGGGATTAGGAAGCACCTCGAGGGTCTGATGCAGAACTTTCTTTGGGGGAGAAGGGGACCTTCTTTGCGTAGTCCTCACCTGGTGGCTTGGGATGAGGTGACTAAGAGGAAGTGCGATGGCGGACTTGGCATTCGGCGGCTAGATCAAGTAAATGACGCGTTGCTTCTAAAGTGGGTCAACAGGCTTTGGGGAAGTGCGAACAGCTTCTTCCCTTCCATTTTGCGGGAGGTGTTATCTCTTGGAGTGGACATGGTGCTTGATTTGGATGATCGACGTTCTCGTACCCCCTTTTGGCGGGGGATCGTATCTGTTACTCGGCGCTATTCACATCTCTTTAAACCGGTGCTTGGGAATGGTAACTCCTTCCTGTTCA